>OZ038518.1:57293163-57390663 GCA_964036315.1 Acanthosepion esculentum | reverse complement strand
CACAGGTGTACTGATTGATTCTGCGTTGGATTTTCCTCACTTACCAAATAATCGTCCGCTGTTTGTTCCATTTTCTTAAACTATATAAAAGTATTTTCTTCCCTTGACACAACAGAATAGTTTATCTAAGCGTATGCAATTTATTTGTAGTTTTTTATGGATCTCATCTTACAACATGAAATTCCACCGTCATGTTCACCTACTTCTTAATGGTTTGTGTTGTGTGGAGTTAACCGCTTATTTCCCTCTTATATATATATATATATATATATATATATATATATATATATATATATATATATATATATATATATAAATATATATATTCTTTTTCCTTTTTTTATCTTTGGAGTGTTACTGAAACGCTCGGTAGATAAGAATTTTCTCCCGTTACCATGACAGTGATCACGTGACCATTAGCCAGGACAACATTTCTCATATTAACACAGTTTCTTTCCTCTATTTTGGAGTGTGTCAGAAAGAAAAACAAATATATATTCCGTACAGCGGACACACTTGAGAAAAGAAAATCTCCCCCATGAGAAATACCGATAAAGCATGCAATCTTCGATATTTAACAAATCTGTCTCTCTCTCTCTCCACACGTACACACACACACAGACACACACGCACACACTCGTGCGCGCACCGACACATACACACACGCACACATAGATAGATAGATAGATAGATAGATAGATAGATAGATAGATAGATAGATAGATAGATAGATTGACACTGTGTTAGATAGATAGATAGATAGATAGATAGATAGATAGATAGATAGATAGATAGATGAACGCTGTGGTAGATAGATAGATAGATAGATAGATAGATAGATAGATAGATAGATAGATAGATCTATGAACACTGTGATAGATAGATAGATAGATAGATAGATAGATAGATAGATAGATAGATAGATAGATAGATAGATGAACACTGTGGTAGATAGATAGATAGATAGATAGATAGATAGATAGATAGATAGATAGATAGATAGATGAACACTGTGGTAGATAGATAGATAGATAGATAGATAGATAGATAGATAGGTGGACACTGTGAGATAGATAGATAGATAGATAGATAGATAGATAGATAGATAGATAGATAGATGGATGAACACTGTAATTCCTTGTCGTTGTAAAATTGTTTAAAATTCAGTCCACTGCGTCGAGATACACAATTTTCTTTCCCTTCCACCCGAATCGATGTTACATATGTATAAGTCTATAATTCGAGCTTGGTTTGAATATTAATGCCACATACAGTCTGGCTTCCCTGCTATATATTTAGAGATTCTTGATAAAGCCCAAAGAATAATCTGCCATGTTTTTAATCTTGCCCTGGCATCTCGTCTTTAGTCTCTTTCCCACCGGCGAAACGTAGCTACCCTGTGTATTTTTTATAAATACTTGCATGGTAAATTTTCTGACAAACTTTCCATTATTTTAACTAAATTTATAAATTTAAACGCAATAGTAGATTGAAGGTAATGTCTCATCATTTTACATTTGAAATGGCGAGATGTAACCGCAAGTTCTATGCTAAAATTTTCTTCTGTCACCCTCCCCGCTTGTACAACTCGTTTCAGGCGTCTTGCTTCTCAGAAAACATTGGTCTTTAAAAATTTTAATGCAATGCCAATCGTCATCAACTGTCTTCTGATTTCTTGTTTTGTTATTTTTCTCTCTCGTTAATTAAGTTTTTCACATATTCTCTCTATTGAGTTATGTGCCATGCGTGATACACGCGTAGGCGATCATGTATCTTTCGATACATGACTGACGAGGCAGATTTTTCCTGCACTAGGTTTTCATTTCTTTCTTTCTGCTATAGAACCCGGTCTGTCCTTCTATTTACCTGTGTGGGATAGGGATTCGTCCCGGCGCTGGTAGTATCACGGCTACGACTAGCTTGGACCAAGACTAGTTATGACTAGTTTAGACCAGCTCTGACCAGCTTGGACAAGATAAGACCAGTTCTGACTAGCTTAGACCAGCTCTGACCAGCTTGGACAAGCTAAGACCAGCTAAGATCAGCGGCTCGGGTGAAAACAGTCGGGTCCCCACGTTAAAACCCGACCTTGTGTCAAAACCTGACTCAGTGGGGGGGGGGGGTCAGGTAAATATCTACCTGTGTGGGATGAAGAAGAGGATTCATCCATTTCCCAACGGGCACGTAATTAAATGTAATGAACTCGACTGGAATTCGAACTCGGCGTATATACAAGGAATCAGTCAGTTATGTGCCATGCGTGATACACGCTTAGGCGATCATGTGTCTTTCAATACATGACTGACGAGGCGCATTTTTCCCGCAGTAGGTTGCCATTTCTTTCTGCGGGAGACCGGTTGCCATCCAATGTTATAGAACCCGGTCTGTCCTGTTATTTACCCATAGCTTGGAAAGGAGGAGAGGATTCATATATTTCCCAAGGGTATTATCCTTTTCAGTCAGTCAGTTATGTGCCATGCGTGATACACGCTTAGGCGATCAAGTATCTTTCGATACATGAGTGACGAGGCAAGTTTTTTTCACGCAGTAGGTTGCCATTTCTTTCTGCGGTAGAACAGTTGTCATCCAATGCTATAGAACCTGGTCTGTCCTGCTATTTATCCATAGCTGGGGGAAAAGAGAAGGATTCGTACCTTTCCCAAGGGTATTAGCACGTAAGTAAATATAATGGATTCGACTGGAATTCGAACTCGGCTCTCCGATTCCTCAATCCGAGCCACTAACCATTACTCTACATTACTGAGTCTTTATTTATTGCCTTAATTGGCTTGGTTGCGGTAAAATGATTAATGAAAAACATACTATCGACCGTTTAGTTCATTATGAGCAAATGCGTTCTTAAGTATCGTAGAAAAAAATGTGTTAGCTATATCCTAGTACTTTGGAAACTTTATACACGGTGACCCCAAAAAACGGGAACTTTTTAACAATACAATAAAACCAAGAGTGATGGAAGAACAATATTTAATTCATAGTAATTGAAACCTTAAAACATGCCATTTAAGAAACAATGATGGAATTTTCATTTTTTTAAATTTACGTCCTGTAGATGGCGTCCTCCTGTACGAATGCATTCTTGAAATCTGCTGTTGAGATTCCTCATTGACTGCTGCAACATCTCAGCTGAGATACTGTGAATTTCATTCTCGTTACTAAAATGGCGAAATGTTTACTTGCTCAAGGTCACTGTCTTGCAGTGTTGCCACTTGCTCATGTCTGGCAATACGCACTTTAAAAATTCCCGTTTTTTGGGTAACCCAAAAAAACGGAATTTTTCCGTTTCTGATTTTTTCTTGTGGTAAAGTTTACGCAACTCGACCAAGAACTCAGTATGAGTTAAAACAGAGAATTCAAGATGAAATCTGGTGGTATTGCCAAGGAATAATCCACTTTGAATTCTTACCACCTAATGCAACAATTAATGCTCAAATATACTCTCAGAAATTAGAGCGTTTGAACCAAGCTTTGAGGAAAAAAGACCTGCTCTAGTGAATCCAAAACGGATGATGTTTCATCAGGACAATGCGCGATCACACACAGCAAGAATCACGTGACAAAACGAAGAACTTGGTTGGGAGAAAATTCCTCATCCACCTTATTCTCCCGACCTTGCTCCTTCAGACTACCATTTATTTCGTAGCTTACAGAATCATTTGGAAGAAACAGCTTTTGTAACACACAACGATCATTTCTGCCCGGGAAAAATGCATTATCTAAACATACAGACGCTTTTTTTTTTGGTTGTTGAATGAGTAATACACAGCAGATCAGTTGATCATTGTGGTTACAGTTCGATTCCTGTCAAGGAAGCACATATTTTCTTCAGATTTTAATAAAATATATATATATATATATATATATATATATATATATATATATATATATATATATATATATATATATATATATATATATATATATATATATATATATATTTATATTTATATATATATGAATAGATATCGAAACAGAGATATAGAAACTAATACGGTGAATTGAGAAAGAAAAACTAATTATTACTGACGGATACACATATAAAGAGGAACAGATAGAATATATATATATATATATATATATATATATATATATATATATATATATATTTTTCGACTTCTGTCAAAGTTAAATTTCTAGTTACAACACGAACACAGTCTATAAGGGTTGAATAAGACTGACCTACTTCTCGTCGCTTGAAATAGATCTACCCCCCCATGTGAGGTAATTTTGAATTTTGTTGTGTAATACATATATATATATATATATATATATATATATATATATATATATATATATATATATATATATGTATATATATGTATATATATATATAGTTTATCTCCCTATGTGAGGTCATTTTGAGATTTGTTGTTTAATATATACATACATACACACATATATATATATATATATATATATATATATATATATAGTTTATATCTGTATCAATTTTTCGACAGCTGCCAGTGTTAAATTTCTACCTCCGACACGAAAAGAGTGTATAAAGATTGAATAAGACCGACGTACTTCTCGTCGCTTGAAATAGAAATATCCCCACCATGTGAGGTAATTTTGAATTTTGTTGTGTAATACACATATATATATATATTTATATATATATATATATATATATATATATATATATATATATAGAGTTTATCTCCCCTATGTGAGGTAAATTTGGGATTTGTTGTGTAATATATACATACATATATATATATATATATATATATATATATATATATATATATATATATATATATATATATATATATATAGTTTATATCTGTATCAATTTTCCGACAGCTGCCAGTGTTAAATTTCTACCTACAACACGAATAGAGTGTATAAAGATTGAATAAGACTGACGTACTTCTCGTCGCTTGAAATAGATCTATCCCCCCATAGGAGGTAATTTTTTCACTTTTCTATGTTTCATGTTTTTTCTTCTCAACAACCTTTTAGCCAGTCTGTTTTGCGGTGTTATGGAGCCGTAAACTTTGTAGAAGTTTATTGTTTCGAAATCCTTTCTCTTGTAGAAACTGTCTCATTGTCCTTGACCTTGTTTTTGCAGTTCGACAATTCTTCCTCGTTCAAACCTTTTCTTAAAACTTTGCCATGGTTTAACCTAATGTAACGCAGGATAAATCAGATGTTATTATCGCTAACGCATGATTGACTAAATCTCGTTAAGTGTTTATCAGTTAAATCTTCGTTTATTTGAGCTTTTAAAATTTTGACCCGTTATTATTTTGCCTAATTTCCCAGTATTCAAATTTTCCCTATTAAATTCTAAATGATTCTCACTTTTTTTTTCTTTTTTCTTTTCTTATTTAATTTTTTTTTAAGCTCTACTCAAATAAATATTTGAATGTTTGTACTTTGCAGCTCTGCCATCTTGGCAACTCTGATCATACGTTAGTATCTGTAAACATCTATTTCCTCCCCCTACCAGCCAAGAACCTGCTACTGGAATATCTTTCTGTTATCAATGTGCGGATTGAGTCTCCTTCTGTAATTCCCTCCGTGATGTCCCTTGGAAAATCACGTAGTCCGGGAAGGAGAGTAAAAAAGCACTTCAGAACAGTAGCAATAAAAATGTTTGGAGAAAATTCAAAGAGGAGCCACGGCAGGTTGGTGAGAAAGTGACTGATGACGAGATGCCAGGGCAGGATCGATTAAATTGCAGTTTCTACAAGAACCTCGATATTAGCACCTGACTAGATGCGGCAACAGCATTCAATGCACCAACGAATGGTGCATTCGTCAGTTAAAAAAGTGATACCAAGAAGGTACAGTGTGATGCTCTCCATGAGACTAGCATCGGCCATGGGCAGGAAAGTTTCCCTATAAGCGTTAAATGAAAACAGTTTCGTTTTGGAGACAATAAGATTTATGAGTCATTTCTTATCCAGTTAACCAATGATTGGAGGTCCTTTTCAAGAACATTGACCAGGTCAACTTTGACGAATATGCTATTGAGGCAGGTGTAAATGGTGTTGTCATCAGAATAAATGTCTACTGGGAACGGGTGACATCTCGAAGATGAAATTAGTACAGATTCTCTTTCAGAACCCGTAACTGATTCCAGCAGAGAAGGTAAAAATCCCAAACAGTTACTTCACTCTTATCCTGTACTTAGAATCCTATTTACGCATGAACAAATTATTAGTATAGATGCTTTATCCTACTACATCAGATAGCACACTGCGGCCGCGAAAAATTTAAAAACAAAAAGGACCCTAGTCTAAATGTTACAGTAAGAGATGAATGCTGTTAATCGTAGATATTCAGGTATTAATATCTAAATTAATATCTATCATTAAAACAGAAAAATGCATTTTTACACCTTGACATATTGAAATTTAAATGTTCTTAGAAGAAAATCTCTCTTTTTTTAGTGTTTGCCTTAATCTCCCAAATTTTACTATGTTCTTAGGCAAATAATTTAATCTTTTAAGGTAAGTGCGGAATTTGTGAAGACAACCATAATGGTTTTGTTTATTTTTTATTTCGCCGAACATTATTATCAGAAAATACGTTTTTGTATGAAATGCCTCTCTTTTCGCACGAGACAATTACAGCCAAATTTTCTAAACCTAGAATAAATAAGCAAAAGTTAAAAGTAATAATTTTCTTAAATTTATGACAATTTAAAATAATTGAAATATTTTTGCTAAGTGAATTCTTGAACATGATCTGTTGAATAGTGCTTCTAGTAAAAAAGAAATTAAGTTTTCAGTCTCATCTTGGTCGAAGAATTTGAATCTTGGTTCCTTGAGAACGAATATTATAATGGAGATTTCTATCGCACCTTGGCCTAAACACAATGGTAATTAATGATATCCCCACAAAAGATCATCTTGGCCTTATTAATTATATGATCTAATAATATAATTTTCCAAGTTAAATATAATTTTCAAAAGAATAGCTTAACAAACTATTGTAACCTAGGAAAAGGTTACTGTATAATAATAATCAAAACGAAGGTTGGAAATGGAATGTTATTATTTATAACAGAAAAAAACATACAAGATTTGCCAACGGCGTGTAGTACGTACTCAACTACTAGTTGTTACCGAGAAGTGAATCAAGGTGAATCGCAAGTGAATCCCAAGAAGATATCTACTAACCGCTTCACGCTGTCAGTTGTGGCACAAGGTTGAAGTTTAGTGTGGGGTATCCAAGCCCATAAATGCCTACTTGGGAAATGCTGACATCTCGAAGCGAAAGCCCGTTCAAGATGAAATTAGTACAATAATTCACCGTAGACCCTTCGACTTAGCCTCGTCTGAGTATCCTCTCTGCCCCTAAGAAAGGCATGAATCTACTTCTCCCAGCCATGAATAAATAGCAAGGCACTTAAGGCCTTCTATTTCCACTAGGGCAATCTAGGGAAGAACGTTTCTGTTGCAATGTAGAAAAAGGTTACTGAATAGGAATAACCGAAATGAAAGTTTGAAATGGAAAGATAATATTTATAACAGAAACAACATTACAAGATTTGCCAGCAGCGTGTATTAAGTAATCTAGTGCTAGTGGTGAGCTAGAAGTGAATTACGGTGAATTGCAAGTGAATCCCAAGGGTAAGATATCTACTAACCACTTCATGCAGTCAGATGTGACAGAAGGCTGAAGTTTAGTGTGGGGTATCCAAGCCCATAGACTTGGGCAAAAATTCACCAGGGAGGGTAGCTGTCTTCCGAGATGAGACTTTGCCATTCGAATTAGCTTCGTCTTGGGACCCTCTCTGCCCCTAAGAAAGGCATGAATCTACTTCCCCCAGCTATGACTAAATAGCAAAGCAGTTAGGGCCCTCTATCTCCCTTAGGCAGTCTAGTGAAGAAGGTTACTGTTGCAACCTAGGAAAAGGTTACTGAATAAGAATAACCAAAATGAAGGTTGGAAATGGAACGATAATATTTCTAACATTAACAATATACAAGATTCGCTAGCGTGTAGTAAGTCTGTAACAACCTGGGTGCATGCATGGCTAGCGTTTAGGGTTAGAAGTAGCAACACTTTGTTTTGCCAGAATTACAATCTTTCTCGGCCATCAGTCACACTATATTCACCCAAATATAAATCATTTTATGGGAGGAAAATACAGCAGGGTCAGTGTGTACTACTCCCAACCCCCCACAACGTCCCCCTACAAGCTGAATTTTAAAGCTTTACTTGCTGGTCTCTCGCACATTGAGAAAAAAATAACTGCCGGTAAGCCACATCAGATAGTCTGAGAAGCACTGGTTTAGTGGATTGTGAATTTGGTGTCACAGTAAATATGAGTTCAATCTTTTGGTCTCTGGGTGAGCAATAACCAAGTAGTATATAAAAAAAACCCTTGACAAGATATCCCTAGACACAGTGTAATGAGAAAAATCTGCTCTGATAGATTAAATAAAGGATTCAGTTCAAAATTCCATGGAGGTTTCTGTTTTAAGCTAAGAGAAGGTTACTGAATAAGAATAACCAAAACGAAGGTTGTAAATGGAACGATATTTATAACAGAAACAACAGACAAGATTTGCCAGCGGCGTGTAGTAAGTAATCAACTCGATGAAATGTTACTTCCCTTTTGCTACAAGATTGATATTTCTAAAGGTTTATCCTTTGTGAATAAAACTTTAAAAATAAAAATTATACAATTTAAAGATTTATGTATTTCTCGGTATACTTCGTGTCTTTAAGTATTAAAATCAACTATCGGGAATATTTTATATTAACAAACGCTTACGGAAGTCAAGACAGAATATATGCTCATCAAAGTTAATATTATAAATCAACTGTTTGAAAGAATTTAGTATGAGGGTAATATTAAAGACCTTATATCATAGTTTGACATTATCTCACCAGTTAAGCATGTGACTAGAATTTGTGACTGAAAATAATTGTTGTTCGTAGTGGACCATCTCTGTTATTTCCTGTGTTACTCTCTACGGTTGTCTCCACGCCAATACACCGTAAAACTACTCTGTCTACGTTTTTCACTTAAAATCAAATCAGACGACTTTTTGCCAGGAGAAAGCTTTTCTTGTATTAATAAGTAGCGCAACGCATATGGTGTGTATGAGCTATTTTTATTATCCCAAGTACGGAAATTTTGCTTACTACTTGAATCTCACCAATACTTACATTACAGACAAATACACTACGTAACGTAGAATATCACGGAAGAATTTGGAAGCATGAGCTACTATTTCTCCAGGAAATTTTGAATTTTACACTAATTGCTGATTCGTCAACTCACGGACCACTGAAATAGCACTGCTACATCATTCTTCTAAAAAGAAGAATAATGTGGCGGTGCCATATTATTTTCAGAATCTGAGAGCATCAATTCTTTCTTTTTATGTGTCATGTGCTTTCAGGAAGGAGGTTCTTCACCTCCATCTATCCATTGCAGCTCTCAGAAACTTCCTTCCCTCTGCTTCCCACCCCCAAGACCATGTTCTGTCATCCACCTGCTTAAGCTCGTCAGGTATGTCACACACTGCCTTCCCTTGTCTCTCTTTCCCTCTTTTCGACTGGTGAGTGTCAGATTCTCTAGGCCCTCCTTCCTCCTTGTTTGCAATCTCTATAAGACCTCATCGTTGCTCACATGCTCGGTCCATGATATCCTTAGCATCCTTCTGTAGAACCACAACTCCCCGTCGCCTGGAGTATTTTCTTCATCTTTGAGGAGATCGTCCAACATTCGCTGCCGTAAAGAAGGAGAGATGTCACGTAACAGGTCTGTATTCGTTTCTTTGTTGCCAAAGAAATCCCCCTGTCTCACAATACTCTGTCCAGCTTTTGGAATGTGCCCTTGGCCATCCCAACACGCCTACTAATTTCAGGATCGCACTTACCGTCCTCTGTCAAGACGCTTCCCAGATATTTAAACTCCTGTGTCTGCTTGATTCTAGTGTCCACGACCTGCAGATCGCATTTCGGGCTCTTCCTCTTACTGATGACCGTGCATGCTGTCTTTTTGGATTTTATGTTTGTGGAGAAATAAAAAGAAAACGGCCACCAGCGAGTAAATTCGAGCTCTCCCAACTGGTAATCCAAACTCTAGTCGTTCCTTCTTGAGTTCTGTCTCAAGATCGCGCAGACAGACTTTTCCAGCCGCCAACCGTGAACGTCACTCCAAGCCTACTCGAACTGGGAAAAACTGGTTGCTTTTATATTTGTCCATATACCCATAATCCCTTGAGTCTTCATGCGATCCCATAATTCATTGCGTCTCTGTCCCATAATGCATTGCATATTCATTGCATAAAAAGGCAATGCAAGTCCCCCCTTATTCTTTTACGTTATCTGGCCGAGGACGGATTACGGCAGAGCGGTATGTGCTTTTTTCTCCTTCATTTCAACTGCAGTAGCCTTTCATGCTAAGCAAATACGGGCTCTTTTTTGGCGGGGAAAAGGCAAGTCACAACCAGTTGTGCTCGTCCCATGTTCTGCTTCATCATGTCTGCCACAATGTTTAATCCTTTTTACTTACTCTTCGTCGCTACCTTCTGTAGGGGATATTGTAATTTCCACTAAATCAAATATATAATTTTGTAGGCTGATTTTTCTTATTTTAGACAGCAACCTTTTATATTTCAACTAATACTTGATTCATTCTCCTCTATTTTACACGCACATTATTACTCTATGGAAAACATTATCTTCTTTATAGGGAATATTATTAACTAATTATCGGTTGCCAACCTGTTTTGGTCACAGTGAGCATTAATCGGTTACATATACAAACCTCAATTAATGATGGATACTTTTTAGAAAATTATGATAAGTACCAGATTTTTTTTTTAAAACCTGTAATAGAAATCGAATTCATTTATGATCCATGAATTAATATTCGATATCTGTATTTTGTTTTTATATTTACAATTAATACCAGATTTTTCTCATACTTTTTGCAAGTAATACTAGAGTATCATTCTTATTTTTCCAATTACTACCGGATTTTTATTCTAACTTTTCAAATTTATACCGGATTTTTATTCTATTTTGATAATTAATATGAGATTTTTATTATCATTTTTACAATTAATACCGGATTTTTATTCTATTTTTTACAACTAATACAAGACTTCTATTCTGCTTTTACATTTAATACTAAAATTTTATTCTAATTTTTAAAAATAATATTATAATTTAATCTAATTTTACAAATAATTCTGATTTTTCATTCTACTTACTACAATTGTTACATAATTTTATACTAATTTTTAAAATTAATAGCAGATTTTTATTCTAATTTCTACAATTAATATTGAATTTTTATTCCAACTTTTACATATAACACCGAATTTTCATTCTAATTTTTACAATTGTCAACGGAATTGTTATACTAATTTTTACATTTATAGCGTATTTTTATACAAATTTGACATTAATTACGTGATTTTTATTCTAATTTCTTAAAATAATACTAGCCATTTATTGTAATTTTTAAAATTAATACCGATATATTCTTAAAATTTTTACATTTAATACTAGATTTTAATTTTTATTTTTACGATTAATACAGAATATTAATTATCATTTTACAATTAATACCGAATTTTAATTATAATTTTAAAATTAATACCTGATTTTTATTTTTATTTTTAAAATTAATACCGATATATTCTTAAAATTTTTACATATAATACTAGATTTTAATTTTTATTTTTACAATTAATACAGAATATTAATTATCATTTTACAATTAATACCGAATTTTAATTATAATTTTAAAATTAATACCTGATTTTTATTTTTAAAATTAATGCTGGATTTCAATTCTATATTTTGCAATTAATGCTGATTTTTTTAAAAAAATTCTACCCTTACTACCGGATTTTATTCTATTTTTAAAATTAATAGCTGATTTTTATTGTAATTTTTAAAATTAATGCTGGATTTTAATTCTAAGTTTTGCAATTAATGCTGAATTTCTTTTTCTAATTTCTACCCTTACTACCGGATCTTATTCTATTTTTAAAATTAATACCTGATTTTTATTGTAATTTTTAAAATTAATGCTGGATTTTAATTCTAATTTTTGCAATTAATGCCGAATTTTTTTTTTCTAATTTCTACCATTACTACCGGATCTTATTCTATTTTTAAAATTAATACCTGATTTTTATTGTAATTTTTAAAATTAATGCTGGATTTTAATTCTAATTTTTGTAATTAATGCCGAATTTTTTTTTCTAATTTCTACCATTACTACCGGATCTTATTCTATTTTTAAAATTAATACCTGATTTTTATTCTAATTTTTACAATTTGTACTAGTCTTGCATTCTACCTTTTACAATTTATACCAGGTTTTACAGTTTGCATTAATGTCTTCAATAAGGTAGTTTATTTGAACAATGTTGTATTCGAATCTGGGTCCTATAATTCTACATCACAGATTTATGATTACTATCAACAGAACCATAATAAGATTAAATGATTAGATCAAATTTTTGTTATAGATTTGTTTTGAATAAATACCATTGAACAGAATTTCCCTTGCGCAATCTTAGAGAAAACAAACTTTGTGATTAAATTATAAATAAATATTTAATTCATCCCTCGTTTCTTCGCTGCTAAGGCTATCAGCTAAATAGAAGTCTCGATTGGGCTCTCCTGAAGAGGGCAACGGCAAACGAGTTCCGCATTTTCCCCCAAAATCAAGCGTGATTCACGGATAACAAAGAAAATGAATCAATGGACAGTGATTATTGTCAACGGCCTAAAGGGACATGGGATTGATAAATATATTTATTTCTTTCCCACCTGTTTATGTAAATAATATTACTTTAAATTATTCGGTGTTTCATTCTCGGTTCTCAAGCAAACATGGTGGGATACAGAGAGATATTGGCCTCAATCTGTGATAACACATTTCCTCATATACACATTAACATTTGAACAGTTTCTCAAATTACCACATTTAGTGTTGCCATTTAAGCTGGTTCGCTTCCAGCCGCCGACTGCATGCATGTTCACGCATCCCCATAGGCTCACACGCGTATTCCCACAAACATACATTAAAGCCGTCAGTCACTCTGCGCTACGGGTAGATAGTAACATAAAAATACGAAACAAAACTACTCTAAACAAAAACAAAAAAAAAATCAAAACAAAAAGAATTACCTACAAATATATATTTGTAAACATGTTGGAATTTCGATGGCTGCAAACTGACTTGCATCAACTAAGCAAGTAGCTCCTTCCTGTTGATGTGATTATCGCCCGCCTTCTGTTACTTGCATCGCTTGAAAATGATTGAGACGAGCGGTAGTTGATGGAATAAGTAGAAAGAAGTCGATTGCCAATGGCGGGAAAAGTCTCCACCGTTCTAGTCGCCGTTGGCAGCACGTAACGATGTTAGGCCGCGTGCGTAAGGCTCAAAAGATATTAACTTTGAGTAGGCAAATAAAACTTTGTATTCCATACAATAAGAATAATCTAATAAAGATGTGTCGGTGATGCTCGAGGCAAGAGCAAGAGGAGAGAGATGTCGGGTGGCATCTGTTGGAAGAAAGAAGAACGGGTAGCAAAAGGAAAAGGAAGAAAGAGAATGAAAGGGAAGTGCGCGAGAAAGAAAGGTTGAAGCAAAGGAAGGAATAAAAACAGGACAGAGAGAAAGGAAATAATAGAATAATAATAATAAAAGAAACAAAAATCGAGAAGAAAGATGGACGATAAATCGTGAAGAAGAAAGACAATCGTGAAGAAAGAAAATATTGAAAAGGGAGAAAAAAGTAATGAAGAAAATGTATCGACGGAAAGAAAAATCGTAAGAAGTTAACTGTCAAAAGGAAGCATGAAAAATGAAAGAAAGAATGAAAAGAAAAATACGAAAATATCATAAAGAAAGAGAAAAGGAAATGGAAGGAAAGAAAGAAAGAATATTGAAAAAGAAAATATCGTAAAGAGAGAGAAAATGAAAAGAAAGGAAAGAAAGAAAGAATGAAGAAGAAAAAAAGAAAATATCATAAAGAAAGAGAAAAGGAAAAGAAAGGAAAGAACAGATGAAGACAAAAGAAAAAGAAAATATCGATAAGAAAGAGAAAAGGAAAAGAAAGGAAAGAAAGAAAGAATAAAGAAAAAGACAATATCGTAGAGAAAGGGAAAGTGAAAAGAAAGGAAAGAAAGAAATAAGAAAGAAAAAGAAAATATCGTAAAGAAAAGGAAAATGAAAATAAAGAATAAAAAAAAAATATCGTAAAGAAAGGGAAAAGGTAAAGAAAGGAAAGAAAGAATGAAAAAGAAAAAAAAGAAAATATCGTAAAGAAAAGGAAATGGAAGGAAAGAAAGAAAGAATGGAGAAAAAGAAAATATCATAAAGAAAGGGAAAAGGAAAAGAAAGGCAAGAAAGAAACAAACAAACAAACAAACAAACAAAGAAACAAAGAAAGGATGAAGAAGAAAGCAAAAGAACATATCGATAAGAAAGGGGAAAGGAAAAGAAAGGAATAATGAAGAAGAAAGAAAAAGAAAATATCGTAAAGAAAAGAAAAATGAAAATAAAGAATAAAAAATTGAAAATATCGATAAGAAAGGGAAAAGGTAAAGAAAGGAAAGAAAGAATGAAGAGGAAAAAAAGAAAATATCGTAAAGAAAGAGAAAAGGAAAAGACAGGAAAGAAAGAAAGAATGAAGAAAAAGAAAAAGATAATATCATAAAGAAAGGGAAAAGGAAAAGAAAGGAAAGGAAGAAAGAAAGAATGAAGAAGAAAGAAAAAGAAAATATCATAAAAAAATTGAAAAAAGAAAAGAAAGGAAGGAAAAAAGAAAGAACAAAGAAAAAGAAAATATCAAAAAGAAAGAGAAAAGAAAAAGAAAGGAATGAAAGAAAGAATGAAGAAAAAGAAAATATCATAAAGAAAGAGAAAAGGAAAAGGAAAGAAAGAAAGAAAGAAAGAAAGAATGAAGAAAAAAGAAAAAGAAAATATCGTAAAGAAAGGGAAAAGGAAATAAAGAATGAAGAAAAAAGAAAAAGAAAATATCGTAAAGAAAGAGAAAAGGAAAGAAAAGGAAAGAAAGAAAGAATGAAGAAAAAAGAAAATATCGTAAGGAAAGTAAGAAGAAAGAATGAAGAAGAAAGAAAACAATATCATAAAGAAATTGGGAAAGGAAAAGAAAAGAAGGAAAAAAGAAAGAATGAAGAAAAAGAAAATGTCAAAAAGAACGAGAAAAGAAAAAGAAAGGAATGAAAGAAAGAATGAAGAAAAAGAAAATATCATAAAGAAAGAGAAAAGGAAAAGGAAAGAAAGAAAGAAAGAATGAAGAAAAAAGAAAAAGAAAATATCGTAAAGAAAGAGAAAAGGAAAGAAAAGGAAAGAAAGAAAGAATGAAGAAAAAAGAAAATATCGTAAGGAAAGTAAGAAGAAAGAATGAAGAAGAAAGAAAACAATATCATAAAGAAATTGGGAAAGGAAAAGAAAAGAAGGAAAAAAGAAAGAATGAAGAAAAAGAAAATGTCAAAAAGAACGAGAAAAGAAAAAGAAAGGAATGAAAGAAAGAATGAAGAAAAAGAAAATATCATAAAGAAAGAGAAAAGGAAAAGGAAAGAAAGAAAGAAAGAATGAAGAAAAAAGAAAAAGAAAATATCGTAAAGAAAGAGAAAAGGAAAGAAAAGGAAAGAAAGAAAGAATGAAGAAAAAAGAAAATATCGTAAGGAAAGTAAGAAGAAAGAATGAAGAAGAAAGAAAACAATATCATAAAGAAATTGGGAAAGGAAAAGAAAAGAAGGAAAAAAGAAAGAATGAAGAAAAAGAAAATGTCAAAAAGAACGAGAAAAGAAAAAGAAAGGAATGAAAGAAAGAATGAAGAAAAAGAAAATATCATAAAGAAAGAGAAAAGGAAAAGGAAAGAAAGAAAGAAAGAATGAAGAAAAAAGAAAAAGAAAATATCGTAAAGAAAGAGAAAAGGAAAGAAAAGGAAAGAAAGAAAGAATGAAGAAAAAAGAAAATATCGTAAGGAAAGTAAGAAGAAAGAATGAAGAAGAAAGAAAACAATATCATAAAGAAATTGGGAAAGGAAAAGAAAAGAAGGAAAAAAGAAAGAATGAAGAAAAAGAAAATGTCAAAAAGAACGAGAAAAGAAAAAGAAAGGAATGAAAGAAAGAATGAAGAAAAAGAAAATATCATAAAGAAAGAGAAAAGGAAAAGGAAAGAAAGAAAGAAAGAATGAAGAAAAAAGAAAAAGAAAATATCGTAAAGAAAGAGAAAAGGAAAGAAAAGGAAAGAAAGAAAGAATGAAGAAAAAAGAAAATATCGTAAGGAAAGTAAGAAGAAAGAATGAAGAAGAAAGAAAACAATATCATAAAGAAATTGGGAAAGGAAAAGAAAAGAAGGAAAAAAGAAAGAATGAAGAAAAAGAAAATGTCAAAAAGAACGAGAAAAGAAAAAGAAAGGAATGAAAGAAAGAATGAAGAAAAAGAAAATATCATAAAGAAAGAGAAAAGGAAAAGGAAAGAAAGAAAGAAAGAATGAAGAAAAAAGAAAAAGAAAATATCGTAAAGAAAGAGAAAAGGAAAGAAAAGGAAAGAAAGAAAGAATGAAGAAAAAAGAAAATATCGTAAGGAAAGTAAGAAGAAAGAATGAAGAAGAAAGAAAACAATATCATAAAGAAATTGGGAAAGGAAAAGAAAAGAAGGAAAAAAGAAAGAATGAAGAAAAAGAAAATGTCAAAAAGAACGAGAAAAGAAAAAGAAAGGAATGAAAGAAAGAATGAAGAAAAAGAAAATATCATAAAGAAAGAGAAAAGGAAAAGGAAAGAAAGAAAGAAAGAATGAAGAAAAAAGAAAAAGAAAATATCGTAAAGAAAGAGAAAATGAAGAAGAAAAGAAAAATAAATAAAAAGTAAAAGAAAATATCGTAAAGAAAGAGAAAAGGAAAGAAAAGGAAAGAAAGAAAGAATGAAGAAAAAAGAAAATAGCGTAAAGAAAGAGAAAAGAAAAAGAAAGGAAAGAAAAAAATTAAAGAGAAAAAAAAAATATCATAAAGAAAGAGAAAAGGAAAAGGAAGGAAAGAAAGAATAAAGAAAAATCGTCAGGAGATGGAAAACATTGTGAAAACAAAACTGCGTGAAGATGAAGAGAAAAACTAATAAAGAATCAAAAAAGAAAAAAGTGTGAAAAATAAAGGAAATGTAAATTAAGAAGAAAGAAAGAAACAAACAAACATCGAAAAACGGAAAAAAAGAAAACAAGAAAAAATCAATATTCATAAAGAAAGAAGAAAAGAAAGTAAGTAAAAAATGTAAGAAGAAAAGAAAAAAGAACACATTTAGAAAAAAGCAACTGAATAGAGATGTTGTGGAGTAGCTGAACATCCCCTAAGATGGACCGGTCTGAGACTATTTAAACAGCACACTTTCTTGCTGAGAGGAAGGAGTTAACGATTAATTGTTTAATACATTACTTAGTATTCTCAACCGTGTACCACATGATTCTCCGGAATATACTACTTCTTATTTTGTAGGTTTTTTGTATAAAATTAATACTGAATTATTTTTGAAGGCTTGTTGCAAAAAGGTTAATTCATCGAAATTTTTAGCAAGTATAAGGATATCAAATTCATTATAGGAAAACCGTTATTAATAAGGGTTTGCTTGATGTTAGTCAATTGCTTATGAAATATTTTATTGGTAGAAGAGATAGGTTTTGCTCTAGTAACTAGGTTAGAACGGTCAATTATTTCTAACCTAGTTACTAGAGCAAAACCTATCTCTTCTACCAATAAAATATTTCATAAGCAATTGACTAACATCAAGCAAACTCTTATTAATAACGGTTTTCCTATAATGAATTTATGATATCCTTATACTTGCTAAAAGTTTCGATGAATTAACCTTTTTGCAACAAGCCTCCAAAAATACTTCTTATTTTCTAGATTTGTCAACTTTTCTTATTTATGACCAGAAAGAAAGAAAGAAAGAAAGAAAGAAGGAAAATGAATCAGAGAAAAAAGAAATTGTTACCATGAATAATAAAAATAGATTGATTATTATTTAAAAATTAATCGTTGACACGAGACAAATGTATTCAAAAATTCAATTCCGTTCACCAAAGTGAAATCTGAAATGGAAAAATCGTTTTGCCATTTCAGGAAAAATGATTTAAGGAAAAGTTAAAAAACAAAAAGAAAAAAAAAACAAGACAAAACAGATAACAGACAAACTTAAAATTTATACGCGAAAAATAAACAAAAAAAGAAAATGTGATGAATGCAAGATGAAAACTACAAAATAAAATTAAATAAAATATTTTTCCAATTTCTGAAATGAAATATTTTCATTATAAATATTGATAAACATATAACAATTTGGAAATTCCTTATCTTTTAAGAATTTCGCTGATCAAACTTCATCTATGTTGCCGTGTCCCTTCAGAACGTTGGCGATCAAGGCTCTCCACAATTTCCATTCTTTGTACCTTTTAACTACTTTTTACCATCTCCCCCAAATCATACTTCGCCATCAACTCGCCAAAGCCTTCCAGATATTTTGCTTTAATATGTCCTGTGAGTATCTAATTCTCCAAACACCCTTTCCTCTTTATGTGTCCTAGAAACTTTATCTTTTGCTGATGTTAAGTATAAGTGTCCTTATTGTTGTCATTGTCTCTAGAAATTTGACGTTGCTCAAATGTTGGGTCCATGGTATTCCCAACATCCTTCTGTAGAACCACAATTCTGTCTCTTCTTCATCTCTGAGGAGATTGTCCAGCATACACTGCCATATAGGAAACAAATAATTGATGCAAGCATCAAAATAGCTCTCCTAAACTAGGTTTTGATTTGCTGATTCCAGATATAGGGTGTGATGAATAAATTGTCTTCTAAATTACACATTTTAACATATATTTACCGAAATCGGATAAAAATATCTTGAAATACTAAAGAGTAAAATCCTTCAATAAAATCGCCATTGACTTCAAGCACGGCGTCCAGATGACTCCGGAATTTCCTGCAAATCATCTGGCCGGTTTCCTTGTTTCAACTGGTGAATGTTGCCATTATCTTTCCTTACAGTTCATCTTTGGTGTTACAAGGAGTTTCTCGCTCAACTGCGCACCACACATGATAATCAAAGGGTTGCAGTCTGAGGAGTTAGATGACTTGATGTAAGGGTTGGTCTGGTCGTAGAAATTGTCTGACAGCCATGACTGGATTCTCTTGCTGCTATGGCATGGTGCAGAATACTGTTGCCAGATATAGCGCGACCCAGGGCAGTACTACCCCATCAAGGCATTTGATGTCAGCCTCTGTGTTGAGTCTGAGGCCTTGTTGGAAGATGAATGGAGGCATAACGTCGCCATCACCAGTGATCACTCCAAAAAACATGGCTTGATATATCAGCCAAATCTTTCCGAATACTGTGCAATGTCCTCCGTGTGACACCCAAACACTATACAATGTTCGTATTGGAGTTTCCTGTTTGAATATTCAATCAGTAAAGCATGCCGTTTCAAAACTTCGGGCCATGTAAATAGCGTCATGGTGCTCCTTTTCTCATAGACTGTGCCAAACTGTCATTACTATACAGTACAGTCGACAAAATAAAAAAAAACTAACAAAGCGCACGCGCGAAAGTAAAAATAGAAAATGCCGACAATTTACCCATCGCATCCTGTGCGATTTTTTTTTCTCACTCATCACCTCTACATGATTAGATATATATGTCTATATTTCTGAGATGAGGTATTATGTACATTAATTACATTATGCGAACTAATGCCCCTCATCTTTGTCTCCATATTTATTACAACGTTTCGGCCGTTGTAGGCTCCGGCCTTTATCAGGTGGTTGGAACAACCTTCAAAAGCTTGACGACACTTCGCAGATATCTCTCCCGAGTAAGACCCTCCATAGAGGAGAACATGACTAAAGACTGCGAGTAGGCTATCCCGTGCATCTGCGGAAAGTAATATAAAGGAGAGACAGGCCGCCCCACTAAGGTGAGGCTTCAAGAAAACCAGAAAGCTGTAACACAAGGGGAAGTGGAAAAATCAGGCGAACAATCATCAATGTGTCAAAGCAGGCGTCTGCAAAAGGGATTGTCTATCTGGCATTGTAGAGTGCCATACACCCATCTGACAAGCATTAATCCCGTTCTATATCGCTAAAGTAGATTTAGTTAAATTAAAACGCTTTACAGTAATGAAGTGGTATTTAGTATCAGTTCTCCTCTGTGGTAATGAGCGTGGGACAGTCTCCTCACAGACGAAGATGAGACTGTGTTTATACCTATATGTATACATGTACGTAGATGTATATAAATATACCTAATCATTATTTACATTATTCGGACTATTGTCCTCAACTTTGTCCCCATACTTATTATAAAGTTTAGGCCGTTGTACGGCCTTCTTCAGGTGGTTGGAATGTCAAACTGAACCCTTTATTTCGCTCACTGGGGTAGACTGTTCTAGTTCCAGGTGCCATGTTTAATTGATGTCACTTATCTGTTATCTCCTGTTAATTTTTCCCTCTGAAAGTTCCCCAATGCCTTAATCAATTCTATGCCGGATAGACAATCCGTGTTGCAGACGCCTGGTTTGACACATTGATGTTTGTTCAACACCTACATAGCACACCTGTCTTTTTATGCTGCATCTATGCTGAACATACCTTAGTTAGAGATTCAAGACGAGAACGCGTTGTCAAGTTGATCAACATTGTGAACAAGGCCAGCACATTCAAACCCTCAGTCACGCCGACTTTTGACGTCATGCTAACACAAAAGGTGCTGTCTACATATTCTCATTCCTGTCAACACATGGTATGGTTTTTAGTCACTTTAAAAGTTTCCGCACGCTGAGATCGCCTCTCCTAGACCGATAAAATCAAGACAAATCGACAATAGTGAGATTCAAACCCGGGTGTCATGGACAGAAAGCGATGGACTCCACATATGCTAAAAATGGAAATTCTTCGTCTTCGACAAACTCGTCTATGGTTGACGGATCAATGAGGTACATGTATAAATACAATGACAGTATAAAATGGGGAACAGAATACTTGGATTCACAAACATACCATGGAAATAAATCAAAGGGGCACAATGATTACAAGAGTACATTTTATTTTCAAGTGACACGCAGGAAAAAGAAGTGCTTCCATAAAATCATACTTCTAGACATTTGGTCACATGACCTTCCGAAAAAGGAACCTTGGAGCAATTTGGTCACATAGCCTTCCAAAAAGCGAAACTTCTAGGCATTGAGACACATGCCTTTCCGAAAACAAGACTTTTAGCTGTTTGGTCACATACCTTTCCGAAAATCGAACCTTCTAGCCATTTGGTCACATGCCCTTCGGAAAACGAGCGTTTTAGCTATTTGGTCACATGCCCTTACGAAAAGGGAACATTCTAGCCATTTGGTCACATACCATTCAGAAAACCAGCCTTTTAGCTATTTGGTCAAATACCTTTCCGAAAAGCGAAACCTCTAGCCATTTGGTCACATGCCATTCCGAAAACGAGCCTTTAGCTATTTGGTCACATACCTATAAGAAATCGAACCATCTAGCATTGGGTCACATGCCCATCCGAAAACGAGCCTTTGAGCTATTTGGTCACATACCCTTCCGAAAAGCGAACCATCTAGGCATTTTGTCACATGCCCTTACGAAAACGAGCCTCTTAGCTATTTGCTCACATACCCTTCCGAAAATCGAACCTTCTAGCCATTTGGTCACATGCCCTTCCGAAAACGAACATTTGAGCTATTTGGTCACATACCCTTCAGAAAATCGAACCTTCTAGCCATTTGGTCACATGCCCTTCCGAAAACGAACATTTGAGCTATTTGCTCACATACCCTTCCTAAAAGCGAACCTTCTATCCATTAGGTCAAATGCTCTTCCGAAAACGATACTTTTAGGTATTTGGTCACATACCCTTAGGAAAACGAGCCTATTATCTATTTGGTCACATGCCCATCGGAAAACAAGCCTTTTAGCTCTTTGATCAAATACCCTTCCGAAAACGAGCATTTAGCTATTTGGTCACATGCACTACCGAAAAGCAAACCTTCTAACCATTTGGTCACAAGCCATTACGAAAACGAGCCATTTAGCTATTTGGTCACATACCCTTCCAAAAAGTGAACCATCTAGCTATTTGGGCACATGTCATTTCGAAAACGAGCCTTTTAGCTATTTGCTCAAATACCGTTCCAAAAATAGAACCTTCTAGCCATTTGTTCACATGCCCTTACGAAAACGAGCCTTTTATCTATTTGGCCACATATCTTTCCGTAAAGCGAACTTTCTACCCATTTGGTCACTTGCCCTTCCGAAAACGAGCCTTGTAAGCTATTTGGTCACATGCCCTTCCGAAATCGGGCATTTTATCTATTTGGTCACATACACTTGCTAAAATCGAAACTTCTAGACATTTGGCCACATGCCTTTTGGAAAAGCGAACCTTCTAGCCATTTGGTCAGATGCCATTCCGAAAACGAGCCTTTGAGATGTTTGGTCACATGCCCTTCCGAAAAGCGAAACATCTAGCCATTTGGTCACATGCCCTTCCGAAAACGAGGCTTTTAGCTATTTGGTCACATATCCTTCCGAAAAGCGAACCTTCTAGCAATTTGGTCACATGACCTTACGAAAACGAGTTTTTTAGATATTTGGTCAAATACCCTTCCGAGAAGCGAACCTTCTAGCAATTTGGTCACATGCCCTTCCGAAAACGATGCTTTTAGATATTTGGTCACATCCCCTTCCGAAATGCGAACCTTCTAGCCATTTGGTTACATGCCATTCCGAAAACGAGCCTTTCAGCTATTTGGTCACATACCTTTCCGAAAAGCGAACCTTCTAGCGATTTGGTCACATGCCCTTCCGAATAGGAGGCTTTCAGATATTTGGTCACATACCCTTGCGAAAAGCGAACTATCTAGCCATCTGGTCACATGCCCTTCCGAAAACGAGGCTTTTAGGTATTTGGTCACATACCCCACCGAAAATCGAACCTTCTTCCCATTTGGTCACATGCCCTTCCGAAAACGAACCTTTTAGCTATTTGGTCTCATACCCTTCCGAAAAGCGAACCTTCTAGCCATTTGGTCACATGCCCTTCCGAAAACGAGCCTTTTAGCTATTTGGTCACGTACGCTACCGAACATCGAACCTTCTAGCCATTTGGTCACATGCCCTTCCGAAAACGAGGCTTTTAGATATTTTGTCACATATCCTTCCGAAAAGCGAACCTTCTAGCGATTTGGTCACATGCCCTTCCGAAAACGAGGCTTTTAGATATTTGGTCACATACCCTTCTGAAAACTATTCTTCCAGCTATTTGGTCTCATGTCAATGAAATGTAATAGATTACCTTTTGTTTTGTCGAAATTCAAGTCAGTTTTATTATGAGAAAAATATTTATGAAAATAAACAACACATTCGCCCCCGTATGAGAATTTTTATCTTTAATAAGCTGTTTTATTTTTTAGAAGAAGATAATTCGGACAAACTATATGCATGGTATGTTGCAAGATCTCCCAGTGATCTGTTAATATGAAGCCAGTCAGTTAAGTGCAACATGTGATACACGCTTGGGCAATCATGTATATTTCGATACATGACTGACGAAACAGAAGATTTCTTTCTGCGGTAGACCGGTTATCAACCAAAGCTAAAGAACCCAGTTTGTCCTGTTATTCAACCCATAGCTGAAGGGAGAATAGATGGTATTCGTCCGTAAGTGAATAGAAGATACTCGACTGGGATTCGAACACAGCTCTGCGAGTTCTCATTCCGCGACTATACCCATTGCACCACAAAACACACCTTCAAAATCAGCGCTGTTCGATAAAAGTGACTCACTCGTTCTTTTTTATACTAAATGTTCTCTTCTCCGATGAAACGAAAACTAATCTAAATTCAAAGGATAAGCGACAAGAAGAATCTTTGAAAGCTCTTTGAATTTAGCAGTAAGTACTGTCAAGCATCCGTTCAGTATAATGTTCTGGGGATGCTTTTCTTTTCATGGAACTGGTTTCTTAAAACCTATTGAAAATACCCTCAGGAGCGAGCAGTACAAGTGAATTTTAGAGTCTTGTCTGCTCCCTTCTGCTGAAAGGGTGCAAATCGACCCCACCCAGCTCATTTTTATGCAGTATAATGCTCCCTGTCACAAATCAAAATTGATGAAGGAATACTTTGATGAGAAGCAGGTGAGTGTTATGACATGGCCACCCCAATCTTCTGACCTCAAACCAATAAAAAACTTATGGAGCATTATAAAGTACAGGCTCTCGAGAAAGCAGTTGAGCAACAAAGAGGATTTGATTGTGAATTTCATATCCGAATGGAATTCAATGCTTGGAGATGAGATTTGCCAGAACCTAAACAAGCCAATGCCAAAAAGGGTTGAAAAGGTTATTCAAAATAAAGGAGGACTCATAGATTATTAAATATTTCGAACTATATTACCTATTATAAATTATACCTCTATTATTCTTTATTTAAAGCTGTTCGGTTATGTTTCTATTGATTACTAGTTGCAGGAAATAAGTGAGTCACTTTTTTGCACATTTATATCCAAAATTATAATTATCAATAGAATACCTTGGGGTGAGTAAACTTTTTTTACTATGTGGTCGGGAAGGGGTCTTTATATTAGTAAGATTAAAAATTCTTTTGACCCCCAAAAAATTTTTAAGTAAGAAAAAATATCAGGTGAGTCACTTTTATCGAACAGCACTGTACAGGGTGAGTCAAAATTATGTTAACACTAGTATGAGAGGAGTCACTTGTTCAAAGTTCACCGAACCGTCTCCACCTGTCCACAAGCCCGATTGATGCACAAAACCCAGCGATCAACAGTACAATTAAGTGCCTTGACACATATTTCACAGGGAATGTTTTATGTTACGCCTTTTATTTTGATCTTGAGTTCATCGATACCTCTAACATTTTTTGCTATACACCCGATCTTTTATCATCCTCTATAACCAAAAGTCACAGGGGGTAATTGGTCTATATTTCTATACAACTCCAGCGGTGACTGAATATTCTTACTTACAAATGCTGCAAGCGTTTGCCATTGATAACATATACCCCTACAATCGAAAGGAGCAGGGTATTTCCAACAGGATGGTGCACCGCTTCATTTTGCCTGTACTGTTCACACTTGTCTCGATCAAACTTTCCCAAGTCGTTAGATAGGTTGAGGTGGAACGTTGGCATGGCCACCACACTCCACTGATCTGACAGCCTGTGAGTTCGTGTTATCTACAACTATTGAGAAAGAAAGAAAAAAATAAATAAATAAAAATCATATAATTGGTATGTAAAAAAACAAAAAGCCGTTAGAAGTATAGGGTTGACGTCGACTTGAGAAAGAACCGGAAACACAATGAAAACAAAACAGGAAACGAGATAGTTCTCTCATTGCTCCGAGCAGCTGCTTTCGCCTCATGAATTTAAACGTCCTACGAGGCTGTCATCCCGTTCCCACCCCTTCACCGTTGAAACTGTTAGATGTAGACGTCTCTTCTACTCCAATAGCTTCATGTCTCGCACATCTCGCCTGTGGAACTCCCTTCCTTATTCCTGTTTCCCTGACAAATACAATCTCCAACTATTTAAGTGTAACGTCAGTCGACATCTCCAGTTGCCTTGATCTACCCACTTCCCTTCTCCACATCCTTTCACCTTTCATTCCTATCTGCTCTCGCTCCGAATCTTTTGTAACCCCCTTACCTTGATCGATCCACTATCTTTCTCCACTATCTTTACCACTCCTATCTGCTCTTCCTCCAAACCTTCTGTAACCCCTTGCGTGCTAGTGGCCTCCAGCCTTGCTTGGGGTGATAAGCTTAAAAAAAAATTCTATTCAAAAGAATATGGAGAAGAATGAACCGGGCGATAGAAGGTAATGAAGCTGAAGCAGCCTTTAGAATCATTCAGAAACCCAATCCTAAACGGAAAACAATGATTAAAAGGAAACGAAGTATAGAGTTTAAATCGCAGAAGTCCTCTAATTTTTGAAACATTGCTGCTTCACATTAATCTAAACAAGTATAGTGATTCATATGTGCAAATCTAATTCAAATATTATTTGAATATTTAATTACTTTCATACGTATCTGTTATCTCTGAGAAAATCCTGTCATCTAAGAAAAATAGTATCGCTCTCATCTTTCTGGCTTGGCACACTCGTCGAGGTGTCATATTCAATATCGAAAAAATCATTACATTTGTTTTGAACTAGTTTAGAGAAACAACATTTTTCGTATTTTTTTCCAAAACCGAACTCACTGATTTTTATCTGAATTTTTAAAACACATAAATCAATTTAATAAAAGCATACATGCAAAATAAACTCCCCAGCTTAACATTAAATAATAAAAAAAATGTGTCACCTTTCTACAAATCGATCATTTTTCAAATTCAGTCATAAAGTTTAGAAACATTGTGACTTCCTATGGGTATTGCTCCAAGTGGTGTGTTAGCCAGATATTTTAAAATATTTTTCTATTAAAGTAATCTAGAAAAGATCTCTTAATTATTAAAAGTAAACAAGTTAGTGTATCGTGCGGTTCACGCTTCCCAGGTCTTTTGAACATGAGTAGATGTATACCTGATGCCTATTTCAACTCTATACTTCTCCATCAGAACTGAGAAATCTCATTTACAAATTTACAAAGTATTTATTATTTTCTCCTCAATAGGAGCAGATAGGTTAGCCTAACGCCCGGTTCGTGCTCCTACCCGGTCTTCTGAAGAGTAGTAGCAGTTTCTCCCTTGTTATTGGTTCAGGATTAATTTCCTGCTTCTTTCTAAAGTCTAATTTAAAACTATATTTCTAACGTTTCTATCTAAACTCTGCAACAATCAACGCCTTTATCCACTGTGCCATGTGTCCTTAAGTAGTAGATAAGGACCTAAAGTGTTGTGAGTTCAATACCTGGTTAAGGTAGTGGGGAACTTGGTGAGGGAAATTAACAGGAGATAACTGTCAACTGACATCCATTAAACATGGCACGTGGAACTCGAACAGTCTAACCTAGCGAGCGAAATAAAGGGTTCAGTTCGACATTCCAACAATCTGAAGAAAGCCGGAGCGTATAACGGCCGAAACGTTGTGATAAATATGGCAAGAATAGTCCGAAATATGTAAATAGTGTACATAACACGACACCTCAGAAATATAGACAAATAATATATAGTTCTCTATGGAAATAAACAATCGAATAAAACCAATAGTATTTAATACGTTTGGTTTCATCATTATTTGACAGTGGCCGGGATCATCGAGCCAATGTGAACGACACTTTCTTATAGCAGTATAGTATCTGCTATGCCAGAGTTAATACCTCCTAGACAGCTTACCACCCAACTTGTCCTTTTTCAAATACTGTTCTTTTATTGTTTTTACACGTCAATAACACATACTCACTTGTATTTACTCTTCGTAACAACTTGAGTCATGGCGGCGTTATTGCATTGCTTGGGTTGAAAGTATTAAAAAGATGTGAGTTAATGAAAAAATATTACCATATTAAAAAAATTACTATTTTATTATTATTATTATTATTATTATTATTATTATTATTATTATTATTATTAAACGGACGTTAGTTTCGAAATATCCTGGATTTGTGATCTGGATAATGTTTCAGTCGAAGTGTCACGATTGCAGCTTTCCGTCTCTCAACAACGGTTGTATTGTTGTCTTTCATCAAAATAGCCGAGTAATAGGAAGGATGTAGATAGAGTGAGATCATGGACGGAACAAAAATAGAAATCTTTGCTATCAATTTTTGTTCTATGAGTCCCATTTCATTTACTCAACACTGAAAAAGGCCCATATTAAAAAAAAATACTATTTTATTATTATTATTATTATTAGACGAACGTTAGTTTCGATTACCAGGATATTTCAATTCTATTACAAAATACGAATATTATACGCTCAAATTTCAGATTCCATCCGATGAGTCATCAGCGCACATTAAAACTTATAAGATAGTCTGTTGTAAAGTTTTCTTTGTACAAAATAGCCGAGAATTAGGAAGGCCGATATTAGAGTGAGTATCGATGAAACAGAAGTCTCTGAAGGAAAAACAAAGAAGACGTTTATTAAATACTCAACTATAGTAGTTCAAAATAGCTGAGAATTCGAAAGGGAGAGAGTATCGATGGAACAGAGGACTAACTAGGGGAAAAGAGAGAAGATGATTATTACTCATACATCGGAGTTCAAAAGAGTTGAGAATTAGGAAGGCCGTATTTAGAGAGATTATCGAAGGAACAGAAGACTATGTAGGGGAAAAGTGAGAAGATGCGGTTTATTATTACTCATACGTAGGATTTCAAAATTGCTGAGTATTAGGAAGGCCATTGTCAGAGAGAGCATCGAGGAAACAGAAGACTAAATAGGGGAAAAGAGAGGAGAAGAGGTTTATTAAATACTCATACATAGGAGTTCAAAATAGCTGAGAATTCGAAAGGCCGTATTTAGAGAGAGTATCAAAGAAACAGAAGAATAGTTAGGGGAAAAGAGAGAAGAGGAGGTTTATTAAATACTCTTACATAGGAGTTCAAAATAGCTGAGAATTTGGATGGCCGTATTTAGAGAGAGTTTCGAAGGAACAGAAGATTAGGTAGGGGAAAAAGAGAGAAGTCGACGTTTATTAAATACTCATATGTAGGAGTTCAAAATAGCAGAGAATTCGGAAGGCCATATTTACAGAGAGTATCGAAGGAACAAAAGAGTAGGAAAATAGAGAAGAGGAACTTTATAAAATAATCATACATAGGATTTGAAAATAGCTGAGTATTAGGAAGGCCGTATTTATAGAGAGTATCGAGGGAAAAGGTGACTAGTTAGGGGAAAATAGAGAAGAACAGGTTTATTAAATACTCATACATAGGTGTTCCATATAGCTGAGTATTAGGAAGGCCTTAGAGAGAGTATTGAGGGAACAGAAGATTGGTAGGGGAAAAAGAGAGAAGACGACGATTATTAAATACTCATAAGGAGTTCAAAATAGCTGAGAATTTGGAAGGCCGTAGTTAGAGAGAGTATCGAGGGAACAGAAGACGAGATAGGGGAAAATAGAGAAGTTGCGATATATTAAATACTCTCACAGTGGAGTTCAAAATAGCTGAGAATTAGGAAGGCCTTATTTAGTAGGAGAATCGAGTGAAGAGAAAATAGGTAGGGGAAAAAGTGAAGAGGAGTTTTATTAAATACACATACATAGGAGTTCAAAATGGCTGAGCTTTACGAAGGCAGTAGAGAGAGAGGGAGTGTGTCGAGGGAACGCAAGAATAGGTATGGGAAAAAGAGAGAAGAAGAGGTTTATTAAATACTCATAAGTAGGAGTTTAGTATAGCAGAGAATTCGGAAGGCCGTATTTATAGAGAGTATCAAAGAAACAGAAGAATAATTAGGAGAAAAATGAGAAGAGGAGGTTTATTAAATACTCATACATGGCAGTTCAAAATAGCTAAGAATTATGAAGGACGTAGTTAGAGAGAGTATCGAGGTAACAGATGACTAGGTAGCGAAAAAGATAGAAGAAGAGGTTTATTAAATACTCATACGTAGGATTTCCAAATAGCAGATAATTTGGAAGGCCGTATTTATAGAGAGTATCGAGGGAACGGAAGAATAGGTAGTTGAAAAAGAGAGAAGAAGAGGTTTATTAAATTCGCATTGGTAGGAGTTCAAAATAGCTAATAATTAAGAAGGCCGTAGTTAGAGAGAGTATCGACAGAAAGGAGACTACGTAGGGGAAAAATGAGAAGTGTTTTATTAAATACTCCTACATAGGAGTTCAAAATAGCTGAGAATTCGAAAGGCCGTATTTAGAGAGAGTATCGAAGGAACGGAAGAATAGGCAGGGGAAAAGAGAGAAGAAGAGGTTTATTAAATACTCATGCAGGGGAATTCGAAATGCCCTTGTTAGAGAGAGTATCGAGGGAACAGAAGACTAGTTAGGGGAAAAAGAGAGGAGGTTTATTAAATACTCATACATAAGAGTTCAAAATAGCTGAGTATAGGAAGGCCGTAGTTAGAGAGAGTATCGATGGAACAGAAGAATAGATAGGGAAAAAGAGAGATGAGGTTTATTAAATAATAATACCTATGATCTCGAGAACCTTGAGAAAATCCAGAGAAGGATCTTTAATGTAATCGATTCTGACTTGCCATCTCAACATCAGTGACTTTCTCCCCAAAAATAACACGGCTTCCCTCTGCCTACTTTTGAAATAGTATCAATGAAACTCCTCTGATAATTGTTTTCTTTGTTGCCTCTTCTACATTACTGTAAGCGTGCTACTAGATTTGCATCTTGGTCCCACCTTTTTGCTGTTGATATAGCTAAATGCAATCGCCACTTCCACTGCAACAGTTACTTTTCACGCACGTCCCACCCGTGGAACTTCATTTCGTTTACTTGCTTCACTGATCACCACAATCATCAAAAGTTTAAATACAACCTCAACCGCCATCTTCTAATGACTTGGATCCCGTTAATCTTTCGTCCTTTTCTCAACACTCCCTATAGTCAGTCTTCACTTTCTCTTTCATTCCCTGTAACCCCCTGCGTACTAGTAGCATTACCACCTTACTTGGGGTGAAATGATAAAAAAAACCCACCGATATGTAACGATAGGTAATGTTACAGACAATATAGTACAAGAAAATGTTCAACTGCAAAGCGTACTACGTCTTGATGTTATAAAATATCCCGCAGATTCGTTCGAGAAAAATACGAGCTTATTGAATAAGTAAATGTTTTCAAATTTGTTTCGATATTTGAAAGTACAGAATTCAAAATATAGGGTAATTCAAATAAAATATGCATATGTCTCGTGAAAAATTATTGCGAAATTTTAAAAAGTAATTTAGAAAAATATTACCTGTAAACTGTTTTCATTTTTGAATTCAGTCTCTAATGTAAAAACAAACAGAAAAGAAAAAAAAACTTTTTTCAATATATGTGTATTTTTATTACTCGATTTTTACATCATTGTTTTTATGTAATAACATTTTAGTCGCCATGAAGCAGGAAAAAATAAAATTATTTTTTCCTTCATTTTTGTTTTTTTTGTACCATAGTTTTTTGTTTTAAATTGAAATAATTCAAGCACAAATATGTCTGTGTCACTAAATTGGTCAAAAATAATTTTTATATTTGAATATTATTTTTAAATATTTTTCTAATTTACAAACTTTATAAAAAACACTTTGTATCCTTTGTCATAAGTCTGGCATGAGGTCGTATGATGAAGGTACTCACTAAGCTATCAAATATTCTCTGAATTCTTTCGGTGAAAATGATAGAGAATAGAAATGACAAATAGTTTAAATTTCGTTCTATTTTTCTCACAATAACAGGCTCAAGAGCCAGTCATGTTCGATGGTTAGGGAATAAAATTGTTGTAAGGTCGTAGAAAGAGAAGGAAGTGATTTTTTAAAAATAAGTTCACTTAAGCAAGGCAATGAAGTCACTAAGTCGTAAGAGGTTACTCGTTGTTAGAGAATATGAGAAAATATAGAATTCAGGAGAAAGGACAAAAAAACAATAATTAAACAATGAAGATAACGATTGGTGTTGCATTTAAATTTGTGAAGATTAAATTTCATTTGGAAGCAAGAAGCCGAAAACAAATCCATAAGCGAGTAGTGCGAGAAGTTCGAGAATTGAAAATGTTAGCATAGAACTTACGGTTGCATCTAATTTAATTTTTAAATTGAAGAGTGTTATCGGTCCTTACTTATAACTACAGAATGAACTCTTCCTAACACTATGTATACTACGCCTCTCAAGAGAGAGGGACGAATCGAGTCGAGCCGATAGTAGTTCACTCCAAACCAGACTGACAGTCATACTAACACCTTCCACAACTTGTATTATTATTCCGTGTAATATATCTTCGTTATTTCTACTCTTGTGTTCGTGTTGTTTTTCCTTGGTCCTAACCTGGACCATAACAAAGAGAGGTTACCGTCAATCTAATATTGCGCTTAAGTTCATAAATTCAAGGTACCGTAGAGGAAAGATCATCAGAAGAATTACTATGAAAATATTTATAGAAAAGGCAGAGGGACGCTATATTACGGCGGTGGGAAAGAGACTGAAGCCTGGATGTCTGGTCTAGACCAATAACATTGCAGATTCTTCTTTATATTTTATCAAAAACCTCTAAGTAAATAACAAGAACGCCAGGCCATATGTGGCAGGAATATTCAAAGCATCGACCGATGATAGACTTATGAATATGTAAGAGAGATTCTGGTGTGAAAAAAATTGTCTAGCTCAACACATTGAACCAACTTTCCTAGGTGCAGACATACTAGTGGATTCAATGTAATCTTTCAAAATCATGTCAACGAGAAACATTAGTCCAAGAAGTTGCAATGTGACACTCTCCAGGAGTTTAGCATCAGCAATACTGATGAAAGGTAAAAAAGATTCTCTCAAACGATTAAAACCTCTCCTTGCCCTATTTAAAAACAGATTGTAAGTAATGTGAGCTCAGCAACGAATTTAACATTATCAAACCGATTAAAGATATTAATAACACAGGAGTAAATTTTCGTTTTGGTTTGGTTTATTTTGTTTTACGGCATATCAACACCAATGGGTCATTTAATGCCGACAACATTTTTAGGATAGATTCGTATGAATAGAATATGTATTCTTTGGTTTAAATTGGTTTGGTTTATTTTGTTTTACGGCATATCAACCTCAATGGGTTATTTAATGCCGACATGTTTTTTATTGCTGGTAATATTTTGTTTTGTCAAAAATCATTTTTCTGGTAATATTATTCGCTCAGAATTGAATTGCTGGTAATATTTTTTTTTCAAAAGTGTATTGCTGGTAATAGTTAACTATTTGCCCATAGCTGGGACCCTATAGGTGCTACCACCCTGGGTCAGGGTGAACCTGGGAACACCAGCGACTAAGAGGTGGTTCCACGCTCCTCAAAACCTCCTGATCAGAGGCCTTGCTGCTGGATGTAGTTTATCGTCTTACCCAGGACGAGTAAATTTTGTGTCATCAGCATAGTTTTGTGATGTCAACGAATACTCGTTGTCAATTTCGTAATGCTCTTTGACTTTGTAATCGTAGATACAAATATAGTAACGCCGTTAAACAATACTGGTGTCAGACGCCTTCTAATAACACTCGCACTAATAGTATTTTATCGACAATACTCGCCCGAATAGTAACCACTGAATAGTGATTAGTATAAAGAAATAGTATAGTGAATAGTATAGAAAATTGCGAACCGTATAGTAATAGAGGATAGACTAGAAAGTTTGACTAATTAGTCGCCACGATAATTCCCATATATGCGTTTCATATATGGTCACGTGATCTACTTAATTCAAAACGGGATCGCCTGTGTTTGCTCTCTGGCGATTTACGTTCAAACCACATTGTCGGCAACGACACTTTATTGTTATATAACACATAGATACTGAGTTGAGAGCTGATGTCATTTGAAAGGTCATTGATGAAAATTAGTAACAATGTAGGTCCAATGGTAGAGATCTGGGGAACACCTACATTAATGTAAAAAGATCTAGAGGAGTGACCATTCAAGAATACTACCATTTAGCGAATTGATAAGAAAGAAGGAATCAGTTCAAAACAACAATAATCGGTCTTCAAAGCTAATTGTATACCACGGATGACTGGATAATGATCCTTGTCAAAGAACATGAAAGAAATTAGCGACTTTAATCAGTAATATAGGAAGCAAACAAATTCAAAAGTAAATTTCAAGTGGTTGAAGAAGTACAAATAAAACACAATATACCTACTACATCGGTAAATGCCTCAAAAAGAAGCAAAATGCTAATACAATGTACCCAATGCAGAAACGATGGCAAGATAAGCCTCTTCATGGTCAATATTCTACCCGTACCAAATAAGCTGATGTATATAAACACCATACCCAACAGTTGTTATGTAGACCAAGGTCAAAAGCTGAAATCGAAGGTTTTATCCTTGCTGTACATGTCCTATGCATGCTAATTAGAAATTACCAATCGCACATACTGAAAAATTGTCTTGACTCCAAATGTAGATCCTGTGATAAATATCCAAAAACAATGAAATATTTCGTATCATGTTGCATAGTGTTAGCACCAACTGCATATAAACTTCGGCATGATAGAGTGGGCCAATATCTGCACTGGAAAATGTGCAACATATACGGGATGGAAATTGCAAGAAACTACTATGAATATCACCCAGACTAGGTTACTAGGATAGGACCTGTAGTACATAGACGTAACAATCTGTTGTAGCATGGACAATAATGAGTATGTCCCCATTCCCATAAATACAGTAGTAAATACTGTATGTTGGTCTGCAGCTGGAGATTCGTGTCCAGCTGGGCTGGTCAAACTCTATGCATCCGGGCAGAGAGGATCCTCCAGACGAGGCTATGTCGAAAGGGAGAGTCTCGTCTCGGGAAACAGCTACCCCACTCCGTTTTATACATTGGTCTACGGTGAATTTTGGCCAAGCCTACGGGCTGGGATACCCCACATTAAATTCGAACTTATGCCACATCTGACCGCATGAAGCGGTTGGTAGATATCCTGCAGTTGGAGATTCATTGTGGGATTCCCTTGACTCACTTCTAGGAATTGACTACTTCTACGCGCCGTTGGCGAATCTTATATGTGTTGTTCTTGTCCTAAGTATTATCGTTCATTACCAAGCTCCGTTTGATTGTTCTATTCAGTAACCTTCGCTAGGTTGCAAAACAATCAAAGCTAATAGCCTAGACATTGTGATCAAAGACGATAAAGACAGAATGTGCTTTCGTATTGACATGACAGTTGCTGCAGGTTGTCATGTATTTTCAAAAAATACAAGCATCTTGAAGTAGAAATCTAAAAAAATACGGGATATGAGGACATCAGTTATAATTGAAACCATCGAATTGATTCGAAAAGTTCAGATAGACACATTAAAGGGATTCCGGGTAGCCAATATCTTAAATAAATTGAAATAAATACTCTCACATGTACAGCTCACACATTACGAAAGCTTTATCTATGTAAAATATGTATGATCTGAGCTTATCGTTTTTTTTTTTAAACTGATCAGTAGAAAATGTTATGAAGCAATTTCTAACCCTAGGTCTTTGGTTCGGACTCAGAAGTAAATATGTATACAACAGAAATCAAAGGAAATAATAATAATAATAATAATAATAATAATAATAATAATAATTTAAAATCATAGTACAGAAGAAGTACAGGAAAATATACGCCAATACTTTGCCCGTACCAAACAACCTGACGTAGACAAGAATCCGTACCCATCAATGGCTACGTAGTGTAGGGTTTGTTATGGTCCAGGTTCCTTGTACCACGGTGATGGTCCAAGGTAGAACCAATGAAGAATAACTCGAACACAGTTATGGAATAACACAGATATATTACAAACAGAAATATGTACAAAGAAGTAGAAGTATTAGTAATGACTATCAGATTTGGTTAGAGTGAACTATGTTGTCTCGACTAGTATCACTATTCCAATGTCTTACAGTAATCGTCTGACTGACTCTGACTCTGAACTGAACTGATGTTCAACAACACGCCCACGTGTGTCGAATGTGGCACAAGGCCGGTTTAACGTGGGCTCACCGAGCCCTTAGGCTCGGCCAAAAAATGCCCGTAGAACCCGTATAAACGGGATCGGGTTGGTCAACCTCCCCGAACGAGGCTCTGCCCTTCGGCGGAGCCCTTCCGGGTTCCTCTCCGCCCAGAGGCAGAGAGTTCGACCGTCTAGCCGAGTCGTCCAAAAAGGACTGAACTCTGACGATGTTCAACAACACGCCCACTGTGTCGAATGTGACACAAGGCCGGTTTAATGTGGGCTAACCGAGCTCGTAGGCTCGGCCAAAAAATAACCTGTAGATCCCGTATAAACGGGATCGGGCCGGTCAACCTCCCCGAACGATGCCCTGCCCTTCGGCGGAGCCTCGTCCGAGTTCCTCTCTGCCCAGAGGCAGAGAGTTCCCCTCTGCCCAGAGGCAGAGTGTTCCCCTCTGCCTCAGAAGCAGAGAGTTCGACCGTCTAGCCGAGTCGTCCAAAAAGGACTGAACTTTGACTCACACTGTCTCTTGAGGCGCAGTATCTATGGAGTACGGACTAGTCCATTTCTATTATGGGTAGGATCTAATATCAGGGTTGAAAGCTGAAACTGAAGGTTTTATCCTTGCTGCACAGGACCAATGCTTGTTAACTAGGAATTATCAAGCACATATACTAAAATACTGTGTTAGCCCAAAATGCAGATTCTGTGATAAATATTCAGAAACCATTGATCATCTTGTATCAGGTTGCACGATATTGGCACCCACTGAATATAAAACCCGGCATGACAGAGTGGGCCAATATCTGCACTGGAAAATTTGCAACTCCTACGGGAAGGAAACTGAAAGAAACTGGTACGAACACCACCCTGACCCGGTTACGGAGATAGGACCTGTTACAATTCTATGGGACTACACAATACACACTGACAGGACAATCAAAGCCAACCGCCCAGACATTGTTATTAAAGATTACAAACAAAAAGAAAATGCCTCCTTATTGATATGGCAGTCCCTGCAGACTGCAATGTATCTTTGAAGATTTTCGAAAAGGCTTTATCTATGTAATAATTTTTTTTTTTTTTTTTTTTGCAGTGGAAAGTTTCATGATACCATTTCTAACCTTAGGTCCCTGGGCGGGACCCGGAAAGAAATGTGTAAACGCTAGATATCAAAGGAAATAAATAATAATAATAATATACACACAGACAAAACAATCAAAGCTCATCAACCTGACATCCTGATCACAGACCACAAACCAGAACGTGATTTTTTTTTTGACATGGCAATCGTTGCAGATTGTAATCTATCTTTGAAGATCTTACAAAATAAAATCTACCAAAATAAAAAGGATCTTGTAGTTGATTGGAAAAGGTTTGGATAAACTCAATGAAGGGAATTCTGGTAGTCCATGACTTAAACAAATACAAAATATTGCACTCACAAATACAGACAACATATTACGAAGTGCTATGTGTATACAAAATATGTGTGTTATTAGGTTGCCTCTTTTATTTTATAACAAAATAATCACTGAAAATGTCGTGATTCCTTGTAGCCCATGTCTTAAAGAAATAAAAAAGAAAAATTGTAATTTCAGGTAAGAAGACTGTACCAATAATATTCGAATCCGACAGCAAAACAATCTTTGAAAACGACCCAGATTAATAAAACGAACTCAATAGAATGTAGCATTATATGTTGCCATTGGGGAATTATATCAAAAGTAGTGATATTAGATCAAATTCAAGTCCATACCCAATGATACTTCTCCAGTCTTACGTAGTTTCACTCCAAGCAATGGTTACAATTATCGTAAGATAATAATAAAACAGTAAACAGGTTTCTGTCGAATCGGCAACCGACAATCTGATTAGTCAAATAGATCAAGGTGATATTTAGCGAAAAATGTGTATTTAATTACAAAACAACGATACCATTCTTTTGATTGATAGGCTGAAATCTTCGAGTTGAACATTGATATATTGAAACTGCTGGAACTGATCCCCACAAAACATTGCCTTGGAATAAATAACAGAAGTCTAAGGTGTTGATGGTTTTATTCTTGCTGCACAGGATCAATGCTTGCTAACTAGAAATTACCAAGAATATATACTGAAGAATTGCGTCAGACCTAAATGCAAATTCTATGATAAATATGCAGAAACAATTGACCATCTTTCAACGGGTTGCGCGGTATTGACACCCACTGAATATAAAACCCGGCATAACAGAGTTGGCTAATATCTGCACTCGAAAATGTGCAACTTTTACGGAGGGGAAACTACAAGAAATTGGTATGAACACCAGTCAGACCCGGTTACGGACATAGGACCTCTAACAATTTTATGGGACTTAACAATACACACAGACAGAACAATCAAATCTAATCGCCCAGATATCGGGATTAGAAAGTGAAAAATTAAAAATGTTACTTCGTATTGACATGACACTTCTTGCCGACTGCAATGTATCTTTGAAGATCTTCAAAAAATTGTCAAAATACATGAACTTCGAAATCGAAATCTCAAAAATGTGACTAAATAGGACATCAACAATTATAGTTGTAGCTTTCAGACTGATTGAAAAAGGTTCAAATAAACCCATTGATGGAATTCCTGGTACCCCTTGTCTTAAAGAAATATAAAAAAAAATTACTTACAAGTAAGAAGACCGATACTGTACCAATAATGATCAAAGCCGACAGCAAAACAAGTCTTTGAAAACGACTCAGAATAATAAAACGAACACATATAGGAATCCAATAGAGTGTGGTATTGGGGAATTATATCAAAAGTAGTGATAGCAGATCAAATTCAAGTCCATAAACAATGATACTTCTCCAGTCTTGCATAGTTTAACTCCAAGCTATGATCACAATTATCGTAAAATATTGCCGATTCGACACACCTGTTTACTGTTTTATTAAACAGTAAACAGGTGTGTCGAATCTGCACCCGACAATCTGTTGGTCAAATATATCAAGGTGATATTTAAGGAAAATATGTATTTAAATAAAAAAGAACGATATCATTTTTTGATTGATTCGCTGAAATCTTCGAGCTGATTATTAATATTCTGAAACTGTTGGAACTGATCCCCGCAAAACACTGCGTTGGAACGGGAGAAACAAATAACAGAAGTCTAAATTTATCTGTGGTGTAGATGGTATTTGTATCTAAATTCAGCGATCATTTCCTATGTGGCATTTTCAGCTGACATCGGTTTTTGTTGGCAAAGAAAATCTATATTCCTCTGCTTTGAAATTAAATTACAAGAATTCAAAACATAGAATAGTTTCATAAAACACTTGAAAAAAGTAACAAAATGTCGAAGATACACATAAACTATAATATAAGAAACGCCTTGTGCTTTAAAATGAAATAAACGAATACAGGGAAAATAATTTAAAAAGATTGAATAATTTGAAGTGGTTGATAATGACATCAATCGATTGTGTTGTTTTGTTAATTCTTTGATTTAAAATATATTTGCTGACAATGAGACGGAGAGATATCAAGTAACACTTATAAAATCAAAACAGTGTCACTTAAATAAGTTTTAGGGATATGCTTATATTTGTATGGAGTAAACAAATATTGGACAAATGGACTTATATCTACTAGTTTGTGGCTGTCAACCCGACGTTCGTAGGGATCCTGTTTAAATATAGACGTAGGAAAGCGGAACACTGAGATCTGATGGTGCATTTTCAACGTAAGTCGTCCCAGTCCGTAATTACTACTGATGTATGTTTTACATACAGGGTTTTGCGGTCTTTTTCGCTGTGAGTTTGAATCGAATCATCGCCGCCACTGTTGTATCGTTAAAAAGGTTACAAACAGACAAAGGTGGTACTCGAGTGGCAGGAACAGCAACACGGGCGTAGATGGAAGAAAGAGAGGTTTACTGTAAAAGGGAATACACTATTGAAAGACAGGGACCGACTGACACTTTACGAAGCCAGCCAGACAGACAGCCTCTGGTATATCCTACACATATTACTTATATAGTCAGTCCACAATAGGTAATAGGGAAAGTGGAACATTCCATTACAACAAAAATTAAATAAAACAAGACCGTGAAAATAATTTAAAAAGATCGAATAATTTGAAGTGGCCGATAATGATATCAATCGATTGTGTTGTTTTCTTAATTCTTTGATTTAAAATATATTTGCTGACAATGAGACGACGAGATATCAAGTAACACTTATAAAATCAAAACAGTGTAGCTTAAATAGGTTTAAGGGATATTTTTATATTTGCATGCAGTAAACAAATATTGGACTAATGGACATATATCTACGATTTTGTGGCTGTCAAACCGACTTTCGTAAGTTTCCTGTTTAAATATAGACGTAGGAAAATGGAATACTGAGATCTGAAGGCGCATTCAAATATCAAAAGAAACCTTCCAGAGACAAAACAAAATATTAAGACACCGGGAAGTTTCGTAAGAATCGGCGACCTGGGTATGACAATAAACTGCATCTGCGTCCTGGTTATGAAGATAAACTGCATCCACGTTCCGGGTAAGACGATAAACTACGTTCGACAACAATGTCCCAGATAAGGAGGTTTTGAGGAGCGTGGAACCACCTCTTAAGAGTTGGTAGCACCTGTTAGAGTCTCAGCTATGGGTAAATAGTTAAGCCCCGAACTGGAGTCAAAAGACTATGAAAGTGTGAAAATAGGTTTTGAAAAAAACATTACCATAATTACCATTACCATTGGATAAACATTTTTACTTCATGTTTATTATTTTCATGAAAACATGAATCTATATTCAACAATAATTTTCTGAATTGCGAATGAGGGCATGTATGCTGTTGCAAATGTTTAGAAACTTTGGACGCATCATTCAAATGAAAAATCAGTCGCCAAGACAACGTGGTCCTAGTGTGACCAACGGAAATATTGTCCCATAGGATATTTAAATTTATATACAATGTTGGTTTTATGCAAGATGTTAGTTGGTGGGGAAGAGTCATTACAAATAATTGAAATGGAAATACTGGATTTAATGTTGTATATAATTAATTTTATCTTTTACTATGATCTTTGGTGGATGTGTTATTACTTATTAATTTTTTTAGGATATTTTCGTCTTGTTTATACTTAGAATTTATTTGTTCGCGATATGAAAGATTAATATTTTGGGGTTAGTTGAAGAAGAATTATATTCTATTTGCTTTGTATTATAATTTCTGATAGAACTTATTTGTTCATCAACAATATAATTAGAGAAGTTATCATTAATAAGTGTTTGTTTTATATTTTTTCGCTGTAGAATATCTGTTTTGTGGATCAATTAATTTTCATACGGTTTATCAGTTTTTTTTTTTACAATTGCTATTTTATGCAAACTTCTACCTGTACGTTTCACTGTTGTGAACTACGAGATTAGCGTACTCTCACTGCATTTCCTTCTTAGTTATTTCCTGATCAGAACGGTATTTGTTTAAGAAACATATCTGTGGCCAGATGTATTACGGTGCGTTTAAATTGTTGTTATACAGAATATCTCTGCGGTGTACATAATCGTTTTCTGAAGTTTCTAGATGTTTCGCCGATGTGCATCAATGAGCATTCTGTACAGTCTATTTTGTATAAGCCTGTTTCTGTTCTTTTGTTGCTATTTTGTTTTATGTTAACTACGTCTCTTATTGTTCTTTTGTGTTGAAATTTATATCAAAGTTGAATAAGTATTGTTCAATGGTGTCGGTTAAAGAGCTGGCAGTTAGGATTATGTTTCATTTTGTTATGGCTGTCGGGATTATTATTTTTTGTTAAGTTATATATTTTTCTTTTGGGAATTTTGTAGGCTTTGTCTTTGGAAGGTGTTTTCGATTTATCTATCTTATTTGGACAGGAATTAAATAAAAACCTATGATCAGTCCGGGTTGCATTTTATTGTTCTGGTTGCAGTAAATGTTTATGAGGTAATTGTTATTTGTTAGCTTAAGATAGAACTTCGTTTGAATATCCATATGTGTGCGTATTGACATGATATTGAAATAAACTAAAATGTAGTTTTCCTGTGATTCTATGCTCTGTCGTGATTAATCTGTTTAATACTAGCATATACCCCCCATATTTATATATATATATTATTTTGTATGTGCAGCACTTAGTTGAAAGCGGTTAATATCAGTGATAGAGCTAATATATTAAGTTTTATGGATATGAGTTTGTGGCCCTTCGTTTCACGCTTTAGCGATTTTACCCTTCAAGATAAGACATCAAACGTAGACCTGTTTAACAAGTGTAATATTGGAGAAATCGAGACTTTTCTCATACAGTCTCAGTTATGGTGGAGTGGTCATGTCTTGAGAATGTCTGATAACAGGATACCCAAGATCCTAATGTACAGCCAGTTAGATCAGGGCTACAGGAATGTAGGACGCCCATGGCTAAGATACAAAGACAAGCTGAAAAGCAACTTGTCAGCAGTCAATATACCACATAACACCTTTAAGCGTTTAGACTTGGAGCGGGTAGAATGGAGATCAACGTGTTTTAGTGGACTTAACAGTTTTCAATCTGTTTTCCTGAATCTTCTTCCAGAAAAGAGAGCAAGAACTAAAATGTCAGCCAATCTAACAGTGATCTCATATCACAACCCTCACTCTTGCTCCATATGTGTCCTCCTTTGTAATTCACAGGCGGGTCTTAAATACCACTTAACATTATCGCACAAAATTTCATAACTGAATCAACTAAGCTGTCAGATCATACGTCGAAACCGACGGGGAGTTCAATATATATATATATATATATATATATATATATATATATTTCTTTTTCAAGGAATGAGATTAAGACATCTAGTAGTGATAAGAGAGAACGTTACTTTGTTAAACTTTTGATTTTATTTATGTGACATTGGTCATTACCAGGATGGACGATTTTAATTTTGGCAAAATCAATATTGAGCTTGATTTGTTTATTTTTGTCATTAGCTGATATATATATATATACATATATATATATATATATATATATATACATATATATATATATATATATATACATATATATATATATATATATATATATATATATATATATATATATATATATATATATATATATATATATATATATATGCATGTATTATTTGTTTCCTTAGAATCTTTTCTTCTAATTTACGGTAATTGTCTATTAGAAATTTCTAGAATATTTGAATAATATATTTTTAGATTGTTTTTATTGTTGTTTCTTTATATTTCTAATGGTATTTTTTAACTTGCTTATCGACTGAATGGTTACTTATTGATTTTATTTTTTTGAGTTCACTGAAAAATATGTGCCAATTACTAAATTATTAAATTATTATTTATCATATATTGAATTATTAAATTATTATTTATTATGATAACACTGATTAATAATTAATTCCTTGACATATAATAAACTATAATGAACCCTTTTTAATGAGACAAAAGCCGCTACTTTTATATATATATTATGAAATAGACAAATTCCGATAATTATTTTAAGACATTTTTATGTTTATACATTCTTTGTATAGATACAAATATTTAAGTAAATGTTCTCACACACACATACATTAAGTAAATGTTCTCACACACACACACACATATATATATATATATATATATAAATTTTTATGATTGTACATTCTTTTTATAGAACAAATATTTAAGTATATGCTTTGTTTTTAATAAACAGTATTAATAACATTTACCGGCCTGAATGTCCGAGAAATTTTCATGGAAAATATTCGTCCTCCGACAGGATTCGAACCTGTATCCTATACGGAACCGTCATATAGTCTGACGTGCGGACGTGGTGTGTGTGTGTGTGTGTGTGTGTGTGTGTGTGTGTGTGTGTGTGTGTGTGTGTGTGTGTGTGTGTGTGTGTGTGTGTGTGTGTGTGTGTGTGTACTTAAACATGAAAACAATAAACAAAAACTAAAAATTCTTGAAGCTATATACATAAAACAGTTGAAACCTAACCTGAACAAAATAAACTATGAAATCTAAACAAATATTTTTAAATGCCTATAATTGGTAACAGAAGCCATTGCTTTATACCAACGGCTTCCCATACTTAAGACGTCTCGTTTTCACTCTCGTGTGGTCATGTGTGACGTCACAAACTGCAGTGTGATTTTCGCTTCCAGCGTTTTTATATGCACGACTTTGTCGTTGCTTGGAAATCATCCATGTAAACAGAAACAAACTATCATCACTGTTGTGTCCGTGTATTGCTTAATATATTGTAATGTAATTTTCATCTTTGATATTGGCTTATGTAAGCCGAAAGCTTAGATAGGTTTAAAAAAATATGTGATTTTCTTTCTTCGTTTAATGATAATGTTATTAAGCTTATCAGACGATATGAAAAGAATTTACATAAGATAAATAGAAAACACTTTTCTATATTATTTAATGAAACATGTATCAATACATCGCTACACAAAAGCCTTAATATTTCAAGACTATGATTGTACTTCCTCAAGCGATGTTTGGTAACTAGTGATGAAATAATTTTTTTAGGGGAAATTAAAACCAAATTATTACCTCTTTTGTGAAATTTATAGTGAGGTGCATTTGGTCAGAATTAATTAACTTTACAATCAATCACGGCTGACCAAACTAACATCACAAAAGGTAAAGAGAAACCCCAGGGAGAGTCTAAAAATGCCCGTCAATAAATTCATAACATCGAATAACGCTGAAATTGATTCCCTGAAAAAATAAAAAATAATCACTGGAAAATATCAACCTGGATACTTATATGCAAATATAAAAATACATAAACCCGGATACTCGCTACGACCAATCATTTCAAAGATACCTACCCCTATCAATGAGTTATCAAAATTCCTTAATGCTATTGTTGGGGAAGAGTAGAATATATTAAGTGTCTTTATCTAGAGTGTTGGAAATTATCAGAAGGATTTCGTTGTCAGGATGGTGTGTTCTTGGCATTCATCCTCAACAATAAAAATGTTTAAAATATGAAACACAACAAGGCAATAATTCAATTCAAATAATACACACATTTATATACAATTAAACAATATTTGCAATGATGTTTTTATGTTGTCGAAAAGTTGGTGTGTTTAATGTTGTTCGTATTAAAATGTCCAGATTGTTCTAGTGTTCAATATATTCGTGTAATATTACAAGTATTGTTAGATTGAGTTTTCGGGAACGTAATTGTTCATTTAAGGTTCAACATGAATGTGTATGCAATTATTTACGTACTGTTCTTTTGGTTAGGTCAACTGAAGTTGCGTACCCTTAACTGTAGTTAAAGCTTTAGTTCGATCGTAGTTTTTTTTTACTTATTTAGTAGTGAATATTTTCTTGTTCACTTTACGTAAGCAAAGTTTGTTTAAAGTTCGGAAATCTTTCTTGGTCACAGACGATTATTCGAGCCAGTTGTCGTTGAGTCAGTGATGTTCTTTTTGCGCGGGAAAGTTATTGTTTCGAGTAGCGTAACTTAGTCTGGCATCTCTCTGTGTTCGATCCGCTGACTGTGTTGGTCAGTCAAAAATCTTCCTTTTATAAGTTCTCGGGTATCAAAATTGGCTCCGAGGATTTGGGCGCTATTTACTTATTTTCACGTGAGCTTTCAAATTTTCGAGCTGTAAGCCAATAGAATTCTCTGATTGGAAATATGAAGTTTTCATTGGATAAGCTTAATTTTACGTGGGTGTAAAGAATAGATTGTTCCCACGGCAGGGGTGTTAAAATAACATGGACGATTCCACACTATCATCACCCCATACCTAACCACCAATTACAGCATACCATCCACCCATGAATTCCTCCAAGTTTTACAAAGTACAAAACCAATCCAATGTGTCATGGCGTCACTTGACGTCGAAAATGCATTCACAAATGTCACGGTCGACCAAACCATTGACATTATTCTCAATTCTATGTACAATAATAATTCTATCCCAGCGCCATCCATCAAACCATTTATCCTCAAAAAATGACAACATTACAACCAAAGTCTCATTCCATGATCATAATGGCAACATTTACACCAAAACTAATGGCGTTGGCATGGGAATTCCGCTTGGCCCATACTTCACCAATTATTACATGTTCCATGTAGAAAACATGATATTTAAACAGGTCTATAAACCTAAAATATATGTCCGCTACGTAAACGATATATTTATTTCAGCGAATAACACAAAAGAAATTCTTTCAAGACCATATTTAAAAAAAAAAAACTCTATCCTTAAATTTACCTACGAATTTAGTCATTAAAAATTAAAATCACATTATTAAACGTTTTCATAGAACCCAGAAAAAAAACATTTTACCACCTCACTGTATAAAAAAAGAACAGGAGCAGAAATTCTGGCCACCTTAACTTTAAACGTGAATGCCCACCCAGATATAAAATAGTAGGGATACAAATACAGGGTGTCCAAAAATTTCGTGTGCACTTTAAAAGATTTATAACTTTATTTGTGTTTGCGATAGAAATAATTTGTAAAAAGGATTAGAAAGAAGTAAATCTATATTTTTTAAGGTTTTATTGAAATTTTATTTAAGTTTCCACATCTCCACCATCATTAGCAATACAAAGGGTAATACGATTTTGCAGTTTACGGAAAACATTTGACAACTGATTTACAGTAATGTCTGAAATCACATTAGTTATTTTAGCTATACTTAAAACTAGGTACATTAAACTTTATAACAGATTTTTTTACAGATTATTTCTATCGCAAATACAAATAAAGTTATAATTTTTTTAAAGTGCACACGAACTTTATGGACACCCTGTACTACCTAAAAAGAGTACACTAGAACTCATCCTCTCATCTACTCTTCCTTAAAGAACTCAATAAGGCAAAACAGACACTAGTTAACAATGGCTTCCCTAACCACCTTATAGACCCCTCAAATTAGACTGTTTCTTTCCAAAGAAAATAATAATGATACTGAACACACAGTTAAAAATAACATGTTCTACAAAAACCAAATGCACGTCAACTACGCACAAGATGAATCTTCACTTAGGAATATCATAAAGGAATACACTACCCCAATTGATCCAAACAAAAAAATCAAATTAACTATCTACTACAAAAAATTTAAAACAAGCTATCCTTTTCATAAAAAATAACAACACACCATCAAAATCAAAATTACAACAAACAAACAATATTTATGATTTCGAATACCCCTTGAGGAACTGTGATCCTCATTAAATCGAACTCATAAATAATTAAAACGGTCACACTACTACATGCATATCCAGACGCCTTACGTTAAACATATCCGACCACAGTTCCATTAGAACCCATTTAAACAGACATTCAAACTTACCAGACTCCATCCGCAACATACTAGTAGAAAATATAAACGTAATAACCTCATCTACATTTAAAAAAGATTTAATAATAGAAAGAAAAAAAAACACTCAATAATATTAACTACGAACACGGCCACAATGTTCTAAGTGTGTTCGGAAAATAATGTTGACGATGTTCACCATAGTCTATGAATATAGAATCCAGCGCAGTACGTAATCTGTTCAATGAAACAACGTTAAAGCTTAACACTCACAAGTCGGAAACTCTACTGAATCTGACTGTATCGCCAATACCACCACCAGCTGTCCCGTAATTCTTCAGTCTTCTATATCAAAGGCTGGCAGTGCATATTCCGGAAAAAACATGGCCGCCTTTATACACGTCTCATTGAATATTTTGAGCCCTTTGATTGGTTAACTCTTCTATTGGTGAACTATAAAATGAGTCAGTTCATTTTGGCTGGCTCACTAGTACACCAGGGTTCCCAAAAACTCCAACAAATAAAACATTCCTAAAACTCTAGAAACATACACATAACCCATGCATCCAGTCAAAAGGCAAAAATCAAATCAAAGTATAACCGAAAGCGCTCGGAATATCAAAACACTTGGCCAGTCTCTACACAATCTGTCTCCAGAAAAGAAAACACTTGTTCGAACACAAGAAAAAGTTTCATCGCAGTGTCTTGTTTCTCATCTTCAATGAAACATATACAAATGAAGAGATGCGACCTAAATATACAATATATACTTGGCTCTCCCGTTTGGTTTCCGAAGAGAATACATAACTTTCCCAAGGATATATGAGCCCTTAAGGGAATGCAGTAGATCTGCCTGGAATTCGAACTCGGCTCTCCGATTCCTCAATTCGAGCCGCTATCTTTTACTCCACCGCGTCTACCTATTTTTGCGAGGTATAGGAGTCAAGCAAACCAATTCCTAGGAACAGACAGCCAGATACCTGCACAGACGATTTGATTATAGCGGTGAAGGCTTTGTAGAGAAGTTGGTTTTTAATCTATTTGCAGTCGAATTCACCTACAAATACGGACGGAACGTTTTGACAAAAACATCAAAGATGAGCACAATAGATGGAATATAAATTATGCTAGCGGTGATATATATATTATTTATGGCGGGATAAAATTGTAAAAAAGAAACGTTTAACGCGAAGGGAAAACTTAAAAAGTTGAATGCTGTTAAATGATAAGGAAAGATGCCAGAAGAAAGGCTTCAAAAATTTTAAAGTCAGAAAGAACGTAACTGAGAATTGGTTTACGCCAAGAGTGGATTCAAAGAAAAAGACAAAGTGATAAACAGAATGATAAGAAATCGAAGATATAAAAGAAAAAAGTGACTTTGGGTATGTGATAAGCGGGGGGTGGGGAGAAGGAAACGCGGGTTAGAAGGGATTAATCGTAAGAATGGAAATGACAGTAAAAGAATTGACAATATTTTTTTAAAATCATTAAACAAGAAAGATAAATGATCTCTACAAAGGTAGAAAAACGTAGCGAAAAAGAGGGGTATGAAAGTAATCTACAGGAAGGAAGATAGAGTAGGGATGAAGAGAAGCGAGAAAGAAAAAGAGGGTAAGATGTCGAAAAATAAAGGAAGATACAAGAAGGAGAGTAAGGCGGAATCGTTAAAGATGAGGATGAAGATTGATAAAGAAACAAAAGGAAGGAGAGTGATAGAAATAAAAAAAGAACGACTAACAACGGAAATATGAGAGAAGAAATAAGTTGGTCGAAAAGACAAAAAAACAAATGAGAGAAAAAAAGTGAGGAGAAAGAATAAAGAAAGAGAAAATAAAGAGAATTATATGTGAGAAAGGAGGAAAGCGATTTTAGAGATGAGAAATACAGTAGATTTCCTCATATCCGGAATCCTTCATATCCGGAATTCCTCATATCCGGAGTACCTCATATCCGGAGTAACTCATATCCGGACATGATTTTGATGTGCGTATTTGAAATATTTGGGTGATATGTAACTGATTTGAAACTTCTGTTTTTCAGGAAATTTATTTTGGATAATTGTTTATGCTTATTTCACCTTAATGGCTTCTATTGGTGCAAAAAATGATGGGAATAAGAGGAAAAAATCAACTTTGGAGTTATCGCAAATAGTGTAAATTTTAAAGAGACTAGACGCTGGTGAAAGTTCATTGTAACTAATCGCTGAGTTCAACATTGGAAAGTCGACATTGTATGAAATAAAATCTTCCGAAGAAACTATTCTCCAGCGTTCACACTATAATGAACAAGGAAATAAAAACATGATTGTGATGAAACCTGGACTGAAATTTAAAAAAGCTATTGAAAAGTTTGTCATTTTTATGGAAAGAAAGCCAGCATTCAGCTACGAGAATTTCAATAACGCACGCAGAAATAAAACTGTTTTTGGTTAAAAAAATTTCAAGAACAAACGCAAAACGAAATGCGGAAAAAGTTGAGAATGACATTAGAAGAGAAAGAATCATCATGCAACGGCCATTAAAACATTCTCGTTACATTATTTGTTTAGCATACGTGGCAAACTTAATTTTATGAATTTTCATTAACATTACATAATTTATTTCTTTTTCCTTAAAATCAATTCCGTTATATTTCACTCACCATTAGATTATTTTGTTTACGATAAAACATCGAAAATATATGTTAAACCTGATTTCAGGTCTTTTATTTTAATCTAAATATAACCCCTCATATCAGGACTTGTAAACCAATCCCTCATAACCAGAATTCCTTATATTCGGAATCCCTCATATCCGGATTTTGTAACCAATTCCTCATATCTGGAATCCCTTATATCCGGAATCCCTCATATCCGGAATCCCTCATATTCGGAATCCCTCATATCCGAACTTTGTAACCAATTCCGCATATCCGGAATCCCTCATATCCGGAATCCCTCATATCCGGAATCCCTCATATCCGGAATCCCTCATATCCGGAATCCCTCATATCCGAACTTTGTAACCAATTCCGCATATCCGGAATCCCTCATATCCGGAATCCCTCATATCCGGAATCCCTCATATCCGAAATTTGTAACCAATTCCGCATATCCGGAATCCCTCATACCCGGACTTTAAAACCAATTCCTCATTTCCGGAAGGCCTTAATCCGTATGTCAGGGATTCTACTGTAGATGAATGCATGAGGGAAATAAATAAAGAAGGAATCAGAAAAAAAGAAAGAAAGGAAAACGGATCTATGAGAAAGAAGAAAAAGAAGAAATGGAGGTGAAAAAGATGAAAGAGGTTATGGAAAGAAAATAAATCAATAAGATAAGCAAAGCTGAGAAAAAATAAATCTTTTGAAAAGGGAAAGAGAGAGAGAATGAAATGAAAGAAAAAGAAGGAAGGAATAGAAAAAGAAGAGAAGGAAATAGCTGAAAGAATGAAGGAATCAATAGAGAAGAAAAACAGAAAATGGGAAGAGATTGTAAACGGGTAGGAATGAGTAGAAAAGAAAAAAACACAAATGAAGAATTGACAAAAATAACAAAGAATAGAGACATCAGTAGAAAAAAAAATGAATGAAATAGCGAAAGAATGAACGTATTAAAAAAGACAACAATTGTAAAAGAGTGAAAAAAAACAATAGAGGAATCGGTAGAAAAGAAAAATGAAAAAGAGAAAGAATACGTTTAAAGTTTTTGTGATGTTGGACGGCTTCGCTTATTACTTTTTCTATGTCAGGCGAAAGCTCGTTATCACTTCCAAAAATTCTCGTTATATTCGAGACTTAGTAGACACCTATACTGGTAGTAACGCCTTCCACTAATATCCGCACTCAGTAATACTTGTCCAAGTAGTAATCGCCAAATAGTATCATTATCAGAAGAGAATCATAATCCGTATAGTAGTAGAGTAGAGAGAGTGAACGTATAGCAATAATGGCGAGACAAGAAGAGTCATCTGTATAGTAGTAGAGTAGAGAGAGTGAACGTATAGCAATAGTCGATAGACAAGAAGAGGGAACAGTGATCCGTATAGTAGTAGAGTATAAAGGAGAAATAGTGATCATTACACTAATTTGTATTTATTCACTTTATTGAGGACCACGTGATCTACTTAATAATGGAATCGCCCGCGCTACTAACTGTCGATTTAGATTCGGCAACGGCATTTACTCTTATACAACAAAAATAAAGGAAGAAAAGCCGGAAAGTATGGATCTATAGAAAAATAAAGGTAAGAATGGTAAGTGTACAAAAGACAGGCCTTAAAATTAAGTAATAGTTAAAGATCAAGAAGAAATTGAAGGATAACTATAGAATGGAATTGGAAGAATTCAAAAGGAGAGTTTGAAGGAATGCACAGTAGAAAAGAAGGACTAGAAAGTTAAGAGAAAAGACAGAAGAAAGGAATATATAAGAAGTAAAACCTCAAAAAGAATAAGAGAAACTCAGGAGAAATCAAGGGAGATAAATCGAAAACGAAAAAATTGAGATTTGAAATGAGACGGAGGTTTCAGAGGAGAAACAAAAACTAAGACAGGAAAAAGAGAAAGGAAAGAAATTAGGAAGACGTTATATCTTCCAAAATCATTTTTTTTTTTATAGGAAACATTGGGAGGAAAGTGCTGCAACAGAGAGGAATAGAGACATTCAGTTGGAAATATTCAGCTGAAAAGAGACATTGAACGAGAAAGAAAAGCAAGGAACTGGAAAATCTTTTGGGAAGAGATTGAAAAGGAGAAATGATAAATGATGAAAATACGCCGGAAAACGAATGCCATTTTAGCGCCATAAATAAACTGCTTGTTGGCCTGACAATAATATGAAGTCTATTGTCTGTGGAATCGGTTCATATTTCACTTGATAGTGTGTCCTCTTCGTATGACCGCGCTTAGGTAACAGATACCAAAAAATGATTAAAAAGCGGGAAAATCTCAAAGGCTGAAAATCTCAAATTTATCTTCATATAGAGGAAATCGCCGAATATTATTTGTAGATATATATTGATTAAAATGGTTGCAAGAATACAAAGGTATTCGTAGAGATTATATATATATATATATATATATATATATATATATATATATATATATATATATATATATATATATGTATATATGTGTGTGTGTGTGTGTGTGTGTGTGTATTGGAAAGAACTGTTAGATTAATAAACCAAAGTTCTTATGTTTTTATTTTTTTAAAACAGTGCTCGATACAGAAGATATCTCTCTGTATATATATATATATATATATATATATATATATATATATATGTATATATATATCCGATGCGATGAGAGCGAAAGTAATATATAAATTCCAACGTTCAGAGCATTAATCCAAATGATGGCTTGATACCGATAGTAGAGCGATAATTATTTATTTATTATAATTTTATCATATAGACAAAACCATTTTACTCACTACAAAAATGCAACTTGGTTTCAGTGCATTTCAACTGCACTTCGACGGGTCAGAACCATTTTCGATTCTCACCCGTCGATGTGCGGTCGAAATGCAAAGAAACCAAGTTGCATCTTTGTAGTCAATAAAAAGATATATATATACATAATCATCCAGAGAAAGAGTGTTTCGCAGCTCTTCAGTGTGGCTAGACGTCCGATTGCTTCAAGCCGGGATCGAAACCCGACTGATTTGACATCATATCTTACCACTAGGCCATCGCACGGCATAAAGGAAGGGAATTTTAATGTTTTTCTCTATACGAAATACGCCTGTGGCTAGGTGAACTCAATTCATACTTGAAGGGTAATGCTTAATAGCAGTAGGAGCCGCCGTTTTTTAAACCCCACTTTCATTAGAGGCCTTAACCTGATTTCCAGGAGCACATATATATATATATATATATATATATATATATATATATATATAATATCAGATCACGTTAAGGTTCCATGTAATAAATTATTTCACCACAGCTCTTTTAAAGGACCGCGGATCATCAGACTTTACTTCCAAAGGTTGAAACGAAAATAAACAAACTATATATATATATATATACATATACATATATATATATATACATTTATATATATATATACATATACATTTATATATATATATATATATATATATATATACATTTATATATCTATATATATATATATACATTTATATATCTATATATATATATATATACATTTATATATCTATATATATATATATATATACATTTATATATATATATATATATATATATATACATTTATATATATATATATATATGATTAAGCAATTTAGACATGTTTTTGTTTATTTTCAAGAATACCCTTTCGTAATAACGTATAAGCTTTGTTGTTTAATGATTAAAGAGAGCATGGACGTAGCGTCGTCTTATTCATTCATTTTTATTTTTCCGTGTACTTTCGATATATTCCATTATCATCTTCAGAGTTATGATGGCTAAGACATATATTTGTTTGTGTTCGATGTATTTCTTTTTTTGCTTTTGTTGTTAAACCGTTAACCCCAAATTACAAATGGTATTTTTTTCTTGTTGTGGGGTAGACCCCTTTTACACAAGATGGACTCGTCCAAAGTATACTTATACTGACAGACAGGATACCTGCAGGTGGAGATACGTTGAGTCAGGTTGAGAGATACGGAGACAGTACACAGTGTATTCACAGAGAATTATACGAGAGTCCAGAGAGAGAGAGAGGAGATAATTACGGCTTCACTTACAGAGACTTTTACATATACTTTCTACTAACCGCATTCCTGGAGTACTAATCTTCACTTCAAGTCTGTATTCTTACGTTTAATACACTTATTTTTCTATCTCAATTACTGGCATTGTTTATTTATTTGTGCAGGATTCCATTCCCGGAATCCACAGCAGTTCTCTAAATCTTTAATATTGTACGCATTTTAATGTAAAAGGGTTAACTAAGTAAATAATAGAATTTGTTAGTAGGTTATAGTTTCTTTTTACAAAACTGTTTTGTTTTACCATAGATATTTATCTATATACTATAAGCATTTAAGAACGTTTGTACTATATTCATAATCATTTTCAAAACGTTTGTACTATATTCATAATCTATGAAAAGAAATCTAATGTATATTTTTGTCAATCTACGATAACGTTATCAAGATGGCTCATTCTACACATCCATGATTCATTGTCCATTGAACAACATCTACAAAAAACATTCCTGTCCACATTCACAATTTAGAAGAATATTAATGAACAATACCCGTAGAAATATCTACGTTAAAACGAAACATAAAATAAACAAGCAAACGATAACCTCCTAACGAATTTATTTCTTATCTAAGTTATGTCCCTTACATTAAAATGTTTAGAAATATGTATTTTTTTTAAATCACCATTTGTAACTTTGCACATCACTGGTTTAAGGGTTTAACCACAAAATCAAAAACTTACACACGTGCAGACATACGCATACACACGCATGACCCCCATACATTGGGAAAGGTGTGAATCCTCTTCTTCTCCCTCCAACTATGGGTAAAATAGCAGGACAGACTGGATGACAACTGGTCTAGGAGAAGGACAACTCTGAATTCAAAACATGTCGTTTGGGGACTTTGTGGCATTCACTGCACCAGGTCGATGTATTTGTCCCTCCAAAAAGTGTGGATGGCCCTGCACAAAGCATTCACCAGTATAATCAAATCTCATGTGTCGGTGTCGGGCTTTCAGTTTCTGGGAACTGATCTGCCTGACCCTCATACGTCGAGTTCGACGGGAGAGTCCATCATATATATATATATATATATATATATATATATATATATATATATATATATATATATATTGATAGCATAATGAGAAGCCACGTATACTTTCTTGATATGTATATAATATGGATAAAACAATTAATTGAATAACTTCTGAGGAAGGACCGAGGTGGTCTGAAATATCAAATATATAAAAACATATAAATAAATACTTTCACAAAAAAAGCACCCAATTTTTTTCTTTTAATTTACAACTTTTCAGTTGTTCTATCCATATTAATATATATATATATATATATATATATATATATATATATATATATATATATATATATATATATTATAAAGAGAGAGAGAGAGGGAGAGAGCGTGAAAGGGGAAGACAGAGAATAGTCATTCTGTGGCATATGGCCAGGCCATCCTTCAGGGTAGAACTTTCTTTAAGAATCGATTTTTTTCTAACACAGTCTCAAACTAGGAAACCTGAATATTGTGATCGTCAAAATTATCGGCACTCTTCAATAAAAATTAATTTTATGGTTAAAAATTAAATTTAACATGATAAACAAAAAGAAAGAAATGTATTTAAATACATTATAACAACAATTTAATTCAACAAAGATTTATGAAAATTATTTAAATAAAACCCAAATACTCAAACAATAGAAATTTTACTAAGGACTGAATTGAAACAAGTTCAGTTGACCATTGATAACAATTCCAGAACAATGTAACTACAAACAATTTTTTTCTATCCTCTGCCAGCCGCGATGATGAAGAAAGTATTATCACGAACCGTCGCCAGTGAGACACGCTGCAAGAGCCACTCCGTTTTGCGGGGCTCGTTCCTTAATCGAGACGCAATCGCGCCAATCCTCCGAAGGAACGCCATTGAACGAGGGTCAATAACCCTAGAATTAATTTATAGCCAATAATTTATCCTTTTGAAGTGAATTGTTTCTGTGATCTATACTTTTAATTTTTCACCAAGTACTCATCTTCACTATTTTTCTTCCTCTTCACAAATGGCCTCTAGGTCTTGGAGATTCGTAGGAATTCTATGACTTACACACGTCTTCAAGTATCTCCACAATTTTCAAATTGAATATAAATATTCTCATAGTTATATGATATAGGTGATAGCCAACCTAATCAGAATATCTAACGTAAGCACTGAAAATCATTTCTACCAATGTAAATATTATGGCTGTGACATTTTGGACACATGCTCTCCAAGGTCAGAGGACACGATGTCTGAAATGTGATCAGTACAACAAACTTGGACATTAATTTGAAACTAAATCACAATAACTTCTCATCTCAGAAATTTAAACAGAAAAATTAATCTGTCTATATTTCTGAGATGAGGTATTATGTACATGTGACAAATATGGCGACAAAGATGAGGACAATAGTCCGACTAATGTAAATACAGAAAAATTAATATGCTGTTCAATAAAATTAATTTTCAAAATATAATTCTGCTTGTTTTTTAGGTTTTTTAGTGAGTTAGCACATCATACATTATACCCCTGCCATTGCCTCAGATAAGTAATGGGTCATTCCTGTTTGATTGAGAGGATAGAGTAAAGGAAAGATATATCAAAGCTGTTGTTTAGTGTTAATTAAAGGAAGAGAAATGAATGAAAGAAAGAAGTTGGAGGATGCGATAATGCTCTCATGCTTTTAATGTCTGCTTCAGTGAAATGGAGAACCTTGTTAAATTTTAATCTTTTCATTTGTATCCTTTTATTTCTTGAAATAATGTCTTGCATTCGTATTTATGATTGTGATATTTGAGGAAGCAAAATTTCCATGGGTATTTTATAGTTGTGGAACTAACTTACATGGAACTTATTTAATTATTAACTTACGAATTAACACATTGGCTCCCACATGACCTACTGGAGGGTCATGGTACTATGTCTGCAAGGAGCCCATGACCTTCCAGAGAATCATTTTCCAATTTCTTTTCTATGAGGTCTATCGAGAGTGGGATGCTATGATTGTTTGCTTATGAGATCATAGTACATCAGAATCACATTTTTGTCCAAAAATTTAAAATATTTAGGATTTTTTGTCTTTTATTTTGCTTTCATATTGGTTCTGACCTGGCATCTTGGCTTCAGTCGCTTTTCCACCACCATAATGTAGCTTGTCTGAGCATTTTCTATAAATACTTTCATGGTAATTGTTTGGATGAACTCTCTGCTGTGGTACCTAGATTTATGAATTTAAGCACAGTACAAGATTGGCGGCAAGGTCTCATCAGTTTATAGTTAGATTGGCTACATGTTTCTTTTCTGACACTTGCGGAACTCTCTTCTACTTGATGCCTTCCAGCCAACTTTGACCTTCAAAAATTTAAAGGCAATGTCAATCGTTATCTCCTGTCTTCTTCAAACCTCTTCTTTTATTATTCTCTCTATATAGTAATGATTCTCTTTTTTATTATTCGTTAACGCTCAGTGACCCCTTGTGTCTTAGTGGCTTTACTGCCTTACTTGGGGAGAAATGATTAGAAAAAAAATTAACCGCAATCAGGTCAATAAAGTCACTAAGTCACCAGGAGTTACCGAGTGTGAAATAAGAGAAAAAAAATATTAAGGGGAGATAACAATTAAAAGAAGAATTAAGAAGACAGATGACGACTGGCAGTTCATTTAAATTTTTGAAAATCAAAAATTTTAGTAAAGCTAAAATTATTGACACGTTTAATTAATAGCCAATAGTGTGTCCCTTGTATTATTTAATTGAATATAATCAGAATTATATAACATGGGCTTAATAATAATCATATTCAATAATAATATGTACTTTCAATAATCGCATGTAGATATAATGATAATAATCAATAATAAATAAACATAGGTATTTCTAATCAAATAATAAAACTACAATCAAAATTACACAACACAGGTGATAGCCAACCTAATCAGAATATCTAACTTAAGCACTGAAAATCATTTCTACCAATGTAAATGTTATGGCTGTGACATTTTGGTCACATGCTCTCCAAGGTCAAAGTACACGATATCGAAAACGTTGGAAGAGTACAAAAACACGAGATCTTTAATTTGAATCCAAATAGTGATAACTCTCTATCTTTCTGTGATCTTTTTTTGGGGGAATTTTTCATCAATTTCTCATCTTATTTTCTTTCTCTTGAGAAATGGTATCTTGGAGATTCTTAGGGCTCCTTTGCCTTACCCCCCTCTCCACACATTTTCCATTAGATTAATGTCATGGTAAAATGGCAAACCCATTTGTCACCAACATTTTTTCTATGAAGTTCATTTTTTATTCATGATTTAATCCCAAGGAATGTGTAATAATTTATGAAAAAGAAAATCTTTATTAAGGGGAGATAACAATAAAAGAGTATGAATTTAAGGAAACAGAAGATTACGATTGACATTTCATTTAAATTTTTGAAGCCAAATTTAACTGGAACGCAAAAGAGGAAGATTTTCGAAGATGACGATTGACATTGCATTTATATCACTCATTTCACCCCCAAGCAAGGTAATGAAGCCACTAAGACGCAAAGGGGTTAGTGAGTGTGAAATAATAAGAAAAAAGAAAAAAAATCATTGTTAAAAGAGAGAAAACAATAAAAGTGCATGAATTAAGGTGACAGAAAATAACAATTGACATTGCATTTGCATTTTTGAAGATCAAAGTTAACTAGAAAGCAAGAGGCGGCCAGATAGTTCCATCAGCGATAATTGCGACAGATAAAAGAACACACGGTCATATATTTCCATTCCAACTATAAAATGATGAGACCTAACGGCCAATCTAGTAGTACGCTTATATTCGTCGAGGTACTGAAGAAGAAAGACAAACAGAACAACTGTCATGAAAATATTTATAGAAACTGCAAAGGGAGGCTATATTACGGCAAGGGTTTAATTGATTGAAGACAAGATGCCATGTCATGACCGATAATAATGCAGATTCTTGCTTGAATTTTATCATGAACATCAAAATAGGGCTGCAGTAGCACCAGACCAGAAGTGGCAACAATTAAATTTTGCTGTGGGAAGAACTGTCCATGTCCCAGATTCAGTTCCCGTAATGGTTTGGTTCATATTAATATATTGTTCTATTTTCATTATGGTATCCATTTCAACTACATTTCCAGGATCTTTTATTATTTCAAAATTCAGGCTTTACTATAAGGAAGAGTGTCCATCTGTAGGTGGCCTTCATCACGTTGTTATGAGCAGTAAGTATCCTTGGTTTTAATTAGCAAGCCGATAATAGCCACTAATAAGCAAGGTATTACTAAGAGTGATAGAAAACGCGAGGTCAATAAAAGAAGTCGATTTAATGAGAAAGAATATTATGCATTTTACATCGCACTTAAAGTTCAGAAGACCATAGTTGACTGGAATATGTGTACCTGGGTTTTGTATATTACAAAAAGGCGACGATAAATTACGCCACAAAATCCCTTTGGAACTACTCAGCAACCTTAATATATTTGGGAAAGATATCAGAATTATCAAGAACCTCCTGTATACGGATAGAATATGAAATCAACGCATATTCAGAAAATAAAAAACGGTTGTCACCGGAATTATGCAATCTATTCAGCGACGAGATTCTGAGATACTTAGAAGTCTATCCAGGATTCATTATTGGTACTCACAATCTTATCAAGAGATGATATGTTATGATATGATATGTTGATGTTATATAAGGCAGCTGCAAAAACTCCTACAGAAGATAATGAAGAAAAGAATGAAGAAAGGATAAACATTAAACGTCAAATCCAAGAAGACAGAATGCGTAGTTGTTAGCAAAAGGTTGAGTCCAATGAGCGAATTGCAAATTGGGGATATCAAAATCAAACAAGCACAAAAAATTAAATATCTTATTTAACAGAGCACGGAAACTATGGCACTGAAATCCGAAGGCGTATTGGGATAGGAAAAATGCATCCCAAAAGCTAAGCGGAGTACTAAGAAATGAATGCTGGAAATCAATTTCCTCTAGAGATGAAGAAGAAACTTGAAGCTACAGAAATATGGGTCTAGAATATACTCAAGGCCTTGCAGAGATAGGAATATTTTTCTTCACCTTGCGTTTACATTATAAGAACTCTAATTCTGTCAGTGATTTTGCAGTGACAGAATTAAAGCTCTTATAACCGAAGGTGTATTGGGATAGCCAAAGATGCTTTCCAAAAGCTAAGCAGATTACAAACAAATAGAAAAACTTTGCTAGAAAAAAGGAAAAGAGTACTAAACTGCTCCGTGATACTTGTACTCCTTTTTGGCATGAGTGCTAGTCAATCTCCTCAAGAAGACGAAGAGAATTGAATCTACAGGATTGTGATTCTACAGAAGGATATTGAGGATGCCGTGGAGTGAACATATGACTAAGTACGAAGTTTCAGAGAAAATGGAATCAAAAAGGAAATTTATACTTAACATCAGAAAGGGATCAATTAAATTTCCAGGGCACAATGAGGAAAAATGGCTTGGAAAATATGATACTCACAGGACCGATAGAAAGGCCGGGACGCAGATTAAAACAATGAATAATATACTTAATGAGGTTGAGTAAATAGGTAGCGAAACAGGATGTAAGAGAGATAACAGAAAGGATCTATTTTGTAAGAGCAACGAAGGACAGGAAGTTGTTGAGAGCTGTGATCGTCTACGGCCTGATGGGATACAGCACATATAGTAAAAGTTAACAGTAAAACAAGTATCCAGAAGAGAGGTCCTCAATCGAGAATTGCAGAAGAAGAATCTATTATCATAGAACTCACGGTAACATATTCAAATATTAACAGCGACATTATGAGACCTAGCTGCCAATCTAGTACTGCGCTTAAATTCGTAAATTCGAGGTACGAAGTAGAAAACATCATCCGAACAATTATCATGAAAATATTCATATTGAACTACACAGGCTGTGGGAAAGTGACTGAATCCAAGACGAAAAGCAAGGACCTATAACTTTCCAGATATTTTTGTTTCATCAGAACATATTTTTTTCAAAATTTCATTAATCTCTAAAATATAATCTTTAATCAACTTCACACGTATCTTCAAATAGCAATTCTGCAAAAGGGTTTTTTTTTGCTTAAAGAACGACATGCTTTCAAAGTAACTGTTTCTAGATTTCTATCAATAGTTCGCTCGGAAACTTTTTCAACTCCGACATCTAATACATTCTGGAATATTCTACGCAATTCTTACAATCCTACATTTTTATCGTTCTGAAAATATAAATTTACGATAACTTCTACAGTAGTTGACTTCCAACTTGTTCTTCTATATCTGTCTATATTTCTGAGATGAGGTAATATGTACATTATTTACATTATTCGGACTATTGTCCTCATCTTTGTCGCCATGTTTATCACAACGTTTCGGCCGTTGTACGCTGCGGCCTTCTTCCTCAAGAACACATGGCACAGCGGATAAAGGCGTTGGTTAGATCCAGTGACAGGACCCAAAGAGTGTGAGTTCAGTACCCGGTTAAGGCAGTGGAGAACTTTCAGAGGGGAATTAACAGAAGACAACTGATAACTGACATCTATTAAACATGGCACGTGGAACTAGAACAGTCTACCCCAGTGAGCGAAATAAAGGGTTCAGTTCGACATTCCAACCACCGGAAGAAGGCCGGAGCGTAAAACGGCCGAAACGTTGTGATAAACACGGCGACAAAGATGAGGACAATAGTCCGAATAATGTAAATAATTGTTCTTCTATGTTCTCTGTCCCTTCAGAATATTAGCGATCATGGTTCCTCACTATGCCCTGTCCTTTGTAGCTCTTAACTTTGTGTTTTGTATCTATATTAAACCCTGCCATTGATTTACTCAAGCTTACTATATACGCTATGCGTCGTTTTACTCTGTACCTCTTGTCCTGTGAGTGTCACATTTTCCAAGCATTCTTTCCTCATTATGTACCCTAGAAATTTTAACTGCCACTTTCAGATATTCTCCAATATCAGTGCCAAGACAATTCATGACATTTAACAAGAAAACTCACTACAGTACTAGTTTTTAGACACTTCTTCATAGTGTCTCGTACGTTTAAATGGAGAAGATGATAATTATATAGGACTAGCAGCATGGCCCGGCGTTGCCCGTGCTTGATTCAAAATCGTACGACTCATACAGCAATCGCTATCACTTGACGTAAAATATTTTTCCCTTCCTTGCCTTTAAAGGAGTGCCCTTTGCCGTGCTGATGTTGCTACATACCTTACTTATTGCCTATCTCACACTGCGAATTTTTTCTAAGCTCTATACTAAACATTAAATCTGTTACGAAATAAGAACTAAACAAAATGAACACAAAACGATCAGTTTTAAAAAAGGACTCGTAACTGGAAAAACCGAATGAAAAATGAATGTTAACAACAAATACTTTTTCACACCCAACCCAGTTCTGCGGAATCAGAATCAACGTTGAGTTTAAGCAAGCGAATGAGTCAATTGGAGTAAAGTGCCCTGCAGATTTAAATTTTTCCCACTTGAAAACTGCCGCAGAAGCATGAAAAAATCGATTTTTTCCACTATCGATGGGAGTTGGGAAATGCAACGTCGGTCTTGGCCTTTTTCTAACTTGTAGCATGTGCATGTACATTTTGGTGCAAATCCGTCGAAAATTGCGGCCGTGCATTCGTTACACACACACGCGCGCGCGCGCGCGCACACACACACACACATCCTGCCTTTTATAGATAGAGATCTTGTTTTAACCTTCATTCTTCTGAGTACATCTCACAAATTCACACCTAAAGAATCGTTGTTTTAAACATTATTCATTTGCACAAGGCCGAAAATATGGATCACCCTGTTGGGATAGAACTCCCTAAGTCGTAATTGATCTCATACTGGAAATGTTATACTGGTTAGCGGCGATTCGACATGAGGTAATGCATGGCAAACTTTGCTCGCTAGATGAATTACGGCTCAGTTGTGAGTTCAATCCTCACTGTGGGTTCTCTGCTGGTGGGTACTCAACCTTTTTATCTCATGGCCCACTTTAGTCCATGAAATTATTATAGTGTAAAAATTACTTTCATTTTGTGGCCCACATATTAACTTGGAATTTGTCTTGACCCATTTTGTCCATATAGTCATACGTTGCGAAACACAGATCTTTATTTTCAGCCTTGTATCACATCTAAGCTCCGCTTAATAAATCACTGTAATATTGGCTAGGTGTTCTTCAATATGGGTCAATGGTTAGAATGTTTGTCCATATTATCTTTACGACGCAAGGGGTTACTGGGAGTTGAATAGAATGAGATTGTATTAGCGAGACGAAAGAAGATTAGAAGAAGAGGCTTCGGGGAGAGAGAAGATGGCGATTGATTTGGCATTTAAATACATGAAAATTGCAGATGGCAATTCATTGAACGGACGAATGGCAGTTTTGTAAATGTGCATGATGGATTCTAACGAGCAGTGGTCCAAGTTTCCTAGCAGTAGATGCAGATATTGATTCGATGTAGTCGCTTTAATTCAATATCCAGTCCGGTCTCCCCAGCTATCTTGGAAATTCCACTTTTGACAAGGAAGGAAATCACCTAGAGATATATAGCAGGAGCAACAGAAACCTGAATTATTTTCCACATGCGAGAAGTACAAGAAAATAATTTATTAGAATAGAAGATACGATTATATCTAGTTAGTTCCATATTAAAAATCTGAGACCTAGTTGCAAATCGAGCAATACGCTTAAATTCACGCATTCCAAGCACCAACGAGGAAAGCTCATCCGAACAACTGAAAAATTACATTTATAGAAAAAAAAAACCAGAGGTAAGCTCCGTCACGTCGGTGGGAATGTGACTGATGTCGAGATGCCTGGTCAGCGTCGATTATATTACAGATCTTTCCTTGAATATTGACAAGAAACCCAAGATCTACAGTAGGAGAACGAGAACATATATGACAACAGTATTCAATGAACGGACGAATGGCAGTTTTGTAAATATGCATGATGGATTCTAACGAGCAGTGGCCCAAGTTTCCTTGGAGTAGATGCAGATATTGATTCGATGTAGTCGCTTCAATTCAATATCCAGTCCGGTCGAGAGTGGTTTCGTTGATCAGCCGACTGTCTCCCCAGGAATCTCGGAAATTCCACTTTTGACAAGGAAGGAAATCACCTAGAGATATATAGCAGGAGCAACAGACCAGAAATGGCAGTAATATTAATGCACGTACGAATGGTAGATGAAAAAATTATTATTATTATTATTATTATTATTATTATTATTATTATTATTATTATTATAATTCCTTTGATTTCTCGTATATACACATTTCTTTCCGGGACCCAACAAGAGACCTAAGGTCAGAAATAGCAGCATGATATTTTCCACTGAGCACTTTTGGAAAAAAAGGCACACATAGCTAAAGCCCTTCGTAAGGTGTGGGCTGTACTTGTGAGAACAATGTCTGTATTTCTTTAAGGCATGAGCTACCAGGAATCATTTTATCATATCATATACCTATCATTATCAAAATCAGTTATGACTTTTATTAATCTTTATAAAATAATTGATTTCTCGTATCATAATTCGATAAAACCCGTTCAATAAATAATAAAAAATAGTTAAATTCAGTTTATATAATTTAAATCAAGATTATATATATTTAATTCAGTTTATATATTATAAATTCAGTTTATATAATTTAAATCAATATTATATATATTAAATCAAGATTATATATTTTAAATTCAGTTTATATAATTGAAATCAAGATTATATATTTTAAATTCAGTTTATATATTTTAAATCAAGGTTATATATATTAAATCAATATTATATATATTAATTTCCGTTTATATATTTTAAATACAGTTTATATAATTTAAAATCAGTTTATGTAATTTAAATCAAGATTATATATATTAAATTAAGTTTATATATTTTAAAATCAGTTTATATAATTTAAATCAAGATTATATATATTAAATTCAGTTTATATATTTTAAATACAGTTTATATAATTTAAATTCAGTATATATAATTTAAATTAAGATTATATATATTAAATAGATTTTATATATTTTAAATTCAGTTTATATAATTTAAATTCAATTTATATAATTTAAATCAAGATTATATATATTAAATAGAGTTTATATATATTAAATTCAGTTTATATATTTTAAATTCAGTTTATATACTTGAAATCAAGATTATATATTTTAAATTCAGTTTATATATTTTAAATCAAGATTATATATATTAAATTCAGTTTATATATTTTAAATACAGTTTATATAATTTAAATTCAATTTATATAATTTAAATGAGGATTATATATATTAAATACAGTTTATATATTTTAAATTTAGTTTATATAATTTTAAATCAAGATTATATATATTAAATCAAGATTATATATTTTCAATTCAGTTTATATAATTGAAATCAAGATTATATATTTTAAATTCAGTTTATATATTTTAAATTCAGTTTATATATTTTAAATCAAGATTATATATATTAAATTCAGTTTATATATTATAAATACAGTTTATATAATTTAAATTCAGTTTATATAATTTAAATCAAGATTATATATATTAAATACAGTTTATATATTTTAAATTTAGTTTATATAATTTTAAGTCAAGATTATATATATTAAATCAAGATTATATATTAATATCCGTTTATATATTTTAAATACAGTTTATATAATTTAAAATCAGTTTATGTAATTTAAATCAAGATTATATATATTTTAAATACAGTTTATATAATTTAAAATCAGTTTATGCAATTTAAATCAAGATTATATATATTAAATTAAGTTTATATATTTTAAAATCAGTTTATATAATTTAAATCAAGATTATATATATTAAATTCAGTTTATATATTTTAAATACAGTTTATATAATTTAAATTAAGTTTATATAATTTAAATCAAGATTATATATATTAAGTAGAATTTATATATTTTAAATTCAGTTTATATAATTTAAATTCAGTTTATATAATTTAAATCAAGATTATATACATTAAATTCAGTTTATGTATTTTAAATTCAGTTTATATATTTTTAAAATAATGTCAGCCACTATTACGAAATTTCTAAAATCGTATATAATTATATATAGTAGTGTGATTTCTCTGTTGCCTTACGGAACTTTATGGAAAATTATACAACTTGTTTTTGTTTCTTTGTAAGTTTGGATGTAATACACTCGCTATATACGTTTTTTTAGCATTTAACCCCAAGCAAGGCGGAAGTACCACTAGCACGCAAGGGCTTATAGAGGGTAGAGAACAAGAGTAAAGTGTCGCGTTTGGGGAGAGGATAAAGAGAAGGACGAGGAACAAGATCAAGGTATCCTAAGATGTCGATTGACATTACACTCGAATATTTGAGCATTATAGTTATCAGGGAAGCAAGCAAGAGGAACGATGTTCCACAGACGGTAAGTGCGAGAGAAGAAGCTCTTTGAGTAGAAGAGACGGTTACGACAGTTAGAGGGTGCGTCCTAGTAGCTGGCTTAAATTCATGCTGTCTGAGGATCGTTCGGTTGGCAAGGTCGAATTTACTGCTTATAAACTTCAATCTTCCATGAATCTCTCACGTACATTCAAAACTGCTCATGGCGTATCAAATGTAAACAAATGACGTCACACATTATGAAATGGACAAAGACCGACAATTATTTAAAGTCGTCATAATGTGTGACGTCATTTGTTTACATTTGATACACAATGAGCAGTTATGAATTTGTTAAGGCACGTCAGGCTATATGACGGTTCCGTATAGGATACAGGTTCGAATCATGTCGGAGGACGAATATTTTCTACGAAAATTTCTCGGACATTCATACCGGTAAATGTTGTTTAATACTGTTTATTATAAACAGAGCATTTACTTAAATACCTGTATCTCTAAAAAGAATGTTAAACATAAAAATGTCTTAAAATGACGGTCAGTCTTTGACCATTTTCATAAAATTATATATATATATATATATATATATATATATATATGAAAATATATATGAAAATATATAAATAAAATATATAATTCAAAAAATATGTCGGATATAGATATAGATATATATATATATATATATATATATATATATATATCCGACATATTTTTTTAATTTCTTTGTTTAAATGTTATTTTTTAAATGGATACGCAGTCAGTATTTTCAATAGATGCTGTTCTTATTTATTTATGAAATAGTATTTTATATATTAAAAAATATTTAATTACATCTCTCAGCATAGATAGATAGATAGATAGATAGATAGATAGATAGATAGATAGATAGATTGGATCAGACGTAGATAGATAGATAGATAGATAGATAGATAGATAGATAGATAGATAGGATCAGACATAGATAGATAGATAGATAGATAGATAGATAGATATGAATGAACTGAGATAGATAGATAGATAGATAGATAGGATCAGACATAGATAGATAGATAGATAGATAGATAGATAGATAGATAGATAGATAGATTGGATCAGACATAGATAGATAGATAGATAGATAGATAGATAGATAGATAGATATGAATGAACTGAGATAGATAGATAGATAGATAGATAGATAGATAGATAGATAGATAGATAGATAGGATCAGACATAGATAGATAGATAGATAGGATCAGACATAGATAGATAGATAGATAGATAGATAGATAGATAGATAGATTGGATCAGACATAGATAGATAGATAGATAGATAGATAGATAGATAGATAGATAGATAGATATGAATGAACTGAGATAGATAGATAGATAGATAGATAGATAGATAGATAGATAGATAGATTGGATCAGACATAGATAGATAGATAGATAGATTGGATCAGACATAGATAGATAGATAGATAGATAGATAGATAGATAGATAGATAGATAGATAGATTGGATCAGACATAGATAGATAGATAGATAGATAGATAGATAGATATATAGATAGATAGATAGATAGGATCAGACAGATAGATAGATAGATAGATAGATAGATAGATAGATAGATAGGATCAGACATAGATAGATAGATAGATAGGATCAGACATAGATAGATAGATAGATAGATAGATAGATAGGATCAGACATAGATAGATAGATAGATAGATAGATAGGATCAGACATAGATAGATAGATAGATAGATAGATAGATAGATAGATAGATAGATTGGATCAGACATAGATAGATAGATAGATCAAGTATCTGTATTCGCCTTGCACCATGCCAGTGTAATCTGTGTACTCTTCTCGAAAGTTCAGAGGTGAGCGAGACACGGCCGGAAGCTTTGAAAAGAAATTGTTGCGCCAACGTCTTTGGTATCTTGAGAAATTTTCCGTGCAGATTTGCGGTGCCGTCTTTTACCGGTATGTGCACTTTGTCATCCTCCGGAAGAATATGCTTACAAGTGCAGATTTCTTCTGGCGTCAGACCTACATAGAATTTGGCATCGAGGAATCGATCGAGCTTCATGACACACGGACTACAAGCAAGATGAGACGAATACATCAGCGTAGCTTATCGTTAAATCAATCAGTATTTCTCTCCGCGAAAATCGGGCATCATAGTAAAACAAATTATCAAGAAACACTAAATCTTTTTACTGTAGTTGTTTTAAATCTGTTTCTTTCAGAAAACCCGCCAATTTCTTTTTTTAATTCCGAGGATGTTTAAAAAAGTTTGCTTTCAGAATATTTATCCCGTACATCTCCTTCCAAACATCGCCAAGAACTTGCGTTAAGTTCGGGCAAAAAGTGCTTCTCTACACTAGACAACAATCTGTCTATATTTCTGAGAGGAGGTATTATGTACACTATTTACATTATTCGGACTATTGTCCTCATCTTTGTTGCCATATTTATTAAAACATTTCGGACCTTCAGTATCTGTCTATATTTCTGAGATGAGGTATTATGTACACTATTTACATTATTCGGACTATTGTCCTCATCTTTGTTGCCATATTTATTAAAACATTTCGGACCTTCAGTATCTGTCTATATTTCTGAGATGAGGTATTATGTACAATATTTACATTATTCGGACTATTGTCCTCATCTTTGTTGGTATCTTTATTATAACGTTTCGGCTCTTAAGTATCTGTCTATATTTCTGAGATGAAGTATTATGTACACTATTTACATTATTCGGACTATCGTCCTCATCTTTGTTGCCATATTTATCACAACGTTTCGGCTCTTAAGTATCTGTCTATATTTCTGAGATGAAGTATTATGTACACTATTTACATTATTCGGACTATTGTCCTCATCTTTGTCGCCATATTTATCACAACGTTTCGGCCCTTCAGTATCTGTCTATATTTCTGAGATGAGGTATTATGTACACTATTTACATTGTTTGGACTATTGTCCTCATCTTTGTCACCATATTCATTACAACGTTTCGGCCCTTCAGTATCTGCCTATATTTCTGAGATGAGGTATTATGGACACTATTTACATTATTCGGACTATTGTCCTCATCTTTGTTGCCATATTTATCACAACGTTTCGGCCCTTCAGTATCTGTCTATATTTCTGATATGAGGTATTGTGTACACTATTTACATTATTCGGACTATTGTCCTCATCTTCCCGGATATTAGATTTTTGCACCTGCCTGAGTCTAACGCCCCTAAATCGCAACTTACATTCTGGGCGCCGACACTATTTTTCAGACACTTTATTTTTTCAAGTTTTAGGTAGCACAGGCAGTCTGTACTGTTTTAGTGTAATGGCAATAACATTTAAAAACTGTTTCAATACTACAAATGGAAAAGCAGAATTCAAATTAGAAGTATTTTTTTTTTTTTTTACAAATTTTCACATTACACAGGCGACAGTATTTTTCGGACATTGCAGAAACAATGCTCATAGTTTATGGCAGCACCCTTTTTTCAATGCCTTCTACCAGTCTATCTTCATAATGTTCGTACATATTGATAATAACGTCTCTTCGTGTTTCTAGCAGTCTATTTTTAGCATCTTTTATGCGCTGCCAGAGTTCAGCCTCTCTGCTTATTTCTGGCCCGTCGTAAACAAGCTCTGCAAGCATTTCCCATATGTCTTCAATTAAATTTAAGTCTGGACATCTTGCAGGCCATTCCAGAGTAGTTATATTTGCTTCACACATCCAATTTTTCACTGATTTGGCCACATGGATGCTGAAGTTAACTTGCTGCAAAATAAAATTACTTCCCATTTCTTTTTCTATGAGTGGTAGGGCTCTCTTTTCCAAAAGTTCTCTGTAGCTCAAGCTATTTTGACGTCCTTTTAACCACTCGAGACACAAGTTTCCATTCGGAAATACCATACCCCAAACCATGACTCCTCCGCCTCCCATCTGTCTCTTGTTGAGAATAACAGGTTCACCTTTTCTCGACCATGTACACCACCCGTCAGGTCCATCGAACTTAAAACGTTTTTCATCAGTAAATATCACTTTCTTGAAGTCGACATGGTTTGTTATCCATCTTTTGGCGCTTTCCAGCCTTGCCTCCTTGTGTTTACTCGTTAGTGTAATTCTTTTCTTGATTTTAGCATACTTAAGTCCAATTTCGTGTAGCTTACTTTGTACAGTCCGAACACTGACGTCAAGTTCACACTTCTCCTTTACTTTCTTCGCTTTCATCTTTTCTCCAGATGATAACAACCTCGTAACACTCCTCTTCGTTCTTCTTTCTGTTCTCTTGGAAATTGTTTTAATTGTAAAAATAAAGAAAACCTGAAACCAAAGACAAACCCCTCAATCAATGTTCATACCATTAATGGACAGTTACTGCTGAACTACCTACTCATCAACACAAAAACTCTCGGCAGCAAAATAAAAACCTTTATAGTCTCAGCCCCCTGTACTAATAAACATGGGTTTTGTTCTATTATAATTAATTGTTAGTCCTTTTTTCATGCTTTCTTTTCCTAATTTTTTTTTTTTTTTGCATATGTCTTTATTAATTAAAAGTTCATACCTTCGACCTATTTATACTTCAGTCAGTTATATGCCATGCGTGATACACGCTTAGGCGATCATGTATCTTTCGATATATGATTGATAAGGAATCGGAGAGTCGAGTTCGAATCCCAGTCGAACACATTACATTCGCTTACGTAATAATCCCCCTGAGAAAGGTATGAATCTTCTTCTCCTCACCACCCCCAGGTATTGTTAAGTTGACAGATTGGGTTCTATAGCCTTGATTGGCAACTGGTCTAGGAGAAGGACAACTCTGAATTCAAAACCCGATTCTCCCTTAAAAACTGGCTTGTTATAGAAACCGCGAAGATATCTTGCCGTCCCATATTCTTCAAGGAATTTAAAGGCATAATATATAATTTGAATATATCTAACCATGTGGCTATTTATATAATATGCTTAGTATTTACTCATTCCATATTCTGAATTTTTATGATTTTCTTTTAAGCGTATCACCCCAAGCAAGGTTGGAATCCACTAGCACGCAAGGGGTTACAGAAGGTTTGGAGGAAGAGCAGATAGGAGTGGTAAAGTGGAGGATGTGGAGAAAGATAGTGGATCGATCAAGGCAAGGGGGTTACAGAAGATTTGGAGCGAGAGCAGATAGGAATGAAAGGTGAAAGGATGTGGAGAAGGGAAGTGGATAGATCAAGGCAACTGGAGATGTCGATTACACTTAAATAGTTGGAGATTATATTTGTCAGGGAAACAGGAATAAGGAAGGGAGTTCCACAGGCGAGATGTGCGAGACATGAAGCTATCGGACAATCCAGCAATACAGAGCATGTGTATTAAAAACGAATATTTCTGAACGGAGAATTAAAAATTAAAAGAACTGATTGACCTTCAATACATGGCAGACAGTCCCCCGGCTATGCGATTACATTTAATGATTCTACAGTTCATAAAGGCTAAATAGAATTAATGAGTTTCTTTTTATGCGGCCTTTAAATCTGATTAAGTCCACATTCCAAATTAGACAACCTCTTATTGAAATGAAATTCCCAAATATTACAAATAAATGTCAAAGATAAATCTTCTTTCTGTCTGCTGCCAGTAAAACTAGTCGACAGAAGTCGAACCGGCATTCAATCTCTAAATCCCCTTTGATTCTCGTCCAATTCTCGTTAGCGACTAGTCTTAAAATCTCGTTGGCAAACGGGTTACCTAATTCCTTTTTAACATTTTTCTAATTGGGTGCATACACTCCCGTTTATGCAGACGTGCGTGTGTGTTTTCATTTTTAAAATTATTTAAACTGAAAGATCTAAATATAAAAAAATATATTTTGAAGATAGTATATGACCAAGAAAGAAGACAAATATTTATTAATAACTAAATGTTCCAGTCTTTTAAGGGAAAACAGTTTCCAGTTTCCACCATTTGTGTGTCTGTGTTTCTGTGTGTGTGTATCCGTGTCTGTGTATGTATTTGTGTGTGTCTTGTGTATGTGTATCCGTGTTTGTGTTTGTGTTTATCGGTGTATACATTTGTGTGTGTATGTGTGGGTACCCCGTGTGTGTAACTGTGTGATATCTCAGCCAATACTCTGATATAATTCAGACATTACTTTAGTATTCCTAGAGATATCCCCACACACATACACATATATATATATATATATATATATATATATATATATATATATATATGTGTATGTGTGTGTGTATCCAGAGTCGCCTGACGATTGCACTAGCATGAAACAGACTGTCGCCTCTAAGTGCTGACTTCCATGTCCACTTTTATATATATATATATATATATATATATATATATATATATATATATATATATATATATATATATATGTATATATATATATATATATTACATGAATCATTCATACAAAAAGCAGATAGTGAAATTAATGATATAAATGGCAAGAATACATCCTCGCAAACAATTTATTAAAATTACATTAACCCACGAAACTCTAGATGAATGTTATGATCCCTGTTTTTAATAAATCCCAGTTTTTTTTATACAAGTACTTTCGTCTGTTCATACAGACATCATCAGCTATGGAAGTAGATTTGTTTTTTTACATCCAGGTAATAACGGGACAACGAAAGATTAGATGTGATCCGAAATATGTTTTTTTTAGAAATATGTTATTGTTAACGGTAAGAATTTTTGGAGCGTGCGGTCACAACACTGAGGTTGAATTTTTTTTTAAATTTAAGAGTGGGCGTTTTTTTACTAATATGATAATAGGAGAATTCTTTTGTTGTAGTAGTTTTTTTCAGTCGATGTGGCATGAACTGCACCGCATACATGATATATATATATATATATATATATATATATATATATATATATATATATATATATATATATATATATATATATATATATATATGTTTTTATGTGCCATGTCCTTTCAGGTTGTAGGCGATCGTGATTTTCCACCTCCCTCTATCCCTTGCAGCTCCCAACAAGTCGCTTCCCTCTGCTTCCTCCCCCAGACCGAATTTTTGTCATCCATTTGCTTAAGTCCGCCAGGTATGTCACGTGTTGTATTTCCTTGTCTCTCTTTCCTTCTATTCGACCTGTGAGTATCAGATTCTACAGCCCCTCCTTCCTCATTATGTAGCCCAGAAACTTCAGCTGCCCGTCCTGATGTTAAGTATAAGCCCCCTCCTTGGTTGCAACTTCTCTAAGATCTCATCGTTGCTCACACGATCGGCCCATGATATCCTTAGCATCATTATATATATATATATATATATAATATAATAATATTTTTAGTTTTTAAAAATATGATTCCTCCGCTACATAAGAGTTCTCATGTTTCAAAAGCGAGAGCCGAGACCCCTAACATAATTTTTTAAGTTATGAAGAGTTAAGGCGTCTGGACCCGCTTCCTTGTCAAGCGAGAATTTGGGAATAAGCTATATTTTGGTTAGCTGGTGTTTATAACTACGGTATCATTGGAACATTTGTTGCTATGGAAACGGCTAGTTTCGGCCGTTGAAGTTTGGTGGTTTAAGGGGCTAAGAATTAAGAGTTAATTTTTATCTACAGGCCATTCCCTTTCTAAAGAAGCGTATCAAGTTACAATGTCCAGAGTGTTTTTGGCTTATGCTAGTCAGACGGCGTCTTTTTTATTTATGGGTTTGCCTTGAGTCGTTGAGTGACTAGAAGGTTATGTTTCATTATTATCTATTTGATCTGTTTGTTTATTTGTTTATTTACATGACTTTTTTTATCTCAATAATTATTGGGCTGAGTTTTTTAAGGCTTTTAAATTATGGATTTAATTTGTTTAAATCTATTTATTAATTATTTAATGCGAAAATCATTTGATGACGACAGAACACCGTTAACTCATGTCTATGGTTTAGTAACTTTTCACTATTTAGACATCTAATTATGTGCAGTTTTTCGTGTAGGCACAGAGGGCATGGGTCTTCCCAGGTTTTACATGTTCTAGTTCTATTTCTATATATAGTTCTATATATATATATATATATATATATATATATATAATTGTTTATTTAAAAATTCTAACACAAATATGTTATAAAATCAATACAAAAATAGCCATTTTGTTTCAACACCTCCGGTGTCTTATCAAGACTTGATAAGACACCGGAGTTGTTGAAACAAAATGGCTATTTTTGTAGTGATTTTATAACATATTTATGTTAGAATTTTTAAATAAACAATTATATATGCTCTACTCTGTATTGAGCACTCTTTTAAGAATAGTAATTGTTGGTTATTGGAATTTATTCCGTATACACCAATCCTAGACTTGTATCTATCTATCTATCTATCTATCTATCTATCTATCTATATATATATATATATATATATATATATATATATATATATATATATATATATATATTGTATTAAATAAGATTAAAGTTTTTATTCCTTTTCTCTTCAATCTGTTTGAAGTGTTAACGTCTTCAACTGATAAAGCTCTCTAAAATGTGCTGGAGCGACATCATGCCTGAACAATATGAGCCTTCGTATTAGCAGAGGTACATCCTCTAGCAGGTCTGGGAGTGTGTTCGAAATAAAGTTCCTGTAAACATCTCCTGTAAGACGTGTTGGGAGAACATATGGGCCTACTAGACAGTCACCTACAATTCCAGCCCACACATTAATCGTAAACTGATGCTGGTGTCTAGTCGCAGTCCGATCCCCCCCAAAAATTGGTTGTGTAAATTTATTATTCAATCTCTTCCAAATGTTGTCTCATGCGTAAACAAGACTTTTGTGCTTTCCTGATAACTCTTCCTTACTTCCTGCTTCCTAAGACTAATATTTCTTTTCTTACTCTTCTGCACCAAGTAAGCTATTTTGTCTTTGTGGTTTTACTGCCTTGCTTGGGGTGAATACGCTTAACACCCCCCACACACACAAATGTGTGTGTGTGTGTATTTAGGCAGCAAATCTTCATTCAAACATGTTTCATTAAATAATATAAACATATGTCTATTTATTTTAATATCGGTAAGATAATTATAATCTTACCACGAAAAATTATCGTACAATCTAAAACGGACACAATATGGCTTCTTTATATCGATAAATATATTTCTATATAGAATGCATATGACATGATTATTTAGAAAAATATATTTCAGTCTAAATGGATTATAGTTTGTTCGTATAGAAATTATATTTCTATATATAAAGAATATAGATGTTAATATAAAAATTAACTTCTATAGTGTTTGAGTTGGTGTTTGATCTGAATCGAAAAATAAAAAAACACAATAAAATAATTATTTAATTAGAGAAGCCTTTAATTGCTTTTATGAATAATATATATTAAAGATAATATTGTCTGAAGAAAAATCGAATTATCGCTGAAAAATATATTTTTACAAGATTTGTTTTCATTTTTACAAGTTTCTACAAATTCAAATTGAAGAGTTTATATAGTTTTTGAATCTTTTAAAGTTCAATTTCAATAGATAATTTTAGGGAATATTTTTATTAAGTAAAACTATATTTACTAATCATATATTTTAAAGCTTATTACAATCTGAAGTATCGACTATTTTAAAATGAATTTCTATTTGTTTTTATATATATTTTGTGACGAAAGATGGCCGTTAATAATTAAGTATAACTCAAGACGTCATTGGATAAGATAAAACCGTATTTAATTACAACCGCAAATAAATACTTAACAAGAACAATGAAGTAAAAGTCAATCAAAGATAATTAACCATTTCAGTGAATACCTTTTTAGTAACGCGGCTCGGCTTAACGTCTGGTAAATCCTAAATCAAAAGCCAAATCATCGACGCACAATAATTCACACTAATTCGACTGGATAGTTCCACTCAATAGTCATTCAATAATCACTCAGTAATCACTCAAGTCAGTAGCCTGACACCGCTATTTATACACCTGGCGTAAAACATATATTTATAAGTCCAGAGTGTCACCCTCGAACCCCGGTGCCGGTAGTTACTCATTTTCTTCCTATATGAAAATATGTTTATCGATGTACAATTTCTGAAATATGGATGTACAAACCGGTAAATCTACACCATAGGTAATTATGATCACTTTCGGCGGTTAATCTGCTGTCAATAAATAAAGCAACACATCAGAAAAACAAAAAACCTTGCTTAGGAAATGCATGTATACAACATTGTATGCTATAAGTAAATAATATTTGTCTCAAATCCGATTAATTTAACTTTCATTTTACTAAATTTCCTCAAATAACGTTTCAGAAATATACATCTTTTTGCAAGATGTTTTAAACGGAAAATTAAGTTTTGTTTACAAATATGTAAAAAATGGCTGGCGTGATCGATTTTACTGAAAGAAAAATGCAACAGTATTCTAATCAATATGATTTTTGTTGGAAATAAGCCAACGTATTTTGCTTACCAGATATAGTAAATTTAATCCTTATGCTTCCATTTAAATCTAAATTGAAATATTCAAGAAAGATTTTAAACTTTACCTATACCGAATTCATGGAGTTACCTACAAAAGCTCGCTAAAGAAGCGCGCATTATTACCATGAAAATTTAAACATTCTGCCAAAAATGAAAACTTTTAAAACATATCAATAATTTGGGAGACGAATCCGAAAAACCAAAAGTAAAACGGAGGATTTTAAAAGATTGAATATGGTCAGTTATGTTTGAACCAGTGCAGTATGAACGAGATCTTTCTGTACAGTACTTCAGGCAAACATGCTGACATGCACGCATATTGAGTATCTCCGCCGGTTGGATTAGTTGTTTGGCTTCTTGAAACATATTTCCGCGCAGCTTACGACTGTTTCTTTTGTCATCATCTTGTTGTGGCCGGTGTTACTTATTCATTCCTTGTACACGTCGCAAATTTAAGCTCTCCATCCCTGTATTACGTATACAAAGCGTTATAATATTCGACTTACACCAAATATTATGCAATGCGGCATATACACGTGAATATAATACTGTTTGTATTGCATTGGATATGTATCGAGTTCAGGTTATCAGAGGCGGATGGGGCCTAACATTGACAAATGCGAAGTAAAAGTTCTTGGAGATTAAAAATGATATATTCATGTTTTGTTTTTTGTTATGTTTTTGGCTTTTATTTTTAGAAAAAAACACATTTTATTTTATCAAATATGTTGTGATTATGATGTTAATAACATTTGCAATCCTAAAACAAAAGACGAGTGGGTTGAGAGGAAAGTAGCAACACATATTTTAAATGAGAAGAAAGAAAAGAGAAATTGCTACAAGGAAAGATTTTGACGACTAGAAAGAAAGAAAGAAACAAGGTAGTTCAATTTTTTTTAACCCCAGGTTTCGAGCAAACTTCCTTTCGAGAAAAAAATAAGACCTGTTATATAAATGCAAACGTTCTTTAATTTTAACTGTTCAGTTAACAACAATAAAGTTGTATTATTTTATCTTATAGTAAATATTAGAAACAAGGTACTTTTATTTTAATTTTAACCACAGGTTTTGAGAGCAAACTGCCTTTCGAGCAATTGATATTTGGAGAAATTGATTTTTCGAGCAATTGATAGTTGGAGAAATTGATTTTTCGAGCAATTGATAGTTGGAGAAATTGATTTTTCGAGCAATTGATAGTTGGAGAAATTGATTTTTCGAGCAATTGATTTCGAGCAATTTACTTCTCGAGCAACTGATATCAAGCAATTTACCTGATACGCGCGATAAGTGTGTCTTAAATAAGGACCACTGTGGTTACGTATCTTTGTTCTATCAGGTGTAATTACAAATTTTTCATAGAAATTATTTTCTTTCCGTGTCGATTATAATCTTATCTGATTTCATTGAAAATGTATTCGCTTAACGATTTATCGGCTATTCCGTGATTGATAATGGGATTTATTTGAGTAAGCTGGACGTGCGGTTCGAGAACATTTCTAGATAAAGATGGTTGTCTCTTGTTTCTTGCACGGCTGATATACAATTCTCTGGAAATTTAACGGTTGACATGTTTTTTTAATTTTGTTTTTATGTCAATTTTTTCGAAACTCTTCATCAGCCTCTGTCAACCCTGGAAAGTCTTGTATCTTTTTGCCTATCTAGTGTGTGGACTATACTTTCCTCCCTCTTACATATCTTTAAGTCTACTATTTGTCCAAATATTGTTCGCTACCCCTGCTATTTACCTTCATCTTGATAAAATCCAAAAAATCAGCAATATTGTTGGTTCTGATCTGCCATCTCGTCCTTCCAGTCGTCGCAAGATTGCATCTGTGCATCTATTCTATAAATACTTTCATGGTAATTGTTCCGATAAGATATTCGCCTTTTACATTATTATTGTTTTAGTTAAGTTTTAATTTTTATTACGTTGTTCTCATTTTGTGAATTTTCCGGGTTTTTTTTCTTTTTTTCAGTTTTTATTTTAATTTCATTTTTTCACCCTCTCGGCTTTTCAGTTTGATTTTTTGATACTTTTTCTTTTGTGGTGAGATTTAGTTACTCCAGACTTATTTGTTTAAATCACTTGTTTTATTTTTAATTAGTGTTTGTTTTTTCTTTTATCTTTTTGTTATAATATTGTTACTCTAAGGCGAACCGTTATTTTTTTTTTGTTGTGTACTTACTTTTCACCTTTTTCTTTTTGCTTTTTCCTTGAATTTTTCATATCAGCGTTTATTTTTTTTTATTTTCCGCATTTATATTTTTTCATGTTTATTTATTTTGAATTTTGTATTAGTTTTAATTTAAGACTCTTCCTAAGTTGTTTCTTCTTTCTTTTTTTATTTTGTCTTTTTTTATTTACTTTTTTTTCAGCTGCAATTGGTTTTTATTTTTCACACCGAACTTTTTCATCTTTTTATTTTACTTAATCTTTTTTTTACTAAGAGCAAACTTCTTTCATTTACTGGCATAGCCAGTATTCTATATTTGGTTTAAATTTTTATTTTTGTTGTTTATTTGAGTTATTTTTTACTTTAGTAATTTCTTTACAGGGAAACTTTAATAAGATTCTGTGTTTTCTTAGTTTTAGTGTTTGTTGTATTTGTTTTCTGTTTTCTTCCTTTTTTCTTTAGTTTCTTGATACGGAAAAAATTGTGGTTGATTGAATTTTAAAGAAAAAGACCCACTGATTCAAGAATATCCATTATAATCACAAAATCGGCCTGTAAATAAAAATCTATTTTCCAGAGGCCTCGATGTCAGACCCACCAGACAAAATGGTACAATACAAAAATCTTTCTGGTGACAAAAGTATCGTGGCCAAAAACGGCCAGAAGAATTCATGAATTATAATAATGTAAAGGCCCAGCTCACTACTCATGAGCAAACGATATTTAAGTGGTTGGAAACCATGGAAACGGTTACTGACCAAATAGATGATATCTACCTCGATAGTAACATTGAAGAGTCAGAGTCGGAGGATTACTCCTTTGAACAATTTCAATGTGATACTGTGGAGGCTCTAGCTAAGATAGGTGAACGAATTTCAAAAAATAATGAAAGTGATGTTGTGAAGGTAGATGAGGCTTCTAATTCCGGTACGTGTTCTTTCGCTCCCAAACTTAATTGTCCCAAATTTAGTGGTAAAAACTGTGAAGACAAGTTCGCCTTCAAAAACTTTCTTACTCAATTTCAAAACTGTATGGTAGCGGTGAAATGTAAAGCTATCAAGTTACAATACCTAAGAGGATATCTAGCAGATTATGCTCTGCAGATTATCCAACATTTAACTATTACTAACGAAAATTACGATGTCGCTATTCAGTTGCTAAAAGAAGAATATTGGGATCACGAGTATATTGTGAACGAAATTTTGAAACAAATAAGTGAAAATAAGCCTGTGCTGGACTCTGAATCTGAGGGAGTCAAACAGTATTTAACCAAGGTTAGAGCAGACTTGTTGGAGTTAAAAAACTCATTCGAATTAAATTTCCTAGAAAATAACACACCCGGAAATAAATATGTGAGCTATACTATTTTTTCTAGGTTGCCCAGTGTTTTGAAAAGGGAAATCATTCGTATTGCTGGGACTAATTATCCTTCTCTGAAGCATATTTTTAACAACTATAACGAAGTGATCAAAACTCTCGCCATAACGAGATTTAAGTATAACAATAATAAAGAGGTAAAGTGTAGATCAGATAAGGTATCAAATTTAAACAAATCTTGTTCTGCGTTGCAAAATTTCAATACCTATGTAAAACCCCCAATTATATGCAAGTTTTGTAGCACTGAAAATCATTCTAGCACTTCATGTCCAAAGTTCCCCTCTCTGGAATCTAGATTAGCGAAATGTAAGGAAAGAAGTATATGTTTTCTTTGCATGAGTCACAGACATGGGAGCCAAGAGTGCATTGCAAAAAATAACGCCTTACCATGGGAATGTAAATTTTGTAAATCCAAAGGACATGTCTGTGCCCTTTGCCCGCTAAAATTTAAGCAAACTAAAACTCTAACCACCAATATGTGTTACAAAAACAGCAGTAAACAACAAGATTTAATTTTACCTATAGTAGCTATAACGGTCTTTAACGGAAACAAACCTTATAAATTCAATTGTTTGGTGGACACAGGAAGTCAGAGATCTTATTTCTCTCGATCTGTGTTAACAAAGGTGAAAGGAAAAAGGGAATTAATTTCATCTACAGAGTTTAGCGTAAAAACATTTTTAGGAACCAAGCAGAAGAAGCTAAGAGAAGTAATGTTTGATGTTGGCTTCAATGATTTTCATCGCTCCTTGCCTGTTCTGGTTGATGATGATTTTGATATTGAATTTAATCTTAATGGGTTTCATAACGTTGGGGAAAATCTCATAGGGTTGAACTACAAATTAGCGGCCAATTTTGGGGGAGGTAAAGGTCCCATTCCAATTCATGGTCTTCTGGGTGTGGATTTAATCCAGTTTATGGGACCCATGCAAATGATTAAATGCATGGATGGATTCGCTTGGCAGATCCCTGAGGGGGTAATTCCATTTGGGAGTGTACAAAACATTTTGACTCCTAATCAAATGGCTATTTCCAAAAACCGTAAGAAAGATACTGAAGATAATTTCTGTACGGTAATTTCTCAGTATTCTTCTTGCCCCATTACACACGTGAATTTCGTATTAGAACCAAAAGGGGGACACGTGGATCCTTTTGCGGAAAATTTTAATGAAAGTTTTGTGGAACGCAACCTGGAGAAAATGTTCAGTATAGAGTCTCTGGGCTGGCCTAATGAAGACCCAGTTAGGGATTATGACAAAGAGAAGATTGAGCGGTTTGAAAAGTCTATTCAACATAAAGACAATTGTTATTATGTGAAGTTGGCTTAGGATGAGGATAAAATTAAATCTGTCCCTTCTAACCATGCTGTAGCCCTTAATGTACTAAATAGAGTAGTAAAGAAGCTGGAACAGCAGAATCTGTATGAAGAATATGCTGAAATATTTAACCAGCAAGAAGAAGAAGGGATCATAGAACAGATAGATGTTGCTCCTGATAAGTTTGAAGACCACATTTGGATACCTCATAGACCTGTGTTTAAGTCTGAGGACCAAACCACTACCAAAATAAGACCTGTCTTTAATTGTTCACTTAAGACGAATGGGGCCCCTTCGTTGAATGACGCAGCCTACCCTGGTATTAACCTGATGGGAAACATGTTGGAATTATTGTTGATGTTCCATACCAACCAATATGTGCTTCTTGCTGACATTAGGAAGGCCTTTCTTATGATAAAGCTTGAAGCCGAAGAAGATAAAAATAGGTTTTGTTTTTTTATGAAAAAGGGACAAAGTTTGGTTTGTTACCGCTATACCACCTTAATTTTTGGATTTGTTGCCAGTCCATTTATCTTAAATTATGTGATTAAACATCATGTCAATAAGTATCCCAAAGATGAATGCACTGAAATGTTGAAAAAGAGTTTTTACGTTGATAATTTGGTAAAAACTAGTAATTCTCCGGAAAAGCTATTGTATCTTTATCAAGAGTCAATAGACAGAATGAGTGCAGGAAACTTTGATTTAAGATCTTGCAATAGTAATTGTGAAGAGTTGAAAGCTCAAATGAAGAAAGATGGAAATTTTGTTGAGCATGGTTGCGAGTTGGAAAAGGTATTAGGCTACAGATATAATCCTTCTAGGGATACTATACAGGTTGCTAGTAGTTCTGTTAATGAGCATGCCAAAACTAAAAGAAACATCTTATCACAAATTTCTGGCATATATGACCCTTTATCTTTGTATTTACCTATTACAATTAAAGGAAGAATACTTGTTAGTGAGTTATGGCTTCAGGGAATGGATTGGGACTCTGTCATCTCTGCAGAAAATCAAACTGCTTGGTCTAGTTTATCCAAAGATTTGATTCAACTGGACTTATTAAAATTTCCCAGATGTGCTGTGGATGAAACATATCCTGCAGACTTGTACATATTTTGTGATGCCCCCAAAAAGGCTTATGGGTTTGTGGCTTATTTCGTTCAGAATGGGAATTCTACTTTAGTTTTTGCTAAGGCAAAAGTAGCCCCTTTGAAATCCAAAACCTTGCCCACTTTAGAACTGCTTGCCGTATTCCTGGCAGTCAAGTGTTTGGGAAATATTTTGGAGATGTTTTCAAATATTTCCATCAAGAATACCTTCGTGGCTGTTGATGCCGAGATAGTGTTGTCCTGGTTACTTTCCGAAGATGCTAAAACCAAGAATCAATTTGTCAGAAACAGGCTAAAGGATTTTAGTAAAATAGCTAAGGAATTAGTAGGTAAATATTCCATGCCCCTAAAATTCAAGTATATACATACTCTGCAGAATCCTGCTGATTTAATTACCAGAGGGTTGTCCTTTGACAAATTTAAGCAAAACCTTGATTTCTGGGTTTCTGGACCTGAATGGCTGAAGAAACAGCCTGTTACCTGGCCTATCTGTGGTTTGGATTGTTTGAGTACTGACAACAAAGAAATTGTTAATTCCATGGTACCGCATAACATGGTCTCTGCACATACTGAAAATCCCATTATTCATCTCAAGAAATTTTCAAAGTTAACAAAACTAATCAGAGTGATATCTCTGATATTTAAATTTGTAAACAGACTGAAAGGTGTGGTTGCAGACCATACCGAGTGCGCTAAACAACATTTGATAAAAGTAATGCAAAAACAGTCATTTGAAAAAGAAATTAATTATCTTTTACAGCCCCGAAAAAAGGAGGCTCCTGATTTAGTTAAAAATTTAAACTCATTTTTGGATAGAGAAGGGATTATCCGTTCAGATGGAAGAATAGGTAAAACCTCTGCTTTTGAATATGAGACAATTTATCCTGTTTTGCTTGCTAAAGACAATCACTTGACCAAACTTATAATCAATCACTGCCATGACAAATGTAAACATTTAGGCATCGCTGCCACCTTAAATAAATTGAGATTATCTGGATTCTGGGTTCCTAAAGCTAGGCATACAGTGAGAAAGGCTATTTCCGAATGCTACTTGTGTAAAACATTTAACGCCTTTTCCTTTAGATACCCTAAAATTACTAATTTGCCTAAACACAGAGTGAACCTTGTCAAACCCTTCCTTCATACGGGAATTGATTATACTGGACATGTTTGGGTGAAGGATGATAAAGACGTAAGTAAAATGTATTTACTTATTTTTACTTGTCTGAATATACAAGCTGTACACATTGAACTTGTCAAAGACATGAGCACTCATGCTTTCATTCTTGCTTTCATCCGGTTTACCAACATTTACGGTATACCCTCTCATATTTATAGTGATAATGCCAAATCATTTAATGCTGGATGTAACCTTTTAGAGGAAGTTTTTACTTCTGACGAATTTGCTGCCAAGTTTAATTCCTACAACATAAAACACCTTACAATACCTTTGTACTCAGCATGGGTGGGCAGTACTTGGAAGCGCCTGATAAGAATCATAAAGTCCTGCCTGTATAAATCTATTGGACGTTCAAAAATTGATTATTTTGACTTACTCACTACTCTGTCTGATATTCAAAATGCAGTAAACGCTAGACCGCTAACCTATAGATGTGCATTGGACTCAAATTTGGAAATTATTACGCCCAACAATTTTCTTCGTCCTAATGTTAATGCAAGCCTTTATTTCAAAATGAATGGCCAAGACATCCGCTGTTCAGATCCTCCTTCCAGAAGAGATATCATTAAGAGTATGGAAATTCGCGACTCCATGTTACTCAAGTTTCGGGAACTTTGGTATGAGGAGTATTTACTGAACTTGAGAGAGCAATGTAAGAACCTTCATGAAAATAATTTTAATAATGTCATTAAGGTTGATGATGAAGTCCTTATTAAAAATCCAATTAAACCTAGACCTTTTTGGCTATTGGGAAGGGTTCTAGAACTTATTCCTGGTGAAGATCCTAAAGTCCGGTCTGTAAAAGTAAAGAGAGGAGACGGATCAATTCAGTTGCACTCTCTCAAACATTTATATCCTTTAGAAGTATCTTTAACTCATGCTCACCACCCCCTTGTCGAGCCGAATAGGGAAGAGGATTCGGGTGATGTGAGTAACACTAAAATTGATTCATCAGCTAATGAGGATACGAAGATGTCCAAGGGAAATGTAAGATCTGTATCCAATACCTTTAAATCTGGAAGGCCTAAAAGAAAGGCTACAATGAAAGTCGGGAAACATCGTCCTGATGATCCTTATATTTGGTATTGAAACTAAAAGTCATATACACTTTGCGTATAAAATTGTCTACAAATGTGTTCCTCTTATTAAAAAAAAAAAAAAAAATGTAATATATATTAATTTACTTTGTGTAAAAATTTTCTTGAATATATCTTTGTGTAAAGGGATCCTTCTCCATAAAGGTGTTTCTATAAATTTATATAAAACAAAGAATCTTGCAATAAACTAGATTTGTTTATTGCACATTCTCTTGAGGGGAGAGTATAAAAATTTTATTTATTTTAAAAAAGAATTTATAAAAAAAGTCAAATTAAATGTATAACCGTCTAGGTGTTGTTTTTTTTGTTTATTTACACGTCTTTTGAGAGAGGTGTATTTTTTGTAAGCCAGACGGTGTGTGTAAAAAAGAAAAAATCGTGCAATTTTTGTGACCCTTTCGGATCAGGAATTTGCCGCCAAAATTGTTTGCCAAGCTCTGATTTCTTCTGTGAAATCGTGCAATTTTTATGACCCTTTCGGATCAGGAATAGCCGTCAGAAGCAAAATTTTTGAAGGGCCTTTTTTTATATATTGACCAATGAAAATTAAGTTTTCGAGACCCGTAGAAATTCCGGATGGCCCCAAGTGGAGCCGACTTTTTCAAATAAAAGAGACGACTTTGAGAAACGAGGGCAGAAACGAAAAAAGAACGAAAGGGAGCCGAAGCAGAGATCTGAGACGACACGCAGTTGGCAGACCACTTAACACCCTCTCTCTACTTTGACCAGCAAGTGGGCCATAAATCAGTCTTCAACTTACCAAACAAACCAACCTTTTCCAAAACCAATCCGGCCTGCTGTCAACGAAAATTCTTCAAAGGAGGTGGGTGCCTTTTGTGAGTTCTGCTAATTGAGGGTCTCTTTAAAAAACAAACAAAACAAAACAAACTTTATCCCTTTCTTTTTGTATTTTGTAAAGGGTCTAAAACTTTATCCTTTTTTGGTATTTTTGTAAAGGGTCTAAAAACTTTATCCCTTTTTTGTATTTTTGTAAAGGATTTAAAACTTTATCCTTTTGTATTTTTAAAGGGTCTAATATTTCAAAAAACCAGAGTTTGACTAAACAATTTCATAGCTCGTTTCTGTGGTTATTTCCTTTTTAGAAACCCCAGATAATATTGTTATCCTGCCGTGTTAGGCGCACAGAAGGAAATTTTTGTGCAACCTTTCTTGTCTGTATCTTTTGTGATTATTGTAAAATAATTGTACAATAAATGTTTTTTCCTGTTTTTAAAAATTTTACTCGGTGGTTTGTCTTGTATCGTTAACTCGCGCTTACTAACGGCAGCTATCGTTTCTTCTGCCAACTAAATTGTGTCTGGCACAAGGAGTTGGTAGGAGTGAAGAAGAAAAAAAAAAAGAAACAAAATTTTTACAAATATTCCATGGTTATAATTTATTACATTGGAATCGTAATCACGAACCCATTCATCTGACCTACAAAATCCAAAAGGAATCGGAAAATATAAATACGGGTATAAAAACAAAATTTTAGTGAGAGTGTATGTGTGGGAATTGTTAGCAATATATATATATATATATATATATATATATATATATATTTAAATTTAACATACAACGTGCAATTTCACGTGCGATACCCTGTCTTCATCAGCCGCCGACCAGGGGTGATATGACGGTTTCGGTGGCTATGGCGGGACCGCCACCCCTAGCGCCACCAGCAGCGTTTGCCACCAGGCAGGGTATGAAGATACTATCATCAAACATAACTGCCGGCTCTTGAAGCATTGGTACACTTTTTAATCTAAATTCTTGTCTTTCCAAGATGTCACTCCAACTTTCTAGAGGGTCACTTATATATATATATATATATATATATACATATATATATATATATATATATATATATATATATATATATATATATATATATATATATGTATGTATATATATATATATATATATATATATATATATATATATATATATATATATAGATATATATATAGAGAGATATAGATATAGTACAGGTAATATATATATGTGTGTGTAGTACAGGTAATAAATCTTTTGTTATATAATCGAAGTGGACCCTAATAATATAAAATATTAAAAGTGATCCAGAACAAAGAGCTCAATGTATTTATCATAACAGAAATTATAAAATACATAACAGAAAATTCGCAAATTACCTGATGAGTATAGACTATTTCAACTGACGTCGAATGCGTTAGCCTTATTTATCTCAAATAGTGGACAGTATTCAAAATCGGAAATAGAAATTTAAATATTAAATTAACAAAACAAAACAGCACTTGGAAAAACGATACAGTGTAAACCCATAACATAGTACACAACACAAACTACATGAGTGGTAGTAAGGGGAGGGCGGATATCGTCTGGCTTAAATGGAAAGAAGCGCCACAAATTAAACCCAGATATTAACCATAAAACCCCAAGTTGGGATTATAAGAGATGATATAGTGAAACCAAAGGAGAGCCGAAAAAATATTTATAAAACGAAGTCATAATTGTCAATTATATAGTAAAATAAATTGTTACCACTCAAAATTACTAAAATATGCTAAAGAATAAGATATAATAAGATTAGCAATAAATCGTTTTTAAATAGTTTATATCAAGGAAACATATTTTAGGAACTGATTAAAAAATAATATGTACACACACACACTCACACACACACATATATATATATATATATATATATATTCTGAGAATTATAAAATGGACCGTCATAGGTTACCATCGTTGCGTCAAATATTTGTTCTGTTGCACCAATAGTGGTGTTTCTTTGTCTAATAGTAATGATTACTTGTTTCATGATTGTTGTACATTTTTTTTTACTTTCAATAGATAGTTGTTTATTAGATATGCATTCAGGGATTTTGGTATAGAATAGTTAATATCAAGTTGAATGAATGCATTCTTGTATGTCTTTTATGTCGCACAAACATTCTATTATTGATTTAGTATTTTTATTAATGTAAATCTAAAGTATTTCTTCATTCAGAATTCATTTCTTCAAGTAAAACTTTTCTTATTTTACCTTGTTTGTTTATTTTATTTGTTAGCCTGTACGACTATGAACCAATTGCTATGAGCGGAGCAAGGCCGTCAGACGACAGGAAACTCCCCTCTCCATTATTAGGTAACGGAAGATGCCGTTGTTTTGGCTGCTAGACCATCATGCAACGCACTGTTCAAATTTAACGCAGGCGAGAGCGGCATTGCAAGAGCTGGTCAGACGTAATCAAAGTGTGAAAACCTTATGACTCTAGATAGGCACCGTCAAAGCCATTGGAAGATGTTGTCTATTTTTTTTTCCTGTTCTTGGGTTCCACCCACCGAAGATTGAAGCAGTCGGTGAACTGATAATGATGATCTAGGCAAGACCTTTTGTTTTATCTGTAGTGTTTTAGCGTGATGAATGCATGTAATTTTACGAGGCAGTTTATGTGATAATCATGTTTGAGTTTTATGTGATTATTTCGCCTTCGAAGTTAATGTGCTTTTCTGTTTCCGTTGGGACTTTTCTGTAAATATTTTTTCTGCGTTTTCCTTGAATAATTTTTGTGTTGTAAGGTTTTAGCTTGTATATGTTTCTAGCTTTATCGACGGAGAAAAGATTTTTTTTAAATTTTATTTTCTTTATGTCTTCCTTTAAGTTTCTTTGCTGTTCGACTCCATCATGTTCGGTATCACTTCTTAAAAAATCATTGGTTTTGATGTATCGGCCATTTTTTATTTTGAATTTAAAATATTTTTCTTTCCGTTTTTATACTGGTGATTGTTATTTCCTTATTAATGAAAGTGATTTATGGAGCAATTGCCTAGCGGATAAAAGCGATGGCTTGTGAATTTGCTGACATTGTCGTTGTAAGTTCAATCCCTGGCCTGGGCAGAGTGTAGTTGCAATCTGTGTAGAAAGTTAGCAATAACAGAACAATACTTAATAAAAATAAAAACCAGACGAGATAACCCTAGACATGAACAAAAAAACGATATAAGTCTACCCCCGTAGGTTTAAGATATGATTCAGTTCAGAATTCCCTGTAGGTTACCTATATAGATATACATCTGAGGAACGCTGGAGGGTACAACGGCCGAAACGTTGTGATAACAACAGATATGAGAACAATAGTCTCAATATAAATAATTTGATGACATAGCGATTTTCAGTTCATTCCTGGGTCGGCCAGTGTGTACTTGCACTCAGTGAAAACAAATGAGCTAAAACTGGACAGATATCCCTAGACATGAGTATTGGCACGAGAAGTGTCAACACCCGTAGATTGAATAAAGGATTCAGTTCATAATTCCCTGTAGGTTACCCATATAGATATACACTTAAGGAAGGCCGGAGCGCACAACAGCCGAAACGTTGTGACAACAAGAAAGAAGAGGAAACAGCCTTAATATAAATAGTGTATATATTGATAACTACTCACATGAGAAATTTAAGTTGAAACAATGAGTATCATTTTAATCGAGATCACCCCATTCAAGGCAGTAAAGCCACTAAGATACAAGGGGTTAATGCGTTGGGAAAAATTAGGAACAGAAACATTAATAATCAGCGGGAAGAGGAAAGAGTAATCAGGAGGACAATAGCTCGCGATTGACATTGCGTCTAAATATTTGTAGATTAATGTTGGCTGGAAAGCATGGAACCGGAAGTAAGTTCCACAAGCGATAAAAGAAACTGTTCTCATAGAATTACATTTACATCTTAGCCAAATCAAATACAAATAAATACCGATTTACTACAGCGCGTTAAGTCTAGTTACCATCGCGAAGAGCTCATCTCCAGTCCCGAATAATGCCGCTATTGTTGCTGCGATCTAGATCCTGATCCTATGTTTATCAAGTCCCCAGGTGAACCCCACTTCACCGCCGTGCATGTCGCCGCATTTAACGTAAACACCTTCACATCACGGTTACTTTGTCATATGTGTTGCCTTGTACCAAGAATTAGAAAATCAAATAAGTCCAAATTATCATTCACCACTGTCTATATTGCCACAATTCAGTTGCTGAGTAACATTATACTGCCAAATAGTCCTGGGCGTGACGATAAACTAAATCCGGCAGCAAGGCCTCTGATCGAGAGAATGGAGGTTTTGAAGAGCTGAAAACTCCTCTTAATTGGAAGAAGGAAAGAAATGGTTTGAAAAGAGAAAATAATGATAAAATAAAAAGCTGAAATAATTGGTTCTTAAAGTAGGTGACATGATAATTGTGAGTTCAATCCCAGGATCCGGTAGCAATAACTGAGCAGTACTAAAACTATAAGTAGACGATATCCCTAGACATGTGCAGTGGAAATGGAACAGTCTACTCTCATAGATTAAATAAAGGGCTCAATTCAGAATTCCCTGTAGGTTACTCAGATGGAAATACACCTGGTGAAGGGCGTAGGGTACAGGGGCTGAAAACTAGTCACAGCGAAGGTGAAGGCAATAGTCCGAATAAAAACAGACCAAATGATATATATATATATATATATATATATATATATATATATATATATATATATATATATATATATATATAAATTATTAGGAGGATTTGATAATTATAATTAAGTAATTCATCGAGTCTGAAACCTCAACAGAATGCAGAAAGCACTGGACGGCCGTTTCGTCCTATATTTGGGACTCATCAGCAGTGCGCATCCACTACCGAGAATTGAAACCCTGACATATATATATATATATATATATATATATATATATTTGTGTGTGTATTAATTTTAAATTACATAAACCTAAATATAGCGCCGCTCGCTCACAAATTCCGCGGTGGAACTCAACTGAGATTCTCTCAAACCATAGGACGGTACCCGCGGAGCCACGACTACTATCACCAAGCCGCTCAACCTTGAGCATTAGAAGCCGGTTCAAGCAATGATACATTTTCTGTTGAGGTTTGAAACTCGATGATATTACTTAATTATATATATATATATATATATATATATATATATATATATATATATATATATAGTATACGTGTTGGTGTTTATATTCCTGGCTTTTTATTTTCTTGAACTAAGAAATGAATTCTGGGAATGGAATGTTTCGGCGTCGCCCGTTTGGCGTCGCTGACTCACCGTGGCCGATTCTTCGTAGACAATTCTACAATTCGACATAAGAATTTATGGAGGTTGTAAAATTTTTTCTTTTTTTTTCTTATTGGACCGGAGCGACCTGGGTTGCTGTAGCAGTTGTTCACCGACTCAGAAAATTAAGTCCTCCTTAAATAACCTACAGGTAAGCTCTACATACACTTCTCGGATTTTGGAGAGAAACCCTTTTATTGGTTTTAGATGAAAATCAAACGCAATTGTTTTCCTACAAACTGAAATATAGTAGATATTCTTTTAAATTTAAAAAGTAAGCAAGCGTCTGCTTTCTATTTGAAAATCAGACGATGAACGCTCAAGCAGCTTAAATTACTTATACGGGAGACCATCTTGATAAAGCAAAATCAATTCACTATTTAAGCAATCCACTCATTTCGGTTAGAGTTGTTCATATCTATATTTACTAGATTCATTTTCGTAGCAGAAACATAAACATACATCCTTGTGCAAATAAATTTACACAACCGCCTTTAGTTGTATTTCTTACAACATACCGTCAGTTTTAGACAGTGAAGAGACAATTTGTAATCGATTTCTATTTTTTTTCCTCAGATTAGGTCATTTGCAGTGGTGTGTAGTAATATGAATTTATTTTTGGGGTGTATGATACAATTTGTTTGGCCTTGAAAAATAATACGTCATCCGTGATTGTATCAGATTTTTATCACGCCCAGAAACTATTGACTTGACTGTCGATTAGTTGTCCTACGGCCATTGTCTTCGATGGACGTTATTCCAATGAAGCGTACGGAAATTGTAATGCTGCACAGACACACTGGCATCACTTACCAGTGACCAAATCAAAGTACTATCAACTGGCTGGGAAACTCTCCTAATATAAATCCCATGGAGAATTTCAGGTCAATCTGCAAGGAACGACTTCGTGGAATGGTCATAAAAAGTACTAACATGTGCACTGGGTCATGTTTCATTGTAAAAAATACGAAAAAAGAAAATAATAACGGAATTATTGGTTTTGTTTCAATTACACTGCACTAATATTAAAATTATATTTTAATTATTGCATTTAATATTTTTACTGCCAAAATTTAAAAAAACCTCTGTCTACATTTCGTAATGTACTAGATGCAGATCTAGCAGATATATATATATATATATATATATATATATATATATGCACTATTTACATTAGTCGGACTATTGTCCTCATCGCAGAAGGATGATGAGAATTCCATAGATGGAACGACCATTTAGATGAAAATGGAAATAAAAACGACATATTAGAATCAGAAAGCTGCAGAAGTTCTTGAACATTTCTTGTAAGAATTTTCTTGTAAGAATTCCTTGGACATTTCTTCTTAGAATTTTCTTGGGATTTCTTTTAAGAATGAGAACTTAAAACGACAGGCCATATGCATGGCAAGAGGTACAGGGGCAGGCGCTGCACCATCACCTCGACGAGCTTATGTAAATGGATGGCGGAACCGGACGGTAGGTTTGGCTAGGAGACAAACGTTGCTACAGGCAAAAGGGGATTTTAAGTTGTAGATGACCATGGTCTCCGACAAAATAAAGAGAAATATTGAGGCAGTTTTGTATAATTCACACTTTAAAAAAATGAAGAGTTATCTATCAAACAACTGTACCCACTAAAATAACGTTTGTAATTAAGGTAGCAATATGTCAATAGTCATTAACGGAGCCTATATTCAATTTGATTGATTCGTTTTGTATGGGTAATCAACCCTTTGAAGTATCTGTCTATATTTCTGAGATGAGGTATTGTGTACACTATTTGCATTATTCGGACTATTGTCCTCATCTTTGTCGCCATATTTATAACAACGTTTCGGCCGTTGTACACTCCAACCTTCTTCAGGTGGTTGGAATGTCGAACTGAACCCTTTATTTCGCTCGCTGGATTAGATTGTTCTAGTTCCACGTGTCATGTTTAATGGATGTCAGTTATCAGTTATCTCCTGTTAATTCCCCTCTCCAAGTTCTCCACTGCCTTAACCGAGTATTGAACTCCCACTCTTTGGGTTCTGTCACTGGATCTAACTCACGCCTTTATCCACTGTACTATGTGTCCTCAACGTTGTAATAAATATGGCGACAAAGATGAGGACAATAGTCCGAATAATGTAAATAGTGTACATAATACCTCATCTCAGAAATATAGACAGATATTGAAGGGCCGAAACGTTGTAATAAACATGGCGACAAAGATGTGGACAATTGTCCGAATAATGTAAATAGTCAACCCTTTGCAGGTTATTTAAAGTCCGAAAATCTTGTTAAATTGTTAGTGATAAAAGTCATATTAATTAACAGATATCTGGGGGTAGAAGACGTGGATTAATACTTTTTCCATGGTAGCCTTCATCGAATCTTCTGTATTGTGCGTCCTGTCTTTGGTCTTTCTGTCGAAGACGTCGCAAATATGGTTCAAGAGATTCCAATCAGAAGAGTGAGGAGACGATATATTGGACCTCATTTTTTAATGTTACTTAATCCGAAAACTATTCTTGTATTCTAAGAGGTTTTATGAGATAATAAAGATTTCCTGAGACTAGTGTTACTATTTAACCCATAGCTAAAGGAGAACATATCGATTTATACCTTTCCAAACCGTATTTGCGCAAGTAAATATACCGAATCCAACAGAAACTTGAACTCGGGTCTCCGTTTCATTATCCACTACATTGTCCGCACGTCATAGGTTCCCAAGTAGGCATCTATGTGGACGACACTATTATTTACTCCTGCCTCAAAAAAAAATCTAGTGTCGCCGACAAAACTAACCTGGTAGTTTATCTTGAAAAGGACCTCCAATCGCTTGTGGACTGTGTCAGGAATTGGCTGGTTAACTTTAATGTCTCAAAAACAAAACCGCTCTCTATTACTCAGCAGAGAGAACCATCCCTGCCCCCCATTTAGAATGGCTGACACTCAACTCCACGAGACTTGCGACTACTCGGTCTCACATTGTCCGCTGAACTCAGATAGAACGAATACATTGAGTCAATAGCTTCGTCCACCGCAAGGAAAGTTGGCTCCCTATGCCGTGTCAGGAAATCTTTCTCGCCGCAGTCGATCCTTCAAATCTACACATCAACCATTCGCCCTTGCATGGAGTATTGCTGCCATATATAATCTGGATCCCCTTCTAGTTGTCTCAAGGTCCTTGATAAAATCCAAAGACGGATATGCAATGTAATTGGCCCTGATCTAGCGTCTCCTCTGCAGCCACTCTCTCACAGACGTGCCGTCGCCTCCCTCTGTCTTTTTTACAAATACTTTCACGGTAACTGCTCAGAGGAGCTGCTTTTATTGGTTCCCAGACTCCATGAATTTAAGCACTCAACTCGACTGGCATCTCGTTCTCACTCTTTCACTGTCGAAAATGTTAACTGTAGCCGTCTCTTCTACTCTAATAGCTTAATGTCTCGCACTTCTCGCCTGTGGAACTCCCTTGCCATTTCTTGTTTCCCTTATAGCTATAATCCCCAACTATTAAAATGTAACGTCAATCGACCTCTCCAGATGCCCTGATCTATCCCCTAACCGTCTCTTCATCCTTTCCTCTATCACTCCTCTTTGTTCTCGCTCCAACTCTGTACCTCATTGCGTGCTAGTGGCATTCCGCCTTGCTTGGGGTTGAATGCTTAAAAAAATCCAATCTTACAGTATTTCCAACGGTCATTTATCTAGGTACTGACCAGGCTCGACGTTGCTTAACTACAGTGATCGTAGTAAAAACGAAAGATAACAGAGAGAGTAAAACAGTCGGAGATATATGTTTCTAGCGTGTTTTCTGGTAAAACATGACAGAAATTAGAACATTTTTGTATCAATGATAGAACCATAATAGAATTTCTTTTTTTTTCTTTTGACTTATGGCATTGCGTGAGTAATTTTATTTGAGACAGTACATCGGGTTATCATTTATACAGTACAAGACCCGTTTTACTTGTTAAAAAAAGTAAATAAAAAAAACGAAGCAGTTTGCATTTGAATTGCAAATATATATGACTGCAGGAATGTTATTCTGTGGAGAAAAAAAATCTACTCTGGACATACTTATTGCAACCGCCCCTTTTATTAAATATTCATACTATTCATGTAATTCCCGCCAGTTGCATAGTTTAAAATGAGGGCATTCTCGTGAAAAGGTTTTTAGTTGAATTATTTAATAAAATATCTTCTGGGAATAAAGATTTCACCAAATAAATAAATAATAATCGCCCATTTGAAAACCCAATAGAGTATTGCTGCCATATCTGGCCTGGTGCTGCACAATCTTTTTTTGCCTGTCTTGGTAGATCCAAAATGTGTCTACGAGGCATTATGGTGACATCTTACCGGTCCGCACGAATCGATTTTTAATATATATAATTATATGTATATATATATATAATTATATGTATATATATATAATTATATATTTTTGAATTGGACATAGTCCGACAATTTATTTAAAGACATTAATACTGTTTATTATAAAACAGAGCATTTGCTTAAATACTTGTATCTATAAAAAGAACGTTAAACATAATATATATAAATGTCTTTAAATATATAATTATATGTATATATATAATTATATGTATGTATATATAAATAAAAAGAAAGAACAGTAAGATATAAAATCCGGTGTTCTTATAGATATTTTTTATTTTTACACAATAAGTTTACAGAGCATTAATATTTTATATTAATTGATTTAAAATATGGTTTTATCGCTACACAGTGATAACCATGTTTCGAAAATGGAAGCCAAAGCCTTTGAATTCAATTTTGTTACCAAATTAAAGCAAAATTCGCTTGACGAGGAAATGGAACTAATGTTACACTGAAATAGTTGGAGATTGTATTTGTCAGGGAAACAGGAATAAGGAAGGGAGTTCCACAGGCGAGATGTGCGAGACATGAAGCTATTGGAGTAGAAGAGACGTCTATATCTAACAGTTTCAACGGTGAAGGGGTGGGAACGGGATGCCAGCCTCGTAGGACGTTTAAATTCATAAGGCCTAGGAACCAGCGAAAGCAGTTCCTCGGAGCAATTACCGCGAAAGTATTTGTAAAAAAGACAGAGCGAGGCAACGTCGCGTCTGTGAGAGAGCGACTTGGACAGTTCTGTCATTTACTTTCGTATTTAACTATTGTCATTCACGCTACAGAACCAGAATAGACTCTGTTTGAACGATAAAGAATCAAAATACGAACTATGAGAGGGAAATTGTTTAGTATACAAGAAAATCGAAATATTTCACAAAACAATCTTAGCAACATTTGATCGTGGCACTGATGAAGACTACAGTGAAATGAATGCAAATGCATTTTATGAATAAATCAATTTCTCGATGATCGAAGTCTGTATCTTACTATGAGAGAAGCTTTTGATGATGTCCGAAAAGCGCTGCAAATTATGAGAAGGCACGATTTATCGCAAGAAAAACCAAAAATAATTTCCTTGTATTCGAAATTAAGCAAAGCAATTGCTGAAGCTATTACAGATTATATTATTAGAGCTGAAAATGACTCAATTTTCTAAAAAGCCTCCGGAGAGGTGAATAGCGATAGTCTGTTAATGGTCATGGTCCTGAAAGGCTTCCCGTCCAAATTTAAGATGCTTAAAAAGATCGTTTCTGCCATGTTCGGTCCATGGTATTCTCAGCGTCCTTCATAAGAACCACATTTCTGCTGATTCAAGTCTTGTCTTCACTTCTAAGGAGATTGTTCAGCATTGTCTGACATGTAGCATGACATATTACGTAACAGTCCCATACTATTTTCTTTGTTGTAACGAAATTTCAATGTTTCCTAATACGCTGCTTATCTTTTGAAAGGCATCTTTCGCAATGTTAATGAACCTGCGGATTTCCGGGTCGCACTTTCCATGCTCTGTTAAAAGACTTCCTAGATATTTAAAATGCAGTATTTAACGGATTTGGGTACAAGCAATTTATAATTTGCCTATTGGATTGTTTCTTTCGCTAAAAAAAAAAACATGCATTCTGTCTTTTTGCAATTGATATTTGATTGATGTCCTTTCTTCTCGCTTTCCTTCCTTAAGTAGGATTTCTTTTAGATTCCTTTCTTTGTCTGCTATCAACAATACGTCACCTGCATTGTATACATATTATTAAGATTGCCGACGCCAATTACAATCTTGGTAAGACATCTAATTCTCTCAGAATCGCCTCACTTTTTAGGTTGAATGAGTCCGGCGAGAAGACGCATCCTTGTCTTTCACACTTTTCTATTTTGTATATGCTCTTAGCTCCTTTTCAATTCATATACATATTTATTTTTATGTTTATACATTCTTTATATAGATACAAATATTTAAGTAAATGCTCTGTTTTATAATAATTAATAACATTTATCGGCCTCAATGTCCGAGAAGTTTTCATAGAAAATATCCGTCCTCCGACTGGAATCGAACCTGTATCTTATACGGAACCGTCATATAGCCTGACGTGTCTTAACCGATTGAGCCACAGAGGTTCGTTCGGTTAGCAAGGTCGATTTTACTGCTTTTAAACTACAATCTTCAAAGAGTCTCTCACGTACATTCATATCTGCTCAATGCGTATCTACATGTAAACAAATGACGTCACACATTATGAAATGTACAAAGTCCGACAATTATTTTAA
>OZ038518.1:57283163-57288163 GCA_964036315.1 Acanthosepion esculentum | reverse complement strand
TGTAATAAATATGGCGACAAAAATGAGGACAATAGTCCGAATAATGTAAATAATGTACATAACACCTCAGGAAGGGCCAAAGCGTTGTGATAAATATGGCCACAAAGATGAGGACAATAGCCCGAATAATATAAATAGAGTACAAAATACCTCATGTCAGAAATATAAACAGATACTGGGAAAAGTTTATACACTAACTCCTGGTTTTACATTGAATTGAATCACCTTGTTTTAGGTTTCTCGAAATAGAACGAATGCATTTGATACGTTGTACAGATGCTTGTCCAGGCACATTTTATGATGTTCAAAACCGATTGTGCCAAACAGTGGTCTATACTGCGACTACATTGAGCTGACTATAGTGACAATTGTTTAGGGAGGGCCCATAATCTAGAGTGTCCATCAGTTTCGACAAGGTCACTATGCTCAAACTTGGCTATGATGACTTGTTACTTCATTTTAGCACAAAATGACTTCTGAATAGTTCCCACTCTCTTTAACAAACTCCTCACAAGGCAAGGTGTGCCACAAATTCATTTTTTTTTTCAGAGAAAAATTGCCCTTAGACCACATATACACGGGGTTGGGTTTGTCTACCTCCCCACACGAGACTCTCTCCTTCGGCATAGCCTCGTCTAAGTTCTCCGCCCGGAGGCAGAGAGGTCGACAAGTGAGGAAGAGGAAGTTCCCTCTACGAAATTTCGCTAACCAATCTTAGGTCAATTCATCTTCTGCTTTTCAAGTATCTACTATCTGTAGCACAAACCGTGATTGCCTCCCCAGGAACACAACATCAAGAAATCGCCCCCCTGATAAAGAGATCGCGGTGAGATATTAAAAACATAAAACTGATGAAATTAGGATTAATATGAGATTCTACTGGACATAAAATGGGGGTTTCGTTTTTCTATAGTCATTAAGTAGAAAGTAATCCATCTTTTGAATTGCCACATAAAAACTGAAGAAATTTAATTAGGATTAATATAAGATTCTACTGGACATAAAATGAGGGCTCGATTATTTATTGTCGTTAAGAAGTAAATTAATCCCCCTTTTGAATTACCACATATAAACTGATGAAATTTAATTAGGATTAGTATAAGATTCTACTGGACATAAAATGAGGGCTCAGTTATTTATTGTCATTAAGTAGTAAATTAATCCCATTTTTGAATTACCACAAAAACTGATGAAATTTAATTAGGATTAATATAATATCCTACTGGGCATAAAATGAGGTCTTGGTTTTTTATTGTCATTAAGTAGTAAATGAATCCTTCTTTTGAATTATTACATAAAACTGATGAAAATTAATTAGGATTAATATAAGATTCTACTGGACATAAAATGAGGGCTCGTTTTTTTTTTGTCATTAAGTAGTAAATTACACCCCATCTTTTGAATTACCACAAAAACTGATTAAATTTAATTAGGATTAATATAAGATTCTACTGGACATAAAATGAGTGCCCATTTTTTTTTGTCATTAAGTAGTAAATTAATCCCCCTTTTGAATTGCCACATAAAACCTGAATAAATTTAATTCGGATTAATATAATATTCTACTGGACATAAAATGAGTGCTCGGTTTTTTATTCTCATTAAGTAGTAAATTAATCCAACTTTTGAATTGCCATATAAAAACTGAAATTAATTACTTTTCCATTTCATGGAAGCAGACATTAAACACTTCAATCGTGCCTTTTCTTCTTTTTTCTTTCTTTCTTTCTTTTCATTATCTGACTGAACGCAGTGTTAAACTCATTCCCCCACGAGAATGAGATGTGACACAAGGACTTTTTAAAGTGGGGGCCCGAGTGCGTGCACCCGGGCGGGGACAAAAATTGCCCACAGCCCCCGCAACTGTCGGTTGCTCTGGCCTCGGTGCGAGCACCGATCCCTCCCTCTTGTGCAATGGGAGGGCGCGGCCTCGGGCAGCTGTTCCCCAGGGCTGGATACCTCTCAGTATTATTTTCTCAGTTGCCCCTCTGCCCTTCGACAGAGAAGCCCCTGAGCGCACTCTCTCAAAGGACAGAGACGCAACTGAGATATGATAAATAATGCACTAATTACTTAATAGTAATTTACTCTTATCTGACTGAACGCTAGTCGCGGTTCTGATATTCCCACTTTTTTTATCAAAACGGAATAGTCCATTATTTATGAACTGATGGCAGAAGAAGTTAAACGCTTTTACTGAACATAAAATAGGTAGCTCCGTTTTCTATTTTAATTTTTTTCAATGTTATTGTTCTTTCAAGTATTGATCAGGGCTTTTTCCTAAACCTTTCTTTCAAAGAGTGAGGAACGACAACATCTTGATTATAACTTTATTTTCACTTCGAGTTACATGTGCTATTCGTTTTAGCGGTTGCTGATGCTGAAAGTCCTACATTAAGGCGGTTTATATTATTTGGTAGAGTCCTTTCAGATTGTGTAGCACAAGTCCAGGACTATCCTCATTAAGACTTATATATTTCATACCCTGAAAAGCAATTAAAAGCATCGATCTTTTAAAAAAAGCAGCTGTATATATCTGACAGTTTAAATATTCCTGAACAAGTTTGGCTCCATGCAGGGCTTCCATATGAATGTCTCAATCTGGCCAGAGATCTTTAATCATTTTCAAAAACATATACAGTTCAAGCCTTGTTTTCCTTCCATATTTGTCAATAGAGTCATTTTCTAATAAAATGCAATATAATTTAATTTTATTAGTATGATCAAATTAGTCTATTATTCATCAGTGTCTTTTACATTCATATAATGAATATAAAATGAGTTTAGTTTGGGAAGGAAGGGATTGATTTGGAGAGAGGAAAAACGGTCACAAAATAATTACCCAGACACCCAACGGCAATTAAAATCTGTCTTATTAACTCTGCCTAAAACATTGGTTTTAATGAGCAATTTAAATGCGAAAAACGTAATGCATTTTTTAAAACTAATTACGATTGTTTCAGGAAAACTGTGGCGGGCAATAAAAAAGAAACTCTTATCGTCATATTCCATATTATGCAGCCATATTCCTATATCTATTTTCGAAGGAGCAAAAGAAAACAATTGATGAAATAAAGCAAAAGTTTATTATTTCAGCCTATTGACATTCAAACTAAACATTTATGACACACGCGATGGAATCGATGTCACTTGAATCTCATTGAAGATCCCATAAATATTCCAAATATAAGAGAGAATACACTATTTACATTAATTGGACTATTGTCCTCATCTTTGTTGCCATATTTATCACAACGTTTCGGCCTTTCAGTATCTGTCTATATTTCTGAGATGAGGTATTATGTACACTATTTACATTAATCGGACTATTGTCCTCATCTTTGACGCCATATTTATCACAACGTTTCGGCCCTTCAGTATCTGTCTATATTTCTGAGATGAGGTATTATGTACACTATTTACATTATGCGGACTATTGTCTTCATCTTTGTTGCCATATTTATTACAACGTTCCGTCCCTTCAGTATCTGTCTATATTTCTGAGATGAGGTATTATGTACATATTTACATTATTCGGTCTATTGTCCTCATCTTTGTTTCCATATTTATCACAACGTTTCGGCCCTTCAGTATCTGTCTATATTTCTGAGACGAGGTATTATGTACACTATTTACATTATTTGGACTACTGTCCTCATCTTTGTTGCCATATTTATTACAACGTTCCGTCCATTCAGTATCTGTCTATATTTCTGAGATGAGGTATTATGTACACTATTTACATTATTCGGACTATTGTCCTCATCTTTGTTTCCATATTTATCACAACGTTTCGGCCCTTCAGTATCTGTCTATATTTCTGAGATGAGGTATTATATACACTAGTTGCATTAGTCGGACTATTGTCCTCATTGTTGTTGCTATATTTATCACAACGCTTCGGCCCTTTAGTATCTGTCTATATTTCTGAGATGAGGTATTATGTACACTATTTACATTATTCGGACTATTGTCCTCATCTTTATTGCCATATTTATCACAACGTTTCGGCCTTTCAGTATCTGTCTATATTTCTGAGATGAGGTATTATATACACTATTTACATTAGTCGGACTATTGTCCTCATCTTTGTTGCCATATTTATTACAATTTTCGGCCTTTCAATATCTGTCTATATTTCTGAGATGAGGTATTATGTACACTATTTACATTATTCGGACTATTGTCCTCATATTACATAAGCCATTATCAAAGATGACAATTTAAATTTCTATATATCAAACAGTACACGGACGAAAATCGCATCGCAGCTCGTGATGTCACACATGACCACGCGAGAGTGAAAACGAGAAGTATTAAGTATGGGAAGCCGTTGGTATAAACCAATGGCTTATGTTATAAATTATAGGCATTTAAGAATGTTTGTGGAGATTTCGTAGTTTATTTTTTTCAGGTTAGTTTTCAACTGTTTTATGTATATAGCTTCAAGGATTTTTAATTTTTGTTTATTGTTTCCATGTTTAAGTATAGTTGTGTTTTCAACAAGGATTTTCCAGAATTGTGTACCCGGCCAGGTATGCTGTTTTAAATGCCTGAAAATGTTAGATTTATCATTCAAATGTAGAGTCAAGCGACGTGAAAGCGAGTTTGTGGTGCGTCCAACAGAGCTACAGCATTAATACAAATTTTATATTTAAATTAGTCCCATATATATTTCTAAAGAATTAAAGTATTTATTTTGAATCCGATATATTTATCAATTCAAACATCATTATAGTGAATACTCGTGTTTGAAATAAACGTCCAATTTTTATTTATCTATTTTTTGTAGACAATGCGTATTACGTCGAACGCCCCACGCATTCGCGAAATCTCAACAAAGTAAATACGCTCTCCGTCCGGGATTTCAGCCGAGAGTAAAGCACAGAGGCGATCGAACGCTAAACGCTGGATCGATCCTTGCTGGAAAGGATATTTTCTTTTTTATAAGGATTTCTTGAATGCAGAAGCTGATAACTCTAATACACACTGGAAATATA
>OZ038518.1:57235663-57270663 GCA_964036315.1 Acanthosepion esculentum | reverse complement strand
CCCGGGGACACACTCCTATGGTTACAGAGAATCTCAGTTGGGTTCCACCACGGAATAATGTGAGTGAGCGGCGCTATATTGAGTCTGATTTGCTACCTCTTCGTCACCGAGGCCCGTAGAACAGTTTGTAGGGTGTTCGCTTGACAACCTAACTATCAGGGTTTCAATTCTCGGTAGTGGATGCGCACTGCTGATGAGTTCCAAATATAGGACGAAACGGCCGTCCAGTGCTTTCTGCATTCTGTTGAAGTTTCAGACTCGATGAATCACACACATATATATATATATATATATATATATAGTCATCCACAGACATACTGTTTCGCTGTATCAGAACTCATCAGTGTGGCTAGACGTCCGATTGCCTCTAGCTACGATCTAAACCCGACTGAATTGACGTCAGTCGGAGATTCTACCACTAAGCCGTTGGCACAAGTCAGGGATGAAATTGAACTTGCATTATTAGCCGTAATAGTCACTGTTTACAAACCCACACTTCCTCTCCAGAGAGCTCAACCGAAATGAATTTTCAGGATATATATATATATATATATATATATATATATATATCTTAAGTTATTTGAATGTTTTTATTTTCCAAACTCAGCACAATGTGGACTTGTTCATAGTTAATTTTATTGACTGTGTCCTTTTTCTTTTTTATTGTTAGTGCTTCCATTATTTTTAATCTGGAAAAGGCTATTATACCTCCATTTTCTACTAGTATCTCTAACGAAACTTGTATATACAGTTGCGGGGAAAATGTTCAGAACGGCATTGTTTTCGTCAGAAAAGTAGGTATAAGTTTTCATCAAAGTCGTTTTACATTCTATAATTTTCACAGACAATAAATACGATATTATGTGTTATTGTCTGAGATTTTGGTGTAATTTGAGAGGATAATACAAAGGTTATGGATGATTTAGTGAATTATTGCAAAATATTGGCCGCAACTGTACTTCATATATATATATATATATATATATATATATATATATATATATATATATATATATATATATATAAACATTTTGTGTATTTTTATTCAAAGTATTGCTATTTTTTAGTATTAAATCTGTAAAGCCATGAGTTATATATATATATATATATATATATATATATATATATATATATATATATATACATATATATATATATATATTGCTTTATATGCAAATACGTTGTTGGACACCTACCTGTGTTGATGTCACTTCTGAGGCTCTCGATAAGATGGCGTGACTGAGAGTATCTGTTAAATGCTTCAAGTCTAATATATTCAAAATGACATTTCAGAGAATTACGAATCACGAAACAATATCATTAAGAATGGTATTGAGTTGAATGAATAATCACACAAGCAAGTGTGGAAGGGTTTTAGAAAAAGTAGCTAATGATAAATAAAAGATAATGTTTTTTATAAAATACAAAGAGAACATAACACAAGCAAACATTCGCAGGAAAAAAATCTAATATCTCTTTTAAAATAAAAAGAATCAGTTTTGTTCGTATTTTTCACCAGAATAAAAAAAAAGTATACGCATATCTTTTAAGACAGCAAAGCTCTTTTTATGTGGCATGCGCCAAATTTAAAATACTGTTTGTCTTTCAGCTGCATTGAGATCATTACCACTGCAGCTACAAATTAAAGTACGCCGTGTTTGTGGCAATAACCTCTAACCACATCGACCAGGAGCAAACGGCTTTTATAAAGGCAAACATCTTTGCACATACCCCACTGTGGTACCCGTTTGTGGCCGTTCAGAGAATCGCGAACAACAGCTATATCCTAAAGCTGCAATTCTTGTCGCAAGACATCAGGTCAATAACATAATCTTGGAGAATCTTTGGACAAGATGCATTCAGTGCATTTGTAATGATTTGCCTATTCCAATTCCAGCTCATTACTGTATTTCCTTCTAATAGTCATTCCAAAATAAAATGTATCCTAAACTCGATGCACCTTTTGCATACAGACAACATCAATATTCATATTTTTACATTCTTCTAAAATAAAATGCACCCTGAAATCATCTGGTGCTGCCTGGTATTTTTGTCTTATTTTCAAGGTAACCAAAAAAGTTCTGTCCGTTTTTAAAGGAAAAAAGAAATCACTTCACACTATGTGTAACTGATATTTAGTCTTCGAAGTAATCGACCTTGGCATTCAGCACCGTCTGCCAACGTGTCTCCAGCTGTTCAATGCCCTTGCGGTAGAACTCGGGGGGAGAGGGTTGACGCAAAGAAGTCAGTGAGGGCTTTGCGCAAGTCTGCTTCATTGGTGAAGGAATTCCCACGAAGATGATTATCCAGGGGGTGAAAGAGGTGGTACTCGGATGGCGCAAGGTCAGGTGAATAAGGTGGATGGCACAAAATCTCCCACCCAAGTTGCTGTATGGTATCCTTGACCACTCACGCGGCATGCGGACTGGCGTTGTCATGGAGGAAAAGCACACCTTTGCAATTCACCAGTGCTGGCTCCTTCTGTCGCAATGCCTGTTGCACACGTTTCAATTGCTGCGAGTATAGGTCTCCAGTGACCGTTTGGCTCGTTGGTAGCAGTTCATAATGAACCACTTGACGACCTGTCCACCAGACACAAAGCATAATCATGCGTGGGTGCATAGGCGGTCTTCCGGTGTGAGGGACAGCATTCTAAGGAGACAACCAATGTCTTGAAAGCTTGGGAGTTTCGTACAGAACCCACTTTTCATCACTGGTCAGCACTCGATTGAATAAGGATGCGGTACGGTGGTGAGAAAGCAGCGATACGAAGGCTGCCACTCGTTGTCACTTGTGGACCTCCAACAGCGTTTGCGGAACCCACTTGTTCAGTTTGTACGTCTTACCGAGGCAGTGCAGGTGGAGTCTAACTGTTTCATCGGAAACATTGAACTGTCTTGCAAGTTCACCACACACTAGACTACTGCCCTCTTCAATGGCCGCCTTCAGTACTCCGTCATTCAAGACCTGTGTTCGCCCACTGCAAGGCTCATCATGGAGAGACAAATCTCCCGACTTGAATTTTCGAAACCAACGCCTTGCAGTACGTTCATCCACAGGACTATCCCCAAACGCTTGACATATGCGGCGACTTGATGCAGCTGCTGATAAGCCAACTTTGAAGTCGTAAAGCAAACAGCCCTGAAAGAGATCTCTAGACACTTCCATCCTTCTCACAGCTGTCCAGCTTATAACTGATGGCCTGGTATAGTGCGCGTGTTTTTTATAACATCTGATGTTCCTACTTCCGGCTGTCCGAATTTGAAAACAATTGCTACACGCATTTCGTATATATTTCAACTTCATTCAATGACTAATCAAAAAACGGACAGAACTTTTTTGGTTACCTTGTACAATTTGAAGTATTTTTAGGTTTCCATTTTGTAATCTGTGTTTCAGAGGCCGTTGAAATTCTGAGCCGTTATCTTGCACCTAGTAGTGCCAATCTCTTACCCTTATAGGTACTGACCAAGATCGACGTTGCTTAACTTCCAAAGTGATGTGGAGCTCATCCATTCATAAAGGTGGTGGGAAATGATCGGATCATTCTATCGCTCAAGGAATCGAGAGAAAAAAACTGTATAAATACACTATTTAGATGTTATGATTCCGATTGAAATATACAAAATGCGAAATATTCGTGTGAAAATAAAATTAAAAAGAACATATGAGAATAGGTGACAAAAAGCCTTACGAGAGGCGTCGCGCCGAAGCCGCTATATAATTTTTTGAAGGGTGGTGGGGCTTAAACCCAACCCTCCTATCACATTTTTATCGTTTAGCCTGATTCTTAACATTATTACAGGTCAGTTAACTTTAAATGGATGTATTCGCAAAATGAAAATAATTGTCCATAAACATGCCATATATTTTTTTGACTGTACACACAAAAATAAAATAAAAAATAAAATAAAAATGATAGAAAAGAAATACGTAAAACACCGTAATATTCCTTAACATTGATTTAAAACTATTTACAAATTTGAAGTCGTTTAAATACAATAAACTACGTAATACTCTTGAAATTAAATTAAACTACGAAAAAAGTGCAATCTGCTTTACAATATATTCTTATATCCTTTAAAATAAAATAATATTAAGTAATAACGAAGCTTCATATGTATATAGCTTAAAACCGATGACTATTAAACTAATAAAATAAAATTTTTAAAAAATACAAACGATATTTAGCAAAGATCGAGAGAAAATAAACTCTATAAATACACTATGTACGTGTTATAATTCCGATTAAAATATACAAAATGCGAAATATTCGTGTAAAAATAAAATTTTAAAATAGGAGAATAGAAGACAAAAAGCCTTACGAGATGTGTGGCGCCGAAACCGCTAAAATGTAAATAGTAAAATTACCGCGTATAAATTGGGTTTAACATTAAAATACATATTTACAAATAACACAATTTACAAATTGACATGATATATTCGTTAACAGTACCTGTACAATTCAAGTCGTGTATTTAAACATAAAAAAGGTGATGTTTATATTATTTCCATGTTACAAGTATAAATTTAATAGTCTCAATACTATCTTCCCTGTAGATGAAATAACCTTCGCTTTCCTTAGAGCAAGAGAATAGCTTCATGGATGGTGTCTTTTTATTCTGGTTCAAATTGATGAACCCAACAGATACATTGGGTTATGAAACGATAATTGAAACCAGCTGTTTCTATCACAAACGATGTCAGATTTTACCGTGATGTAATCAGCCCGGTGGGCTTTGGACTAGAAACCATTTCCATCGGTAACATTTGTCATGCCAAGTTCATTGTGCGGAATATTCTCACCTCTACCAGGGATATGCTAATAGCATTGAATATTTGATTTATAGTCAGTCGACTCTCATCCATCACCATGTACTGGGCACGATCTATATTTTCCCCGTCTTTAGAAGTTGCGGGACCTCCAGACGATGGGTCAGCTTCAAGAGTCCCTCTTCCCCTCCTAAATTCAGTTGCCCACTTATTGCACAATTCATAAATCTGAAGCGTTTATCCCTAATGTAAAAACCCTTGAGGTCTAAACCTTTTTGCACCGGTACTTGAGATATCACACTAAAGTTTATCCATTGTCAACATAAAAAGGTAGTAGTTACACTGAAGTCTTCCTTTAACAGTCAGTTTACCTGGAAAGATGCAAGTCAATCATTAATAAGAAGAGTTTATATTAATACATAGAGGATTTCACAAATCTAGCGTAAATCATTTAGATTGTATCTCTGATAAAGATGTCTATACGAGCGTTGTCTTTACTACGACAATGCTAACAATAAGCCTTTCATTTCATTTGGCTGAACATAGCTCAATATATCAGCACTTTAAGGAACACTGATCCCCGCAATCGCATATTAGTTGAAAATACATCTATATTGCATTAAAACAATAACAAGCAAAAACTAAAAATTCTTGAAGTTCAAAATAAAAAAGTCAACTATGAGTGTATAAACAAAGTCCTTAAATGATTATGAAAAAAGCTATATACGTGTGAGCAAAAGCAAAAAAAGTTATACTGGAAAAACAAAACAAAAGAACATGTGAACATCGAACTTTGAAATCTAGAAAGCTACATAAGCAGTAAAACAAAATGAACAGTTGAGATGTTTTAAATTCACAGAGCCACATATATACTCACAGATTACTTAACCCCCTGAAGATGGTTTCGTTTGAGATTGAAACTACTTGGGAGAATAAAAACTGTTCAAAAGAAAATCTTGGTATTTTTCTTACTCAATATTCTAAGTCTACCATAAAATTAATACGGGAGTAGAAACGATCACAACGAAAATTAATCGATATATGTCTAAATTATTTAACTAAACCTGCTTGAACTCCTTCATAGTGAGGCTATGAACATTTCTGACATCCTTCTTAGTTCGTTTATTGATTTTCACTTTTAAATTTCTCGATATGACACAGTCTGAAGAGCATTCTGAATAGCATTTCAATGCTGGTAGAGTTCTACCCCCACTTGAAATTTCTCCATCATATTTTAATCCCTTTAAAGAGGAACATCGGCCTTTTAAGCCAATTTTATCCCGATATTATTTTAATCTTTATGATTCATTTTTAATGCTTCAAACACTCAGACTGGCTATTAATTTGCAAATTGGATATTCTGTACATTTCATACAAACGGCAACCATTCATTTAGAACTGCGTTTTCCTGCTAACTGCACCGAACACATGTCGATTTTCTAAGCGTAACTGGGATATGAGGATCGAACTCACTACTCAGTCGTAATTGTTCTAGCGAGACAAGCTATTACACCACCTCGATGTGCCCAAAAGTGATTTTCCAAGCGTGGTTTAGATGTGGCACAAGGCCGAATGTATGGGGCACCCAGTGAGGATCGAACTCACTACACAATCGTAATTGTTCTTGCGAGACAATCTTGCTAACCATTACACCAAAGCTGAGGTGGCGAGAAAAGATATCGCCAAGTATATATAGTGATTTTCCAAGCGTTAGCTTAGATGAGACACAAGCTCGAAATTATGGGGCACCCAGTGAGGATAGGACTCACTATTCAGTCGTAACTGTTTTAGTGAGACAAGCTAGCTAACCATTACACCACGCTGAGGTAGTGAGCAAAGATATTGCCAAGTATATATAGTGATTTTCTAAGCGTAGCTTTGATGTGGCACAGGGCCGAAAGAATGAGGTACCCAGTGAGTATCGAACTCACTAATCAGTCGTAATTGTTCTAGCGAGACAAGCTTGTTAACCATTACACTACCTGGAGGTACCCATAAAGAACAAAATATGAAAAGGAGAACTTAAATGAAGAATGGATTGAGTGCATTAGCAAGAAATGTGATTATTTTGAAAAAGAAATATTTTCATAATAATAAGTTAAAAAATGTTATACATCAAAATGCACAAACACGGCGTATAATATATATATATATATATATATATATATATATATATATATATATATATATATATATACACACAGAGAGAGAGTGTGTGTGTGTGTGTATGTGTGTGTGTGTGTGTGTGTGTGTGTGTGTGTGTATAATTCGTTACCACTTCGTCACCAAGGCCCGTTAGTACAGTTAATATGACGTTTGCCTCCTATCGTAACTGTTCAGGTTTCCATTCTCGGTAGTGGATGCGCACTGCTGATGAGTCCCAAATATATGATTATTTCAAATCCTCCTAAGTATATATATATATATATATATATATATATATATATATATATATATATATATATATATATATATATATTACGGATTCCTTGTGGTGGGACAATGTACGTGTGTGTGTATGTTTGTGTGTGTATGTGTACAAATGTGTTTACTAATTCTTCATAGTGAAACACTGTATGTATTGATGGGGAATATACACACACATATATATATACGCATGCTGACAGGAACACACGAAAATGAAAATAGAACTAAGAACACACAGGGGTCACTAAAACATTAAAAGATAAGATACCGACAACTAATCAATCAATTCTCAAACCAACCTTAATTGTTTTATGACCCTTCACTCAGAACTCTTCACTGCCATTTCAAGAAAGACATTCGGATTACTAACAAAAAACAGAGAATGTCTCATATCGAGAATATTTAACATTGAAAAACATAAAGGAAAAAAATTAATTATTTTTAATAATATGGGGAAATCGCCACCCTTTACCTGAAGACGGTCGCGAGACCGGAAACACGTGTTGTAAAATTATGAAAAATAAAGAATAATATTTTTTTTTAAATCCACATTACAACCCAAAAAGTTTGCGGTACCACTCTTCTTTTTAATATACACACTTTTCTCTCGTTGGAACCATTATATCCATATATATATATATATATATATATATATATATATATATATATATATATATATATATATATATATATATACGATCCATTTACACCATTTGCTGTATAATATAAATTCCCTGTTATAATAAATACATTGAGCTCTCTCAGTGTATCAGGTTTAATATCTGATATTACTAAGACACACCTGGATTATATACCAACGGATCTGTTACCTGTAATATAATATATATATATATATATATATATATATATATATATATATATATATGGTGCGGCAGAAATGCCATCCGCATATACCTTCCATAAATACCTCCAATATTATGGTAAATCATTAGATAGATAAAAACAACAATTGACACTAATATCTGTAGTCGTGTTACTGGATTACGGGGATTGCCTTCATAGCTAGAACAGATTGTCGTAGTTCGTTATTGAATGTTGTCCATAGATACCTCCTCGTAAGGAAATTAGATTAAACCACCTCCAGATATCATGGAGACCAATACCGGAAAAAAAAACTCATGATGAACAATGAGAAAATGCCTTCAAGCAAGATAAAATCGGTAGTTAAGAGTTTCAAGTAGTAAGCTAATTCAATCAACTTGAGTTGATTATCAGCTAAGAGGGTTTAACAAAAGAAAGAATTTCAAGGCCAGCGAAAACAGCTGTCGAAAGACGAAAACTTATGTAAAAAGATAAGTACATTTACCGGAAATCGAAGGTCAGGCATTTGCCTGCGTTGGCCTTCCTCAATGGTTCTGTACACGTGCAAATCTCGCACATCAACAGCAAACGTACAGGTAATAGTTGAAAGATTCTGAACGTAATGCCAGAGATGCAGTAGAAGACACTATCCCACCAGAAACATGTGACGATAAACTACATCTTACAGCAAGGCCTTTGATCAGAAGGTTTTGAGGAGCGTGGAACCACGCCTTAATTGCTGGTGTTCCCAGGTCCACCCTTACCCGGGGTGGTACCATCTGTCAGGGTACCAGCCAAGGGCAAATAGATACACCCAAAATGGGTCAAAACTCAATGAAAGTATAAAAATAGGTTTTAATACCTGCAATACTTTTTAGGAAAAATTATTACCAGCAATACATTTATGAAGAAAAAATATTTCCAGAAATACATTACTACCTGCAGTACATTTTTAACGAGTTTAACGAGTATATATACCTGACAAGAATATTACCAGCAATGCATTTCTGAAGAAAGAATGTTGCCAGCAATAAAAATCGTCAGTATCTGTCTATATTTCTGAGATGAGGTATTATGTACACTATTTACATTATTCGGACTATTGTCCTCATCTTTGTCACCATATTTATTACAAAGTTTCGGCCCTTCAGTATCTGTCTATATTTCTGAGATGAGGTATTATGTACACTATTTACATTATTCGGACTACTGTCCACATCTTTGTCGCCATATTTATTACACCGTTTCGGCCCTTCAGTATCTGTCTATATCTCTGAGATGAGGTATTATGTACACTATTTACATTATTCGGACTATTGTCCTCATCTTTGTTTCCATATTGATTACAACGTTTTGGCCGTTCAGTATCTGTCTATATTTCTGAGATGAGGTATTATATACACTATGTACATTATTCGGACTATTGTCCTCATCTTTGTTTCCATATTGATTACAACGTTTTTGCCCTTCAGTATCTGTCTATATTTCTGAGGTTAGGTATTATGTACACTATTTACATTATTAGGACTATTGTCCTCATCTTTGTCGCCATATTTATTACACCGTTTCGGCCCTTCATTATCTGTCTATATTTCTGAGATGAGGTATTATATAGACTATTTACATTATTCGGACTATTGTCCTCATCTTTGTCACAATATTTATTACAACGTTTCGGCCGTTGTACGCTCCAGCCTTCTTCAGGTTGTTTGAATGTAGAACTGAACCCTTTATTTCGCTCACTGGGCTAGACTGTTCTAGTTCCACGTGCCGCGATTAATGGATGTCACTTGAAGGAGGCCGGAACGTACAACGGCCGACACGTTGTAATAAATATGGCGACAAAGATGAAAACAATAGTCCAAATAACGTAAATAAAAATCTTGTCGTTTTTAAATAACCCATTGTGGTGTTAATATGCCGTAAAACAAACCAAACCAATTCAAACCGGAATCGAAGGTCAGACATATACTTCTGTTGGCCTTCCTTAATATCTCTGTACGCGTGTAAATCTCGCACATCAACATCGCAGACGTACAGGTAATAGTTGAAGAATTCTAAATGTGATATTGCAGAATCAGGCTAAAGCATTTACTCGGATGTAGTGGAAGACACTATTGATCCAGAAACAGGCCCCTTTGAAGACCTCATAAACACCATAAAAAGTGTTAAAACCTTTTGGAAACCTCATAAGAGTCAAATATCTTTCCATTGCCATCCTCTAAGATATCGACTTAAAGAATAGAAGACAGATGAAGAACGGTTTGAACATCTCATCGGGTGAACTGGAAGATTATTCACGAAGGCATTGGCACGCAACAGAGTCATATGGAGGAAGCTAATTTCTTCTGTAGACCGCATCACAAATGATTACCAGACACTAACCTACAAATAAAGGCCGAATGGAAGATTTCATATCCACTGTCAAGAAGAAAAATTGAAACGACATCGACAAGTCATGAGGTTGACAACTGCCATCCTATATAAAGATCCAACTTTGGCAATATTTAATTTTTCGATTATGAACTCTTTGTAAGTTATTTAAAGCAATAACATATTTTAGATTGTAAGAATTTTTTTAGATAATAATGGTTTAGTAATACAGTCCTTACTAATTAACAGATAAGTGGGTGGGAAGAAATGATGGATATATAACTTTCCTGAAGGTATATACACCCTTGTGCAAATTAATTTAAACAAAACGAATAATTCCGTTATTATTTACTATTTTTCGTATTATTCCAATGAGACATGGCCCAGTGCATATGTTAGTAGTTCGTATGACCATTCCACAAAGTCTTTCATGGCAGATCAACCACAGATTCTCGACTGGATTTCAATCAAGACAGTTTCCTGGCCATTCTATAGTACTTTGATTTGCTCATTGGTAAGACTTGCCAGTGTGTTTGTGCAGGATTACAATTTTCGTACGCTTCCTTGGAGTAAAATACAAAATCTATATCCCATCGTAACAATAAATTATTGAATAATTACACCCTTGTAAATTAATTGAAACAAAACGAATAATTCCGTTATTTTTTTTCCGTATTTTTCCAATGAATCATCACCCAGTGCATTTGTTAGAACTTCGTATGTCCATTCCACGAAGTTGTTCCCTGAAGAGTGACCACAGATTCTCGATTGGATTTCAATCAGGAGAGTCTCAGGATCAGTTGATAGCACTTTGATTTGGTCACTGGTAAGGCCTGCTAGTGTGTTTGTGCAGAGTTACAATTTCCGTACGCTTTGCTGGAGTAACGTCCATCGCAGACAATAGCTTATTCAATATCTTCAATATATTATTGAATAATTACACACTTGTAAATTAATTGAAACAAAACGAATAATTCCGTTATTTTTTTTCCGTATTTTTCTTAATTTTCCAATGAAACATGAGCCATTGCACATGTTAGTATTTCGTATGTCCATTCCACGAAGTCGTTCCTTGCAGATCGACCACAGATTCTAGATTGGATTTAAATCAGGAGAGTTTTCGTGACAGTCCATAATTCTTTTATTTGCTCACTGGTAACGCTTGATAGTGTGTTCATGCAGCGTTACAATTTTCTTACGCTTCCTGGGAGTAACGTCTATTGCAGACAATGGCCGTAGGACAACTAATCGACAGTCGAAACAATAGTGTCTGGCCAAGATAAAAATCTGAGGCAATCACGGATGACGCAATATTTTCACGGCCAAACAATTTAATCATACGCTCCGAAAATAGATTCATATTACTGCACACCACTGCAAATGACCTAATCCGAAGAAAAAATAGAATCCGATTACACCTGTCATTCCAGTGGGTCTAAAACTGACCGTATAGTGAAAGATAGAAAACGAAAGTTGTGATTTAATTAATTTGCACAAGGTTGTATGCGCGTAAGTGAATATAATGTACCGATCAGGAATTCGAACTCTGCTCTCTTAGGCATTATCTATTAAATCACCACCACATTCAAGTTTATGACACCTTGTATATGCAAGCGTTTGCCCATCTAGGTACTATCCAGGCTCGATGTTGCTTAACTTCATTGATCGTATGGGACTGGTGATTTGTGACCGTAAGTTCTTTTCGTCAAAGAAGAAGAGGCAGATATAGGGAAAATTGGTTGATAATGTCACCGACTGTACTTAAAGGTCATTCACAGAGGCATTGGCACGAAAAAGAGACATGTGAAAGAAGGCAATCCATTGATCAGTTGCGCAAGGACCCCACAACCACAGTGTGGTGAGGAGACTTTTGTTGATGATGGAGATAATGATGAGGATTATAACTGTTAGAAATTAGCAGGAAGCTGCTTGAATGGCCTGCAAGCAAATTAATAATGCCAAAGACCATTCATCAACAGAACAGAATCGTAATTAGCATCACAAAACATTTAGTGACATTAATATCCGATGGAACTATAGAATGTACCGACTTTGACTTTGGGGTATGGGAACACTCATTATGAGATGGTCGATGGATTCCAAATTCATATCTGCTTGAAAAAGAAAAGAAGCCTAATTGTCGCGTGTGTTGATTAACAATCATACACTGACGTACTGAGATGTGAAGATATTGACTGTTACGATTAGAGCCGTTCTGACGTTGGCTGTAATGTTGTTATGTGAGAATGGTTTTTAGATGGCACAGTTATTCTCCAAAACTGCTGCATAGAAACGAAAAGATAATTAGTAGATTCAGATAAGAATTTTCCAAAGGGAATTAATGTTACGAGCACACAAGCAGGCCCAACTGGCGTTCGAGTGCGAGAAGGGAATGTACTTCTCAGCGGGGAGAAACATTACGCAAGCCCTCGTCTCTTCTGTAGCAGATCAGCTATTCTCCTTTTTCAGAGCGCTCTCTTTGGCAATCTATTCCCCGACGCAGAGGCATGCTCAGTCACACTTGCATTTGTTCAACACCCACAGAGCCAACCTTTGGTGTGTACTGACACTAAGCTAAGTGGCTATTTTTTTTATTGGAGAGGCGCTATAAACAATAATGGTATGTAGTTATAGTTTTAGCAGGGAGTCTCATAAGATTAGCCATTGTAGCCAGACAAAAAAAATCCAACCTAACACGACTGCAAAAACTTGACATATAACAAACACCCTACCTCCGTCAAAGCAGGGACCCCTTGATAAGGAAAAGCAAATCATAGATAACACCCCCATTTCCAAAAACTTGAGGATGAAACTGCCACCCGGTAGTTATGGTTTAATATTGAAATTAAACTTGAATACTGCTGACAAGTTGCGAAACATAGTATATATATATATATATATATATATATATATATATATATATATATATATATATATATATATATATATACGGGGCTTAAAAACTCAGATAAAAACAATGTTGTTTATACAGGGGTTGGACAAAATAATTGGAACAGGTGCAAATTCCACACCTATATTTCAAAGACCTATTATGTTAAGATCTTTAAGTAAAACTTCATAATTGCAGGTTACATCTATTGTAGCTATGTTTATTTATCTAATTTACTGTCTTTGTCTTATTTATTTTTATAATTTAGTAAAATCTAAGCTAAAGGCGTGACCTCTCCAAGTTAAAAAAAGGGCAAATTGTTGGAGCTCGCATGGCAGGAGCCTCGATCACTAAGGTTGCTGAACTGTTTGGTTTTTCAAGAGCTACCATATCAAGAACTATAACGCAATTTGAGAAACAAGGCAAAACCTCTAGCAACCGTAGCATTTCAAGCCAGACTTACAAACTTACTGACAGGGACCGACGTGTATTGAAATGCAATGTGGCAAAAAACATCGGCCAAAGTGACTGCTGAGTTGAATAATCATCTGAATAGTCCAGTTTCTACTAAAACTGTTCGTTGTGATCACCATAAGGATTTTCTATCATTCATTCATATCTGCTCAATGCGTATCCAAATGTAAACAAATGACTTCACACATTATGAAATGGACAAAGTCTGACAATTATGATTTAAGACATTTTTTATGCTTATACTTTCTTTTTTATAGATACGAATATTTAAGTAAACGCTCTGTTTATATATATATATATATATATATATATATATATATATATATATATATATATATATATATATATATATAACGAATGCACGGCCCGCAATTTTCGACGGATTTGCACCAAAATTTACATGCACATGCCGCAAGTTAGCGGGAAGGCCACCTCCCAACTCCCATTGATAGTGGAAATAATCGATTTTTTCATGATTATACGACAGTTTTCATGTAGTCTGCGGTCATTTTCTACTGGCCAGAGTGAGAGCTTATAGCTGGCTGCCACGAATAGACAAGAAGATTGTATTGGCCAGCGTGAGAGCCAACAGCTGACTGACACGAATGTTAACTAGCATGCTAGCATGCAAAAAAATCGATAGCTGCATTCGTCACAAGTGGGAAAAATGTTAATCTGCATGGCTCTTTACTCCAATTGGCTCATTCGCTTGCTTAAACTCAACGTTGATTCTGATTCCGCAGAACTGGGTTGGGTGTGAAAAAATATTTGTTGTTAACATTCTTTTTTCATTCGGTTTTTCCAGTTATGAGTCCTTTTTTAAAGCTGATCGTTTGTTCATTTTGTTTAGTTGCTTTTTCGTACAGATTTAATATTTAGTATAGAGCTTAGAACAAATTCGCAGTGTGAGATAGGCAAGGAGTAAGGCATGTAGCAACATCTACACGGCAAAGGGCACTCCTTTAAAGTCAAGGAAGGGCAAAAATATTTTAAGTCAAGAGATAGCGATTGCTGTATGAGTCGTACGATTTTTGAATCAAGCGCGGGCAACGCCGGGCCATGCTGCTAGTACATATATATATATATATATATATATATATATATATATATATATATATATATATATATATATATATATGACTTAAATATTTGTATCTATAAAAAGAACATATAAACATAAAAAAAATTTCTGAAAAAATTAATTGTCAGATTTTGTCCGTTTCATAGGTTTTTTTTGTTCATTCATATTGCAAAACATATAGCCATTATTTTTTTTTAAATGACAGTTATTTTTTTTCATCATATCGTAAATGGAAGAAAAGGTGGAGTTAAAGATAGTGGCTCAGATTGAGTGAATGGTTACATTTATTAACGTGCTATTACCCTAGTGAAAGGTATTAATCTTCTTCTTCTTCCCCCATCTATGGGTAAATAGCAGGACATCCCGTGCATTTTAGCCTTGGATGGCAACTGGTCTACCGCAGAAAGAAATGGCAACCTACTGAGGGAAAAATCTGCCTCGTCAGTCATGTATCGAAAGATGCATGATCGCCTAAGCGTCTATCACGCATGGCACATAGCTGACTGAAATTCACTTACGTGCTAATACCTTTGGGGAAAAGTATGAATTCCCTTCTTCTCCCCCCAGCTATGGGTAAATAGCAGGACAGGCCTGGTTCTGTAGCCTTGGATCGCAACTGGTCTTCCGGAGAAAGAAATGGCAAACTACTGCGGGCAAAAAATCTGCTTCGTTAGTCATATATCGAAAGATACTTGATCGCCTAAGGGTGTATCACGCATGACACATAACTGACTGACTTACGTGCCAATACCCTTGGGAAAAATGTGAAAACTCTTCTTCTCACTTCTAGCGGATAAATAGCAGGCTAGACCGGGATGGCGACTGGTCTACCGTAGAAAGAAAGGGCATCCAACTGAGGGAAAACTCTACCTCGTCAGTCATGTATCGAAAGATACATGATCGCCTAAGCGTCTATCACGCATGGCACATAACTGAGTGATATTCACTCAGTGCTAATACCTTTGGGAAAAGTATGAATTCTCTTTAGCCTTCAATGGCACCTTCCCTATCGTCGAAAGAAATGGCAATCTACTGCCGGGTTTGGATTCTGCCTCGTCAGTCATGTATCAAAAGATGCATGTTCGCCTAAGCGTCTATCACGCATGGCACATAACTGACTGATAGTAAATGCTGTGACCAAGTAAATGTTTGAGTAATAACAAATACCAGGTTCACAGATATATCGTATATTAAACAGTAAGTACACCAGAAGAGTATTACACGACTAGTGAGAGTGTATCGAATGAATTAGCGCTCAATCTGTTCACTGTTAATATTTAACAGCCCCAAACACGAGGGACTTATGTGGCACAATGCCGAGTTTACCGTGGGTTCTCCGAGCCCGTAGGCTCGGCCAAAAATATTCCCTTTGAAGCCGCAGAAACGGATTCAGGAACTGTCTCCCACCCGGGACGAAACTTTGCCCTGCGGCAAGCCTCGTCCAGGTTCCTCTCTGCCAAAGACAGAGTTCTACAGTTAAACAATCTATTCTACTCTTAATATTCAACACCCCGCACGAGGGATGTATGTCGCACAAGGCCGAGTTTACCGTGGGTCCTCCGAGCTCGTAGGATCGGTCAAAAATATTCCCTTTGAACCCGTATAAACGGGTTCAGGGTCTGTCTACCTCCCCGGTAGAAACTTTGCCCTTCGGCAAAGCCTCGTCCGGGTTCCTCTCTGCTCAAGGCAAAGAGTTCGAGAGTAATGAACAATCTACGCGACTGTTAATATTTAACAGCCCCCCACACGAGAGTGTATGTGGCACAAGGCCGGTTTATTGTGAGTTCTCCGAGCCCGTAGGCCCGGCCAAAAATATTCCCTTTGAAGCCGTCTAAACGGGTTCAAGGGCTGTCTACCTCCCCGGACGAAACTTTGCCGCAGGGCAAAGGTTTCCTCCGGGTTCCTCTCTAGTTTGACAGTTGAACAATCTATGCGACTGTTCCCCGAAGCCTTCTCTCCAACTAAACTTATAGTATGCGGAAGAGTCTAACATAGATTATTAAGAGGCAGGACACCACAACAATAAATCTGAAATATCCTGTTAATTTTTGTCGCAGGTACCTTGTAGTTTACCAAAAATACAACAGTACATACGTTTGGGATAATTTCCCGACAAAATTGATCCCGTTGTACAACGTTTTATTCGTAATTTGGATGAGAATACAACTTACTGGCTTATCCGGTTAAAGCATCGTTTCTCGCCCGATCTCCGAAGTTAAGCAACGTCAAGCGTGGTTACAGCTTGCGAATAACAGGTGCTGTAAGCTTGGATGTGTGGGTGGTAACATGGATAAGGGCTCGGAATGAGAAGTCTGATAACCGAGATCGAATCCCAGTCGGGTTCATTTCGTTCACTTACGCGCAAATAATCTTGGGAAAGGTAAGGTTCCACATCTTCTGCTGGCAGCTGTCGGTTAGAATAATAAGACATGTATTTGAAAATCTTTATTATCTCCAAGAAATTGTAAATACGATATTTATTCGCCAAATAATGTTTACATTCCCTAAGTATGTTTTGGCTTTAAAAAGGCTACAAAATGTTTGTAATCAGTAAAAACACAAATCAGTGAATAAAAACACAAAAATATAAATAAAAATTTTAAAAAACTACAATTGTACAATTGAATTCTCATTAAATTTTGTCACAAAACCGACTAAATTTTCCTCAATTTATTGCTTCGTAATGTTTAAGAAATAAAATATTGCTTCATCTACGCGCAGTAAGGGTTTCACTAATATCTCATTGAAGATTTTCATTGAATTCTGTCACAATAGCGAGTGAATTTTTCTTAATATATTGCTTCATAATGTTTAAGTAATAAAATATTGTTTCATGTATACGCATTAAGAATTTCACTAATGTCGTTGAAAAAATTGATAAAATGTTCGATTGAATTCTAATTGAATTCTGTCATAATACCGACTGAAGTTTTCTCAATCTTTTGCTTCATAATGTTTATGTAAAAAAATTATTGCTTATTCTATACGGAGTAAGGATTTTTACTAATATGATTCATAATTAAGAAAACTGTGCCAGCGTTTGTTTCGATTCTTCATTACAGACGGATTCTTCCCGATGTAGTCTCCAACATTTCTCTGATTATTTTGTGGGAGATTTTTGTTAGATGGAAAAGGATTATATTTAATATAAGCATGTAAGTATTATAATCTATATGAAATTCATACATTCTCGTATTCATGGCGGTCTTGTGAATAATATCTATCCGTAACTAATTGCTCCAAACAAAACGCCTCGGCGACTCGGAACAATTTTACAATGCTACTCATGCGGTAATCAGAGCCAACCATGTATGCAGAATAAAATTAGCCAGCAAGTTTTATAAAAAAAAGCGGGGGTTCTTATATTATTACCGGTGAGATCGTAGCGTAAACAATGTCGCGAAATGAGGATAACTGAAGGGTTTTGAATAATGACTCTCCTCGGTATTTCATGACATAAGTAAGTATATGTATATGAAAAATTTCTCAGTGTTCACCTGTAGAAAAAGATATGTATAAAGGAAAAAAGACAATAGGAAAACTGTAATATTAGCCGATGCGTTTCGTCTAATGTTAACTTTTTTAAGGCTAAGACGAAATGAATTTATTAAAACAAAGTAACTAATATTTTAAAATTAATTATAATTTAGGCTCTACTATTGAGCACTGTTTTTTTTAAAAATAAAAACAAAAATACTTCGGAATAAGAACTTCGGATTATTTACTTAACGGGTTCTTTCCTATTTTTGTATATATTTGCACACACACACACAGATATATATATATATATATATATATATATATATATATATATATATATATATATATATATGCAGGAATATAGTCTTAAAGTGTGCTATATTTATGGGATAAAGTGCTCAATATCAGAGATAGAGCGTGTGTAAATATAAAAGTGGAGATGGAAGTCAGCACTTAGAGACGACAGTCTGTTTCATGCTAGTGCAATCGTCAGCGCCTGACGATTGCACTAGCATGAAACAGACTGTCGCCTCTAAGTGCTGACTTCCATGTCCACTTTTATATTTATATATATATATATATATATATATATATATATATATATATATATAAAGAAAGAACAGTAAGATATTTAATCCGGTGTTCTTATTGATATATTTTTTTATTTTTACAAAACAGTACTCAGTGTAAATTTACAGAGCATAAATAATATAAATTAACTGATAAAAATATGTTTTTTTTCGCTACACAGTAATATCCATGTTTCAAAAACTGAAGCTAAAAACTTCAAATTTAATTATATAATTAAATTAAAAGCATTAGTTCCGTTTCATCTTCAAGCGAATATTGCAATAACTTATTTTTAAATTTACTGAGTTTTAAACACACATATAAATTCATAATTTCCTGTTTCCAAGGATACAGAGAAATCCATCCATTCAGACAGGGGCGGTAGCGTGTTCATTTTTATTAACTATTGTTATTAACTAGTATCAGTAAATTTAAAAATAATTTATCCCAATATTCGCTTAAAGATTAACCTGAACTAATGCTTTTAATTTAATTATATAATTAAATTTGAAGTTTTTAGCTTCAGTTTTTGAAGCATGGTCATTACTCTGCACAGAAGAAAACCATATTTTAAATCAATTAATTTATAATATATATATATATATATATCAGTAAAATGAATGGAGCACTTTGGCTGATGGGCATTTGTTTACATTTGTAAAAACAATACGCTAGATTTAGTTGTGTAAAGCTACCGAGTGAAGATACCCCTGGCTGACACCAAATTAGTTGTGTTTCAATCCTGGCTTGAGGCATTCGGAAGTCTAGCCGCCCTGAGGAGCTGTGATACAGCGAAACAGTATTGTCTGTGAATGACATAATTTAGCTCTTGAAAATACATTTCAATTGAGCACTGTTGAGTGATAAGCTAATTCTATAAACAACAGCCACCTGCACTAATGCAAAGCTCTTCAGTAAAATGAATGGAGCACTTTGGCTGATGGGCATTTGTTTACATTTGTAAAAACAATACGCTAGATTTAGTTGTGTAACTCTACCGAGTGAAGATAGCCCTGGCTGACACCAAATTAGTTGTGTTTCAATCCTGTTTTAAGGCTTTCGGAAGGAAGTCTAGTCGCACTGAGGAGCTGTGATACAGTGAAATAGTACTGTCTGTGAATGACATATATATATATATATATATATATATATATATATATATATATATATATATATATATATCCCTCACACAATTAAAAATACTATTTAATTATCAGACCCAATCATGAAAGTTGTTTCCGAAGAAGAGCCGCATACAAAGGGGAGGGTGTAGTAAACAACAATTATTTATGAGAGAGATCCCCACATAGTGAACAAATTAAATGAATACATCGGTGAAGTATTTAATGAAAATGATGTTGTTGGGAATTCGTGTCGTTCTGTGTGTCGTAGCATTCTGGGGAGGTTCCAGGAATGTTACAATGTTGAAGAAGGATATTTTGAACACTTAAGGCATTAAACTGTGTGTTATATATAATCAAAAGTGGTCTCCCCTTGTTTTCTTAGTCTCCTCTTTGAGAGAACTATTTTTGTTTACTGGGACTATAAAAGGACACTACACGCGAACTTTGTATTATCACTTGAATATAACTTGTTGTTACATTGTGCTAAACAAAATGGAAGTAAAGTTTTAAAGAAATGTACATAAACAGTTTTGAACAAATATGGTTGTAACAAATAAATATAAATGGAATAAAGTGTTTTTAAAAATGCGAAGTGCATAGCTGCTATGTGTAAGTCTATTTTTGGCCAAACCTCTATATTTTGCCTCTTATTTTCTTCATCCTTTTCTTTTTCTTTCTTTACGCCCTCTTTCTATCTCTCTGTCTCTCTCTGTCTCTCTCTCTCTCTGTCATGTGTCTTCATATTGTTCTTCTCTCTTACTTTCCTTCCATTTTGATTTCATTTCTCTTTATTTCCCATCGTTTTTTTCTTTCATTTCTCTATCTACTTTTTCTCTCCCTTTTCCATTTAATATTTATTGAAATCAAGATTCAATCATTTTTTCTTCTATCGATTAATAATTACTAATGTGTTTTTTTTCTTCTTCTTTACTCACAAACTCCACGTTTTGGTCGTATTTGGTAACGGAGAATAAATTTCAATTAAGCTGGTTATCCATTTCACTGTGCCCTCCTTACTTGTCGATTTCTACCGCTAATTTCATTCCATCTCGGAAATTGATTAAATCACTTTTGAAAATTGAATTATAACGAAAAGATTAGAAAAACGTTCTCACTTCCAGAAAGTATGGAATTCCCTTCCGGCCGTGGGAAAGAAAAACAATACAAAACATTAATACGAAAAAAAGTGGTGGCATTTGCTTACAAGTTACTTACAAAGTTGAAGTGAGAAAATTTTTATGAATAACAAAAAGACACAGATTAGGAAAGAAGGGAAATCGCTTGATCATAAGTAATGTGAAAGAACAAATTTATCGCTTTGTGTGGTAAACTGAATATAATACGCGGGGATAACTGTAGAATCTAACCAGAACAGGTAATTCTGGCAAGGAAATAAGATGTAACTATATATCTCTCGCAAAGGGATGATCTCTCACTCTCTCTCTCATTCTCTCTCTCTCTCTCATTTTCTTGTTTTTCTTGGATTTAATTTGTGGTGCAATCGGACTTAATATAATTATACATCACAATGTAACGTTATATAATTATCGGCTACGTTTCGGCCGCTGTACTCTCCGGCCTTCTTCCGGTGATTGGATTTCGAACCGAACCCTTTCTCTCGCCCACCGGGGTAGATTGTTTTAATTCCGGGTGTCTCATTAATTTTCCTTTAACTCAACTCTCCAAGTTTTTGGTTCACCAGTGCTGTAGCCTGGGATTGAACTCACAACTCTTTAGGTCTTGTCACTGGATCTAACCAACGTCTTTAACTACTTGGCAACACCTGTTAATGAATTTTTGGAACTAGATTAATCTACACCGGTGGACGAAATAAAGGGTTCAGTTCGAAATTCCATTCACCTGAAGAAGGCGGGAGCGTACAACGGTCGAAACGCTGTGAATATGGAAATGAAGATGAGGATAACAGTTCGCGTAATGCAAATAATGCAAGCGTTGGATATGAATATGCTTCTCTTTCATTTCCCAAGAACACAACGTGTAGGCAGTTAAAACATCTTCAAATTATCACTCCTAATTCACTTAAAGAGTTTCCTCACTGTCACACCTTTTACGATTAACCAATGAGAGATCTTATTTCTGCAAAGTCTGCTGTATGTTTGCAATTTGCGAAAATACTTCTGTACATTAATTGTTTAGTTCATGTTTAGCACTTCACACCTTGTCATCAGATTTTCCCAAAGTACGGATAGTAGAGGTTCAATATTGAGATAACCTGGTCGCCAAGATCGAATATTTTCCCTAAGTATGGATAGCAGAGATTCAATATTGACAGAACTTGGTCGCCAAGATCGAAGATTTTATCCAAGTACGGATAACAAAGTTCAATATAGACAGAACTTGGTCGCCAAGATCGAAGATTTTCCCAAAGTATGGATAGCAGATGTTCAATATTGAAAGAACTTGGTCGCCCAGATCGAAGATTTTCCCCAAGTACGGATAGCAGATGTTCAATATTGAAAGAACTTGGTCGCCCAGATCGAAGATTTTATCCAAGTACGGATAGCAGAGGTTCAATATTGACAGAACTTGGTCGCCCAGATCGAAGATTTTCCCAAAGTATGGATAGCAGATGTTCAATATTGACAGAACTTGGTCGCCCAGATCGAAGATTTTCCCCAAGTACGGATAGAAGAGGTTCAATATTGAAAGACCTTGGTCGCCCAGATCGAAGATTTTCCCCAAGTACGGATAGCAGAGCTTCAATATTGACAGAACTTGGTCGCCCAGATCGGCGAAATCATAGTATGTACAGCGATATATTTTTCACGAGCACTTCTTTTTAATTTTCCAAGTGCACAAGGTGTGTTAAAACATATTCAAATAATCACTCCTAATTCATTTACAGAGTTTCCTCTCTGTCACACCTTTTACGATTAACCAATTAGAGATCTTATTTCTGCAAAGTCTGCTGCTATGTTTGCAATTTGCGAAAACACTTCTCTACATTAATTGTTTTGTTCATGTTTAGCGCTTCACGATAGACACACTTCATATTGTACCAATCACAGCACGTTACTTTCTCGGGTATATTTCTACTTTTTAGACTAATTCACCTTTTTTAATAGGTGCTGAACCTTACTACTTTCGTTGGCTATGAATATAGAGGTCACAACTTGTCATCACCGGGGGTGGGTGATTCAGTTGTGAGACTCCTATTGAATGATAATCACAAGGCAACTCTTTAACCGGACAAGCAGCCAGATGGTGAGTGATCTTAAATACATGAACAGTTTTACGAATCCATGAATGCCTTTTAGTCTTATTTCTCTTGAACTGTTCTGCCATATTTTCATGCACTTTGTGATTTTCCCCAAGTACGGATAGCAGAGGTTCAATATTGACAGAACCTGGTCGCCAAGATCGAAGATTTTCCCCAAGTACGGATAGCAGAGATTCAATATTGACAGAACTTGGTCGCCCAGATCGAAGAAATCGTAGTAACTACAAGGTGTAGGCAGTTGAAACATTTTCAAATTATAACACCTAATTCATTTGCACAGTTCCCTCTCTGTGACCGTTCATATTTTATACTACTTATGAGTCGTCTAGCTGTGTCCGGTTATTGTTTGGTTAAAATGGTAGACAAAATCCTAGCCGCAGAATTTGCCAGGTCTTTCGATAGTAAATATGCATTATACCGGGTATATATTGGCTTGTTTAGGGAAATATTTTCCAAGTTCTTACGACAACGCATTCATCACTTAACAAATAAAAACTTCCGTTAACAAGCACTTTTAGAGCTTTCAATGTCATAGGAGCGCTATCTGATAGAAAAACACATGGACGTATAACTCAGCTTTACGAAAAAAAAAGAAAGATAATGTTTAATAAAATAAAGTACGAACGAAAGGAAGAAAGAAAAAAGAATATAAAAAAGAGAGAAATGAAAAAAGAAATAAAGGATATAAAAAAGAAAGAAAGAAAGAAAGGATATAAAAAAGGGAGAAATAAAGAAAGGATATAAAAAAGAGAGAAATAAATAAAGAAATAAAGGATATAAAAAAGAAAGAAACAAAGAAAGGATATAAAAAAGACAAAGAATATAAAAAATAGAGAAATAAATAAATAAATGTTACACCGGCCTTTCTAACACAAGGGAATTACACCGGTTCTCACGATATATAGTGCCAGTAATACCTACCCGGGGTGTAAGCAGCGACAGTCCTTTTTGGACGTCTCAGCTAGCCGGTCGAACTCTCTGCCTCTGAGGCAGAGGGGAACTCTCTGCCTTTGGGCGGGGAGGAACTCGGACAAGGTTCCGCCGAAGGGCAGGGCCTCGTTCGGGGTGGTTGACCACCCCGATCCCGTTTATACGGGTTCTACGGGCAATTTTTGCCCGAGCCTACGGGCCCGGAAAGCCCACATTAAACCGGCCTTGTGCCACATTCGACACACGTGGGCGTGTTAATAAACATCGTAAGCAGCGACAGTCCTTTTTGGACGACTCACCTAGCAGGTCGAACTCTCTGCCTCTGAGGCAGAGTGGAACTCTCTGCCTTTGGGCAGAGTGGAACTCGGACGAGGTTCCGCCGAAGGGCAGAGCCTCGTTCGAGGTGGTTGACCACCCCGATCCCGTTTCTACGGGTTCTACGGGCAATTTTTGCCCGAGCCTACGGGCTCGGAAAGCCCACATTAAACCGGCCTTGTGCCACATTCGACACACGTGGGCGTGTTGTTAAACATCGTAAGCAGCGACAGTACTACAACTGCCCAGCTGAGTAGTACCCGTTTCCTACCTTTGTATCTGTGATGTTAAATACACTTGTTCCTTAAACCAACCTCGACTTGAGTTTCTTCTTTTTACTATTGGGCCACGACACAACAATAAAGAAAGACAGACAGAAAGGATATAAAAAAGAAAGAAAGAAAGAAAGAAAGGATATAAAAAGAGAGAAAGAAAGAAAGAAAGAAATAAAGAAATAAAGAAAGAAAGAAAGAAAGAAAGGATATAAAAAGAAAGAAATAAAGAAAGAAAGAAAGAAAGAGAAAAATAAATAAAGAAAGAAAGAAAGAAAGGATATAAAAAGAGAGAAATAAAGAAAGAAAGAAAGAAAGAAAGAAAGAAAGAAAGAAAGAAAGAAAGAAAGGATATAAAAAAGAGAGAAATAAAGAAAACTAAAATCTGCTAATCTTTGGGTTCTGATGAATCCAGAGACGCCGGTTCGGTTAAAATATCTCGACCAAAAATAATGTAATTCTATGGCCATAGTACGAAGTACAATTCACTTTTCATCAATTACGATGTTTGTCAAAGGAAATGAATTGCTTGTTCCAAGTGTCAACGTCCCGTTTCGGGACGTCACTCTCAGGAAGCAAAATGTCGGATGTAGAGGCTGAAACGCTTGGCGGGAATCTCTAGCTGAATGATAAATAAACACAGCGCATGCGTCTTTCCTGACAGTTTTTCGATAAATGATCTTGCGATACTAATATATACACTTGGCCCGGGCTTGTGTGCTCGCGTAGTTTGTTAACTATATTCATCTGTGTGCATGCAAATGGAATATAATAAATCACATCTATTCTATCTATCTATGATATATATATATATATATATATATATATATATATATATATATATATATGTGTGTGTGTGTGTGTGTGTGTGTGTGTGTGTGTATCTATATATATATATATATATATATATATATATATATATATATATATATATATATACCCTGTAAACCTCTCGGTTCCAGCAAGAACATGGATCAAATTCCAGTAAGTATATTTTACAGGGTGATACTGTAAGTCTTATATCAGATTATTATATGACTAAACCAGTACTGTTTGCTAGTTATATGTGAGAAAAACTAGTTCAGGCTTTTCTGGCGAGGGATTTGGCTAGCCAACCAGCTGGACTAAAATCAAGACACGTCAAAAACCGGATGTTTCTTCGAATGTCAACAGTCATCTAGGGAAACTGATGTGCGTAGTGATGTATGCATCCAGTGCCGTGATAATACGTCAATGCTGCTCGGAGGGTTTTTATGGAATAAAGCAAATGTTTGGCCTTTTGTCGCGAAAAGGACCTCCAGTCGGTTGTGAACTGGGGCAGGAATTAGCTGGTTAACTTTAACTCCTCAAAAACAAAACCGCTCTCTATTACTCACCACAGAGAACCATCCCTGTCCCCAATTAGAATGTCTGGCGCTCAACTCCACGAGAGCACATCTCTTTGTGACTGCTCGGTCTCACATTGACTGCTGACCTGAGATGGAACAAACATATTGAGTCACCAGCTTCGTCAAACCGCAAGGAAAGTTGGCTCCCCCTGCCGCGCCAGGAAATTTTTCTCGCCGGAGTCGATCCTTCAAATCTACAAATCAACCATTCGCCCTTGGATGGAGTATTGCTGCCATATATGGTCTGGAACCCCTTCTAATTGTCTCAAGGTCCTTCATAAAGTCCAGAGATGGATATGCAATGTAATTGGCCCTGATCCATCATCTCGTCTGCAGTCGCACTCTCACAGACGTGCCGTCGCCTCCCTCTGTCATTTTTACAAATACTTTCCCGGTAACTGCTCCAATGAGCTGCTTGCGCTGGTTCCCAGACCTCATTAATTTAAGCGTTCAACTAGGTTATCTCGCTCTCACCCTTTCACTGTCGAAACTGTTAAATGTAGTATAGCCGTCTCTTCTGCTCCAATAGCTTCATGTATCGCACTTATCGCCTGTGGAATTTTCGCCCTTTTCCTGTTTCCCTGATAGCTATAATCTCCAACTATTCAAATGTCAATCGCCGTCCCCAGATGCCTTGATCTATCCCCTATCCTTCTCTTCATCCTTTCCTCTATCACTCGTCTTTTCTCTCGCTCCAACTCTGTAACCCATTGCGTACTAGTGGCTTCCCGCCTTACTTGGGGTGAAATGCTTAGAAAAATGGCCAGTGCACGGTGAATGAACGCTTATCTTTTCGTGAGCAAAGGAACCTTTAAATTGGATTGAGTGTTTGATTGACTAATTGATTCACTTCCTACTGTTTCTTAAACTTTTGCTACTGACTTCAACGCCTCCGAAAGGAAGCTGCCGTCTTTGAATCGTCTGAGAAAACCCTTTTTACTTTACATCAAAATGGCTGATGCTAGCTTCCAGGAGAGGGATCCGTGTGCCATCTCGGACTAACGTTTTCGGTTGACATGAAATAGAAAAAAAAATGTATCGAATTAATTGCTAAGTCTGCTTCTACAAAGCTTTCTTCCCTGTGTCGTGCTAGACAATTTTCGCGACATAATCTTATCTTTCATATTTATGTCTACCATTTGTCCATGCTTTGAAAACTACAGCAACATCTGGTTTGGTGCTCCTGCGTTATATTTAGAAACTCTTGATAAAATCCAAAGAATCTGCAATGTCACTGGTCTTGAGCTGGCATCCCGGCTTCATGCACTTTCCCATCGTCGTAATGTAGCTTTGGCTTTTATATAAATATGTTCATGGTAATTGTTCTGATGATCGTTCATACTTAGACGTTATGAATTTAAGCGCATTACTAGATTGGCGGTTAGGTCTCATCATTTTACAATTGAATTGGATATATATAACTGTAAGTTCCATGCTAACAGTCTTTTTTTTCTCTGGGAAGAATATATCGAATGAATTGGTAAATCTGCTGTTAGAAAAGTTGATTCCTTGTGTCGGGCTAGACAATTTTCGCGAATTAGTCTGCCAAGCCTTGATTGGCATCCCGTCTAAGAGAAGAACAGCGCTGAATTCAAAACTTGTGACGGTGCTGGAAGTAGGTCAACGGCCGACCCGGCCAGTGGAGACCTTTGATGACTAAAACCAGTAAAATTGTAATCTGTTTCACAAAGAAATCAACGAAATCTTTTAGTCAAGCCATTCTTTTCTTTTTTTTTTCTTTTGATAACCTAAGCTGAACGTAGCAAATAATATTTACACTATATATATCGTTCGAACTGTTGTCCATTTTTATTGCCATATTTACAACGTAGTACGCTCCAACCCTCTACGTAGATTATTCTAATTCCACGTACCATGCCTTTTTGAATAGCCCACTTTCAGTTATTTCCTTTTAGTAACTCAACATTTTTGTTCTTTCTGCTGCGGCCAGATATTGAACTCCCAATTCTTTGGGTCAAGTACCTTTTAGGATTGCTTCAACCAAAGCTTTTATCCACTGGACCATGTTTCTTGGGGACAAAATATTAGAGAGTTGAACTACTAAAGGGTTTTAACTGAAACATTCCAAAAACATATAACATATAGAATTGGAACAATCTATTTCCATGAACTAAATAAAGGGACCGTTTCGAAATTCCAACGTATCTCACCTGAAGAAGGCCGGGGCCTACAAAGGCTGAAACTTCGTGAAAATGGCAATAAAGACGGGGACAACAGTCTGAACAATGTAAATTGTGTAAATAGTTACAATACCTCATACAATGGCAGAAACATTGTGAATATGGCAATAAAGATGAGGATAACTGTCTGAATGATGTAAATAGTGTAAAGAGTTACAAAACCTCATCTCTGAAATATAGACAGATCCTACAGAAGTCCCGAGCGTACAACGGCCGAAACGTCTCGAATATAACAATAAAGATAAGGAGAATAGTACGAATGATTTCGTGAGTGCAAATAGTTACAAAACCTCATATCAGAAATATAGACAGATCCTGAAGAAGGTAGGGGTGTACAATGACTGAAACATTGTGAATATGGCAATAAAGATGAGGATAACAGTCTGAACGATGTAAGTGGTGTAAATAGTTACAAAACCTCATATCAGAAATATAGACAGATCCTGAAGAAGGTAGGGGTGTACAATGACTGAAACATTGTGAATATGGCAATAAAGATGAGGATAACAGTCTGAACGATGTAAGTGGTGTAAATAGTTACAAAACCTCATATCAGAAATATAGACAGATCCTGAAGAAGGTAGGGGTGTACAATGACTGAAACATTGTGAATATGGCAATAAAGATGAGGATAACAGTATGAACGATGTAAGTGGTGTAAATAGTTACAAAACCTCATATCAGAAATATAGACAGATCCTGAAGAAGGTAGGGGTGTACAATGACTGAAACATTGTGAATATGGCAATAAAGATGAGGATAACAGTCTGAACGATGTAAGTGGTGTAAATAGTTACAAAACCTCATATCAGAAATATAGACAGATCCTGAAGAAGGTAGGGGTGTACAATGACTGAAACATTGTGAATATGGCAATAAAGATGAGGATAACAGTCCGAATGATGTAAGTGGTGTAAATAGTTACAAAACCTCATATCAGAAATATAGACAGATCCTGAAGAAGGTAGGGGTGTACAATGACTGAAACATTGTGAATATGGCAATAAAGATGAGGATAACAGTCCGAATGATGTAAGTGGTGTAAATAGTTACAAAACCTCATATCAGAAATATAGACAGATCCTGAAGAAGGTAGGGGTGTACAATGACTGAAACATTGTGAATATGGCAATAAAGATGAGGATAACAGTCTGAACGATGTAAGTGGTGTAAATAGTTACAAAACCTCATATCAGAAATATAGACAGATCCTGAAGAAGGTAGGGGTGTACAATGACTGAAACATTGTGAATATGGCAATAAAGATGAGGATAACAGTCTGAACGATGTAAGTGGTGTAAATAGTTACAAAACCTCATATCAGAAATATAGACAGATCCTGAAGAAGGTAGGGGTGTACAATGACTGAAACATTGTGAATATGGCAATAAAGATGAGGATAACAGTCCGAATGATGTACGTGGTGTAAATAGTTACAAAACCTCATATCAGAAATATAGACAGATCCTGAAGAAGGTAGGGGTGTACAATGACTGAAACATTGTGAATATGGCAATAAAGATGAGGATAACAGTCCGAATGATGTAAGTGGTGTAAATAGTTACAAAACCTCATATCAGAAATATAGACAGATCCTGAAGAAGGTAGGGGTGTACAATGACTGAAACATTGTGAATATGGCAATAAAGATGAGGATAACAGTCTGAACGATGTAAGTGGTGTAAATAGTTACAAAACCTCATATCAGAAATATAGACAGATCCTGAAGAAGGTAGGGGTGTACAATGACTGAAACATTGTGAATATGGCAATAAAGATGAGGATAACAGTCTGAACGATGTAAGTGGTGTAAATAGTTACAAAACCTCATATCAGAAATATAGACAGATCCTGAAGAAGGTAGGGGTGTACAATGACTGAAACATTGTGAATATGGCAATAAAGATGAGGATAACAGTCTGAACGATGTAAGTGGTGTAAATAGTTACAAAACCTCATATCAGAAATATAGACAGATCCTGAAGAAGGTAGGGGTGTACAATGACTGAAACATTGTGAATATGGCAATAAAGATGAGGATAACAGTCTGAACGATGTAAGTGGTGTAAATAGTTACAAAACCTCATATCAGAAATATAGACAGATCCTGAAGAAGGTAGGGGTGTACAATGACTGAAACATTGTGAATATGGCAATAAAGATGAGGATAACAGTCCGAATGATGTAAGTGGTGTAAATAGTTACAAAACCTCATATCAGAAATATAGACAGATCCTGAAGAAGGTAGGGGTGTACAATGACTGAAACATTGTGAATATGGCAATAAAGATGAGGATAACAGTCCGAATGATGTAAGTGGTGTAAATAGTTACAAAACCTCATATCAGAAATATAGACAGATCCTGAAGAAGGTAGGGGTGTACAATGACTGAAACATTGTGAATATGGCAATAAAGATGAGGATAACAGTCTGAACGATGTAAGTGGTGTAAATAGTTACAAAACCTCATATCAGAAATATAGACAGATCCTGAAGAAGGTAGGGGTGTACAATGACTGAAACATTGTGAATATGGCAATAAAGATGAGGATAACAGTCTGAACGATGTAAGTGGTGTAAATAGTTACAAAACCTCATATCAGAAATATAGACAGATCCTGAAGAAGGTAGGGGTGTACAATGACTGAAACATTGTGAATATGGCAATAAAGATGAGGATAACAGTCCGAATGATGTAAGTGGTGTAAATAGTTACAAAACCTCATATCAGAAATATAGACAGATCCTGAAGAAGGTAGGGGTGTACAATGACTGAAACATTGTGAATATGGCAATAAAGATGAGGATAACAGTCCGAATGATGTAAGTGGTGTAAATAGTTACAAAACCTCATATCAGAAATATAGACAGATCCTGAAGAAGGTAGGGGTGTACAATGACTGAAACATTGTGAATATGGCAATAAAGATGAGGATAACAGTCCGAATGATGTAAGTGGTGTAAATAGTTACAAAACCTCATATCAGAAATATAGACAGATCCTGAAGAAGGTAGGGGTGTACAATGACTGAAACATTGTGAATATGGCAATAAAGATGAGGATAACAGTCTGAACGATGTAAGTGGTGTAAATAGTTACAAAACCTCATATCAGAAATATAGACAGATCCTGAAGAAGGTAGGGGTGTACAATGACTGAAACATTGTGAATATGGCAATAAAGATGAGGATAACAGTCTGAACGATGTAAGTGGTGTAAATAGTTACAAAACCTCATATCAGAAATATAGACAGATCCTGAAGAAGGTAGGGGTGTACAATGACTGAAACATTGTGAATATGGCAATAAAGATGAGGATAACAGTCTGAACGATGTAAGTGGTGTAAATAGTTACAAAACCTCATATCAGAAATATAGACAGATCCTGAAGAAGGTAGGGGTGTACAATGACTGAAACATTGTGAATATGGCAATAAAGATGAGGATAACAGTCTGAACGATGTAAGTGGTGTAAATAGTTACAAAACCTCATATCAGAAATATAGACAGATCCTGAAGAAGGTAGGGGTGTACAATGACTGAAACATTGTGAATATGGCAATAAAGATGAGGATAACAGTCCGAATGATGTAAGTGGTGTAAATAGTTACAAAACCTCATATCAGAAATATAGACAGATCCTGAAGAAGGTAGGGGTGTACAATGACTGAAACATTGTGAATATGGCAATAAAGATGAGGATAACAGTCCGAATGATGTAAGTGGTGTAAATAGTTACAAAACCTCATATCAGAAATATAGACAGATCCTGAAGAAGGTAGGGGTGTACAATGACTGAAACATTGTGAATATGGCAATAAAGATGAGGATAACAGTCTGAACGATGTAAGTGGTGTAAATAGTTACAAAACCTCATATCAGAAATATAGACAGATCCTGAAGAAGGTAGGGGTGTACAATGACTGAAACATTGTGAATATGGCAATAAAGATGAGGATAACAGTCCGAATGATGTAAGTGGTGTAAATAGTTACAAAACCTCATATCAGAAATATAGACAGATCCTGAAGAAGGTAGGGGTGTACAATGACTGAAACATTGTGAATATGGCAATAAAGATGAGGATAACAGTCTGAACGATGTAAGTGGTGTAAATAGTTACAAAACCTCATATCAGAAATATAGACAGATCCTGAAGAAGGTAGGGTGTACAATGACTGAAACATTGTGAATATGGCAATAAAGATGAGGATAACAGTCTGAACGATGTACGTAGTGTAAATAGTTACAAAACCTCATATCAGAAATATAGACAGATCCTGAAGAAGGTAGGGTGTACAATGACTGAAACATTGTGAATATCGCAATAAAGATGAGGATAACAGTCTGAACGATGTAAGTGGTGTAAATAGTTACAAAACCTCATATCAGAAATATAGACAGATCCTGAAGAAGGTAGGGGTGTACAATGACTGAAACATTGTGAATATGGCAATAAAGATGAGGATAACAGTCTGAACGATGTAAGTGGTGTAAATAGTTACAAAACCTCATATCAGAAATATAGACAGATCCTGAAGAAGGTAGGGGTGTACAATGACTGAAACATTGTGAATATGGCAATAAAGATGAGGATAACAGTCTGAACGATGTAAGTGGTGTAAATAGTTACAAAACCTCATATCAGAAATATAGACAGATCCTGAAGAAGGTAGGGGTGTACAATGACTGAAACATTGTGAATATGGCAATAAAGATGAGGATAACAGTCTGAACGATGTAAGTGGTGTAAATAGTTACAAAACCTCATATCAGAAATATAGACAGATCCTGAAGAAGGTAGGGGTGTACAATGACTGAAACATTGTGAATATGGCAATAAAGATGAGGATAACAGTCTGAACGATGTAAGTGGTGTAAATAGTTACAAAACCTCATATCAGAAATATAGACAGATCCTGAAGAAGGTAGGGTGTACAATGACTGAAACATTGTGAATATGGCAATAAAGATGAGGATAACAGTCTGAACGATGTACGTAGTGTAAATAGTTACAAAACCTCATCTCAGAAATATAGACAGATCCTGAAGAAGGTAGGGTGTACAATGACTGAAACATTGTGAATATGGCAATAAAGATGAGGATAACAGTCTGAACGATGTACGTAGTGTAAATAGTTACAAAACCTCATCTCAGAAATATAGACAGATCCTGAAGAAGGTAGGGGTGTACAATGACTGAAACATTGTGAATATGGCAATAAAGATGAGGATAACAGTATGAACGATGTAAATAGTATAAATAGTTGCAAGACCTCATCTCAGAAATATAGACAGGTGTAACAAATATTATTTAGCAAATGTAAGAGAGAACGCTGAAAAAATTCGATCAGTCCAAGAAGTGATTCAAGAAAAAATCTGGATGTTTGGTTAGGTTTTTGAATGTACCTTAACTTACAGGATTGCAATTATTAGATAATGCGCACCAAGGCCGTTACCATTTGAATTCTTGACACAACACAATTATTCTCCATTCTGTCTCGTTGTTGGCTAATCTAAACTTACTAAATATACGTACACTTCTATAGAACGCTTTCTAAGAACATTATCAGTGATCAGACAATTTTCCATTAGGTTGGTGTTTTCTTTATATACGTTTTCCAATTTATTTCTGGATATTTTCCAACTCCTTCATGACTAACAAAACACAATATAAGAAAACTGATCAGCGGATGAGCGAGAAGAGAAGAAAGATAGTTGTGTTTATGAGCGAGGTAGGGTTTGTAAAATTTGGGCTGGACAACCGGTCATTCGTTAACACTCAGTTTCTGTGAGCTGACATTTTGAAAGACTGTTCCAGTCAAGCGAATGACGCATGTTGGACCAGAACGTAGCTGAAATCGGGTCTTAATCCCATGGAAATAGTATATACTCACACTCGAAGACACATACACATGCACATAGAAATAAAAAGGTATGCGTCTCTACACTGCGTGCCAAATTATTATCGAGATAACTTCTTTTCAAATATTTCAAAAACCGTCCAATCAATTCACACACAATCTTGGCAACACTAACCTGCGCAATCACTGAAATTTTCGTACTAATCTGCGCAATGTAAACAAACTGGAGCCATATTTGTTATCAGCACGGTGATTTGAGCGTGCCAAATTATTAGAAAGGTTTAGTAAAATTCCCCAAATTAAGCAAACAGAACGTTTATTAGTGTTGCACGTGAATGTTTATGATCAAAAGAAGCTAGTAAATAAGATAATCAAACAAATAATAACAGATACAAACAAAGGCACAGTTTTAAACAAATTAATAGGGAATGTGCTTTCCCTGTTTTGAAATTACTTGAAGAAGTCGACGATCCATAGAAATTTCTAGGGTAGCTTTACCTTTTGAGAATTCTGAGGTGACAGTTTTCTTTTCAGCATCACTTAAACTGCTTTAACGGCCCATCTTTTCGCTAAATTCTTACACTTTTCTAATAATTTAGCACGCTCGAATCACCGTGCTGATAACAAATATGGCGCCAGTTTGTTTACATTGCGCAGATCAGTACGAAAATTTCAGTGATTGAGCAGGTCAGTGGTGCTAACATTGTGTGAAAATTTAGTGTGAATTGATTGGACGGTTTTTGAAATATTAGAAAAAAGTTATCTCGATAATA
>OZ038518.1:57228163-57230663 GCA_964036315.1 Acanthosepion esculentum | reverse complement strand
AATGAATCTGTGTAATATCAGTCGGATATGGCAATGAATCCTGGAAAATCTACTTTCAGAAGAAGAAACGACACAAAGCAAAAGAAATGTTGTTCTACAGAAGGATACTGAGAATACCATTCACTGAACAGATGATCAGTGCCGGATTTTTACAGAATTTGGAAACAAAAATATACTAAGATATAACAGTAACACAGGGGCATATAATGCAGAAAATATGAAGGGTTATTTGGCATGACATATAGAAAAGGGGGACAGTGAGAAACATGGCATTACCTACCTAAATTGTGGAAATGGATGGCAGAACAAGATTTAGGAGAGACAGCAGAATGACAATATTTACTAAAGAGCTACAAAAGACAGGAAACTAGGGAGAGACATGGCCGTCAACGCCTTGAGGGACACACGACGCATAGAAGAAAAAGATCTATGAGAAAAGTAACAATTTCTGTAAATTTATTTTTAATGCAGTTCAATTCTAACAAGAATCAATTAGCTCTGACAGGCCGCACCCAGACAGCAAATCAAAATCGGATTCTCTCTATGGATAATCACATCTTTATAGAATTCATGTCTTCCAAATATAAATTGATTCCGAAATACTTTTTTTTTTCCACGGGCGGGTCACTGATGCATGAAAATCCATCCTCGGATAAATTGCGTTCCCTTACTGTGTGTAATAACCGCTGTAAACTCTGTCTTACAATGTCCCGACTGATAGACGATTAGCTATTTGCCTTTTATTTCGTCGTCAAAATAAAAATTCTCCGTCAGTTGTCATTTTTCATCGGCTTTTTTGTTGTGAAATCCTGCGGCGTGTAAAAAATATTATATAATCTTCTTTTGCCTTATTTTGATGGCTGCAAGTATCGTAATTAGTGCTGTAGACATTTCTATTCTCATTCGCAATATATTTAATTAAATCGTAACGAAGAAATGTTTATCTAACCGTTTAGTTCCTACATAAACATGAATAATATTCTGTAGATAGAGGATTAGACCGTTTCAACTCAAATATGGAAGAAATACTTATTTCCAATGTCACATAATATATGCATGCTATATATATATATATTGCCTGACGATTGCACTAGCATGAAACAGACTGTCGCCTCTAAGTGCTGACTTCCATGTCCACTTTTATATTTACACACGCTCTATCTCTGATATTGAGCACTTTACCCCATAAATATAGCACACTTTAAGACTATATTTCTTCATATATATATATATATATATATATATATATATATATATATATATATATATATATATATATATATAATAGCAATAAAAGCATTAAGCTTAATATATTTTTTTTTATCCTCCTCTACAATTCCTTTTAGTGTACAGTTTCTGTTTTTTAAATTAAAATCTCCCGTTGCAAGCCTGATGAGCGGGAGCGAAACCGGTTGCTTCGCGCGTTTTAATATGTCTAGTAATATTAAGCTGAATACCTTTATCGCCATAATATATATATATATATATATATATATATATATATATATATATATATATATATATATATATATATATATATAGTTAAACCTAGAGAGCCAGACAAACCTACCAAGGTTTCACCTAAGCGGGTCGCCAAGGAAGGCTGGCTAAACAGGTAAAAAAAAGAAACGGTATACTTATAGTCAATAAACAGCAGACCAAAACCACGTGACCAAAGACAAAAAAAAACCAACGGGGAGGGTTGGGGGGCGAACATTTATTCGAAAAATGGCTTGAAAGGGAGGGGGTGATTTAGAGACAAACACGGACAACAGGCAAATTTCATCGAGAGTGCTTCTTGAATTTGTCCTCTGGGCAGAATACAGCGGCCTCTCTATTTTGTGGGTTGGACGGGCCCTACTAACATAAATTATGTTTAGTTCAAACATTTGTTGAAATTTAGTTTATGGGGTTCATCTCCCTCCCCTTTCATCTTTTCATGGTTAGATTTTTATGTATTTTTTTTTTATCATCAAATTTTTATGGTGTGGGGCGCGTTTTTGTAGGTCCCCCCTGGTGAAGATGTGGTATTATGGTGTATGGAGGATTGAGTGGTGACGGACGAATTCTTGTGGTGAATGTGTCAATTGTAATGTATGAATGGGTCGCGAATCTGATTAGCTAGGTATAGGATAGTTAGTTAAGATCAGCCTTACCCCTCCCCTTTTTCGGCCTTGTGCCACAATTTGTATTTTATATGAATAAATCTTCCGGCAAATTTCATCGAGTGTTCGTCGCTGCTTTTTCTCTGCTAAGGTTCGTGTAGTATTTCCAACCCGGCCTATGTTTCATTCAATGTGTAAAGTCGTTCTCCCTCCTCACCAAATTAATTCCGTTATCTATTAATATGATTGTAGTTGCGGTGCCAACTACATAGGGAGGACAACACAACGACTGGACATGCGAATTAAGCAACACGTTCCCACAAAAATCAGGATCCATACCTTGCCGTCTGATGGACTCGTCCCGAACGCCTACAATTCAGCCATCTGTGAGAATC
>OZ038518.1:57160663-57223163 GCA_964036315.1 Acanthosepion esculentum | reverse complement strand
GGTTTATACTCTTTAACAAGAAATACAGTCTTTAAAGGTGAAATGCAACGCTAAGACCAAGAGTATTCATTCAGAGCTATTTAATGTTTAAATAATCAATCTAAAAGGGAACATCTCACAACAAGACACAATTGTCAGTCACGTGTTCCAATAGTTTTGCTCACTGGAAAAATGTGTGGGTTCGAACAAAAGGTGGTATGTCCGAAGTTGTTTAACACATCAAAATTTATATACCAGAAATAGAAACTGAAATTCCGAAATCTTACGTCTTTGCTGGAATTATCACAAATATTCTAATGAATAAATAGTTTAGAAGTCATCACCGATAAGATAATTATATAAATTACTTATACTTACAGGAATCAATAAATTAAAAAAGACATTTTCTATTGTACGAATAATTTTGTCTTTTCCTATTTTGCATTATTCGCCTGCCCAATTTGTTGTCTTGATGAAGAAAGAAAAAAACATAAAGAAAGAAGGAAAGTAAGAAGGAAAAATGTCAGTGAAAGATATCGTGATGGGAGAAAGAAAGAAAGAAAGAAAGAAGGAAAGATGCGTGAGTGAAAGTAGTCAGTGAAAGATAGTGTGATGAAAGAAAGAAAGAAAGAAAGAAAGCAAAAAAAGAAAGAAAGAAAGAAGGAAAGATGCGTGAATGAAAGTAGTCAGTGAAAGATAGCGTGAAGAAAGAAAGAAAGAAAGAAAGAAAGAAAGATGCATGAATGAAAGTAGTCTGTGAAAGAAAGAAAGAAAAAGAGTTAGAAAGGAAGGAAGGCAGGAATGAAATCAGAAAGGAAATTAAGTAAAATGGAAAAGCATAGAAAAAAGAGGAAAGAAAGAAGGAAAGGTGCGTGAATGAAAGTAGTTAGTGAAAGATAACTTGATAAAAGAAAGAAAGAAAGAAGGAAGGAAGGAAACATACGTGAATGAAACTAGTCAGTGAAAGATAGCGTGATGAAAGAAAGACAAAAATAGAATGAAAGAAGGAAAGAAAGAATGAAAAATGCGTGATGAAAAAGAAAGAAAAATAGAAAAAAAGGAAAAAGAAAGAAATAATGAGAGAAAGAAAGAAAGAATAAAAGAATGAGAGAAAGAAAGAAAGAAAGAAGGAAAGATGCGTGAATGAAAGTAGTCAGTGAAAGAAAGAAAGAAAAACAGAAAGAAAGGAAGGAATTCAGAAATGAAGAAATCAGAAAGGAAATTAAGAAATTAATAGGAAGAAAGACAAAGAAAGAAGGAAAGATGCGTGAATGAAAGTAGTCAGTATAAGATAGCGCGATGAAAGAAAGAAAAAAGAAAGAAAGAAAGAAAAAAGAAAGAAAGAAAGAAAGAAGGAACGATGCGTGAATGAAAGTAGTCAGTGAAAGATAGTGTGATGAAAGAAAGAAAGAAAGAAAGAAAGAAAAAAAGAAAGAAAGAAAGAAGGAAAGATGTGTGAATGAAAGAAGTCAGTGAAAGATAGCTTCATAAAAGAAAGAAAGAAAGAAAGAAGGAAAGATGCGGGAATGAAAGTAGTCTGTGAAATATAGCGTGATGAAAAAGAAAGCAAAATAGAAAGAAAGAAAAAAGAAAGAAAGAATGAGAGAAAGAAAGAAAGAAAAACAGAAAGAAAGGAAGGAAGTCAGAAATGAAGAAATCAGAAAGGAAATTAAGAAATTAAAAGGAAAAAAGACAAAGAAAGAAGGAAAGATGCGTGAATGAAAGTAGTCAGTATAAGATAGCGCGATGAAAGAAAGAAAGAAAGAAAGAAAGAAAGAAAGAAATAAAGTAAAAATAAAGAAAGAAAGAAAGAAGGGATGATGCGTGAATGAAAGTAGTCATTGAAAGATAGCGTGATGAAACAAAGAAAGAAAACCAGAAAGAAAGAAAGAAAGAATGAATGAAAGCAAGAAAGAAAAATAGAAAGAAAAATGCGTGAATGAAAGAAGTCAGAGAAAGATAGCGTGATGAAAGAAAGAAAGAAAGTAGTCTCTGAAAGAAAGACAGAAAGAAAGAAAAACCGAAAGAAATGAAGGAAGCCAGAAATGAAGAAATCAGAAAGGAAAATAAGTAAAATGGAAAATTATAGAAAAAGAACGAAAAAAAAAAAGTGGAAGAGAAGGGGGAAAAAGGACATGGAAAACGTAAATAAGAAGGAAATAAATTCAATATTTAATTTCACAGAACGAACATAGGAAGGGAATGAATGAATTTCCAATAGAAACAGACTGGAAACATTAAACAAAGCATAAACATCATGCCTTCTTTTTATTCAGTTAGCACGCTTTGTGCCGCTGTGGTCATCACCTCCCTCCAGGTCACCATTGGAGTTCATGGTGACATTCAAGGGAGAATTCTGGGATCGCTTTTCGATTTCTTTTGCACCGGAAATGTTGAGGTCACCTGCCAGAGGTGGATTTGATTTCGAAGTTAACTTCTTCCCTTTGAGCCATGCGTTCCTGAACATGTTTATCTCTTCTGCTTGAGCTCCCGAGTCAAAATTCGCAAATAATTGGTATGTAATGATTCACGGTAGATATAAAAACAGAAGTTTTTATCCAACGTCCAACCGGCAGATCAGTATTAAGTAATTTTTCTCTACCACTGTTTAAACCAATGGCTGGGCATGAAGTCGTTTTCTGTATTCCTGGTAAACCGATGGCCACGTCTCAAAGGTTTAAAGGCGGTTAGAATTATTTCCCCATAGATGGGAGAGAAAATATGAATTCATAACTTTCCCAATGTTATTAGCACATAAATGTGTACAACGAATTCAAGTTGAATTCGAACTTCGGTCTCTGATTCCTCGATCTAAGCGGCTAACCTCCACCGTGCTTCCACAAACATAGTACAACTGATAATACTTTAAATTATTAAAATATTACATACAAGATTGTATTGGCAAATCGGGCATTTGAATAAGCCCGATGGAAGCGAGGGAAGCTATGTCGATTTGCCTCTCATTGATTTTACTAAAATAGCCCTCTAAATATCCACGTGTCGATTTTGGGCTGGTCGGGTGAGAGTGAAAACGATACCAACCAGCGATGGTGAAATATTCTTTTTAAAAACCAGCTCGAGCAAGTGGAATCGCTAAAAGCAAGTAAATTCAAACAAAGACATTCAGATATTCATATATTTAGTATATCAGTTTTAATCTATCACAAGCTCAGAACTGGAAGACTAACTCATCACCAATTTCCGCTATATCTGTCTATCATTTTGAGATTTATTTTAGGCCTGCATATCCGAGGGCTGATCATAAAGTATCGGGACTTGTGCTATAAAAAAGAAAAAAAACGCTAACATTTTGTTTTTTAACCTTTTCAGTTGTGCGTTCCTGAATAATTTTAACCCCATCTGCCTGAGTCAAAATTCGCAAATAATTGGCATGTAATGTTTCAAGTTAGATATAAAAATAGTTACAAGTGTTTACCCACCGTTCAACTGGTACCTGAGCATCTCTACCACTGTTCAACCGGTGCCTGGGCAATACGTCATTTTTCTCTACCACCGTTCAATCGGTAGCTGTGCATTACGTCATTTGTACGCTCCAGCCTACTTGAGGTGATTGGGATTTCAAACCCAACACTTTATTCATCCAGCGGGGTAGACTGTTCTAGTTCCACATACCACAACTCTTACAGATATCTCAATATGAGTGATTTACCTTGAACCCAACTCCCCAAATTATTGTTCACCTCTGTTGTAACCTGGTATTGAACTTACAACCCTTTGAGTCCAGTCATTGGATTAGTTCTACTTCGAAAATTCCAATGACCTGAAGAAGGCAGGAGTGTACAAAGGCTGAAACGTTGTGAATATTGGCAAAGAAAATGACGTCAGAACTATCTAACTAGTGTAAATAACTCGCTATATATATATATATATATATATATATATATATATATATATATATATATATATATATATGAATGAAGAAATATAGTCTTAAAGTGTGCTATATTTAAGGGATAAAGTGCTCAATATCAGAGACAGAGCGTGTGTAAATATAAAAGTGAGCATAGAAGTCAACACTTAGAAGTGACAGTCTGTTTCATGCTAGTGAAATCGTCAGGCAACTAGTGCTGTTATTTTTCTCGGCTATTTATATATAAGGGTCAGTGGTGCATTGTGGGTAGTCTATTTTGACGGTTACTTTTACCGGAAGTCGCTTATTTGTTTATTTATTTATGTCAAATTATTTTGCTTGTTTTATTTATTTTTATTTTTATTTTTTACCTTATATATTTATTTATTTATTTTGTATTTTGATCGGTGTTTTTTATTAACGTAGTAAAAATATGTTTATATAGCTTATTGCTGGTAGACTATTATGGCGGTCATTTACCGGAAGTCGTTTATTTGCTTACTTATTTGGGTCAAATTGTTTTGCTTGTTTTTATTTATTTTTCATTTTTATTTTTTATCTTATATATTTGTTTATTTGTCATTATTAAAGCTATTTGTTGAATTTTGGGGTTGAATGTTGTGGTTTGTTCTGACTATTATTTTGGTGGGAACAGTTTTTAATTTATTTATTTGGGTTGATTATCTTTATTTGTTTTTTCTAAACGACTAGTTTATCGGTATCGGTTGTTAGTCTATTTATATATTTGGATGTATTTAGATCAATTTATTATACTTGTTGTTATTTATTTGTTACACTGTATATTTGCTCTTTTTGGTTTTCGATTTTTAAGTAACGCAGTATATTATTTTTTATTATTTTTTTTTATCGTTATATAACAGTTATAACTATTTTCCGTCCGATTTTTGTTTTGATTTTTATAGTTTAATTTTTTGGTCATAATAGTTTGATAATTTGTTTATTATTTACTTTATTGATTTTTTTCCCTTATTTTATTATTCTATTTCGCCTATTCTAACAGGTGTAGTTTGGTAATTTGTTTGGATTAATTTATTTAAGGCTGTTTCGTAGTCTATATTTAACAAAGCTTAGAAAGATTACGAAACAGCCCTAAAAGATAGTGGATTTCCAGCAACTCTCACATAATCACCACAGAACACGAAAAAGTCCAACAGGAAAAGAAATATCATATGGTTCAACCCACCGTACAGCAAAAACGTAAAAACAAACATAGAAAAAATATTCTTCAAACTTTTACACAAACACTTCCCGGAATCAAGCACACTACACAAAAAAATCAACAAAAACACTACAATAAACTACAGTTGCACCGAGAACATGGCACAAATAATAAAAAAGCACAACAGGAAAATTATTAACAAACCACACGAACAAATTAAACCCACGTGCAACTGCAGAATAAAAAACGAATGTCCCTTAAACGGTAATTGTTTACAAAACAATGTAATCTATATATAAGTATATTTGTACTGTTGTCCTTATCTTTGTTGTCATTATAAAATATTTCGACCAATGTTCCCGACAATTATCATTTGCTTTTTTACCCGCATAACTTTCAGGACATTTGTAAATGAAACCTTTATTTTCACCCTTGTGCTAATTAATTGCCTATTTCGTTTTCTTTTTGTCAAGTGTCGGATTTTGCTGCAACACCCTGTACAGACATAACAGTTGCTGTGCCGCCATTAGCAGCTGAGGTATACCTCTTTGTGTGCAGTGACGTTGACCATTGAGACCGACGGACGCCACATCACTTAATAAGAACAATAAGAGATATCTAGTGACGGAAAAGAGAACGAGCTGCTTCAGTAGATTAAATAAATGGTCCATTGCGATATTCACTAAGGGTTATTCGGATAGAGCACCTGATGAAGGCCGGGGGGTCAAAACGACGGAACCTTGTTATAAAAACAACTAAGATGAGGATAACTTTTCAGAACCTAAATAATGTAAATAATAATTAAGTTTTGTGTTCCCATTAGCCAGCACGAAAGGAAACTTTAAATATGAACAAACAACACAAGCAACAAAAAAGGTTCGTACTTTAGAAAGCAAATATATAGATAGAAAGATAGACATGAATTAGTAAACAGATAAATAGATAGAATTTTTTAAAGCTTTTCACCCCGAGCAAGGCGGGAAGCCACTAGCACGCAAGTGGTTACAAAGAGTTGGAGTGAGCGCGAATAGGAGTGATAGAGGAAGGGATGAAGAGAAGGATAGGGGATAAATGAAGGCATCTGGAGATGTCGATTGATATTACATTTCAATAGATGGAGATTATAGCTATCAGGGAAACAGGAAGAGGGCAGGGAGTTCCACAAGCGAGAAGTGCGAGACATGAAGCTATTGAAGTAGAAAAGACGGCTACATTTAACAGTTTCGACAGTGAAAATGTGAGAGCGAGATGTCAGCCTAGTTGAACGCTTAAATTCATGAAGTCTGGGAACCAGCAAACACAGCTCATCGGAGCAGTTACCGTGAAAGTATTTATAAAAAAGACAGAGGGAGTCGGCGGCACGTCTGTGAGAGAGCGGCTGCAGATGAGATGCCAGATCAGGGCCAATTCCAATGCATATCCGTAGATATGAATTAATAGATAGATAGATAGATAGATAGATAGATAGATAGATAGATATGAATTAATAAACAGATAGAGAGACAGACAGATAGATGTCTCAAATCTGTTGATCGTGTTAATCAGAATAAATAGTATAGCTGTTCTTGTAATAGATAGATAGATATATAGATAGATAGATAGATAGTGAACAGACTGAGATAGATAGATAGATAGATAGATAGATAGATAGATAGATAGATAGATAGGCAGACATATGTCTCAAAACAGTTGATCGTGTTAATCAGGATAAATAGTATAGCTGTTCTTGTAATAGATAGATAGATAGATATGAATTAATAGATAGATAGATAGATAGATATGAATTAATAGATAGATAGATAGATAGATAGATAGATAGATAGATAGATAGATAGATATGAATTAATAGATAGATAGATAGATAGATAGATAGTGAACAGACTGAGATAGATAGATAGATAGATAGATAGATAGATATGAATTAATAGATAGATAGATAGATAGATAGATAGATAGATAGATAGATAGATATGAATTAATAGATAGATAGATAGATAGATAGATAGATAGATAGATAGATAGATATGATATATTTTTAGTTGTTTGATTAACACATGTTAAAACCTTATTATTTGGACATTTTTACAATAGTATTCCCGTTCTACAGGCCGAAGAAACACTCAATGTAGAGGCTTACAGAGTAAGAGGCACATTTGATGGTGATACCTGGGGAAGATAACGTTTGATCCCAGAGTTAAAAGGGAAACGTTTATAATGGTCGGGGAATTATCCAATTTGTTGTCTGTTCCTCAAAGCAGCAGTTCGTGGGAAGAACCTGCGAGAGTGGGAATGACACATCACAAATGGAATAAAAAAGGAATGAACCTGAGTCGCTATAATGTGCGGAACATCACAGGTCTTAGCCGTGAGGGTTAGAACAGATGAAACAAAAGAAATATAGTTCGTCTGAACACTTTACATGGAAACCATGACAGAGCAGAAAGAAGTCTTCAACGTTTCGTCTGCAAGAAAGGGTCACTTGGTCGATTGGTTGCTTAGTTGATTTTGTTTCGCGATATATCTATGGGTTATTTAATCCTGAAATCTAAATCCACTATGCCATGTGTCCTTGAGGACATCTGGGTGTTATAAACCAAATGTCTTCAGCACTGTTTCCCATATTGTATTCATTTCTATGCTTGGTCGGCTCAGGAGATTTTTGTGGCCTAGCATATCTGCTGATTCCTTAAGTTTACGAATTTTGCAATGGTGCTCTTTGTCTATGATCTCAACCTGATCCCACAGATGGCGGTGATCTCCCTTTTTTCTCTCCATATGTGGTCAGCCACGCCTGGCTTTTCCACTTCTCCTCGTGTTACAGCTTTTTGGTGTTCTTGAAGCCTCATCTTAAGGGGGCGGCCTGTCGCCCCTTTATATTCCTTTCCGCAGCTGCACGGGAAAAATTGTTGCTGAAGACATTAGGTTTATAATACCCAGAAATTCTTACACAGATGTCCTCCAGGCCAGTGGATAAAGTCGTTGATTAGATCCAGTGACAGGACCCAAAGAGTGTGAGTTCAATACCCGGTTAAGACAGTGGAGAACTTTCTGAGGGAAATTAACAGGAGATAACTGATAACTGACATCCATTAAACGTGGCACGTGGAACTAGAACAGGTTACACCAGTGAGCGAAATAAAGGGTTCAGTTCGACATTCCAACCACCTGAATAAGGCCGGAGCGTACAACAGCCGAAACGTTGTAATAAATATGGCGACAAAGATGAGGACAATAGTCCGAATAATGTAAATAATGTACATAATACCTCATCCCAGAAATATAGTCTAAATACTTTGTTCGTAATTTTATGTTTCAAACTACAGATATTTAGGGATATAATATTATACTTTCAGATCCAAGTCATGTTTTTTTTAGATATATAGTTTGTCGATGATAAAATGCCTTGTTCGTAATTTTACTATAGAAATATACATACAAACCTCTTATCAACAGACTGATAGGGGGAAGTGGTCTGAAGTTAATTGATGGGAGAAGGGTCAGAAGGTGAGAGGTTTGTATATATATATATATATATATATATATATATATATATATATATATATATATATATATATATATATATATGTATAATCATGTGTGGCGTCATTTGTTTACATTTGGATACGCCATGAGCAGTTATGAATGTACGTAAGAGAATCATGGAAGATTGAAGTTTAAAGACAGTAAAATCGACTTTGCTAATCGAACGCTCCTCTGTGGCCCAATCAGTTGAAGGCATGTCAGGCTATATGACAGTTCCGTATAGGATACAGGTTCGATTCCTGTCGGAGGACGAATATTTTTGATGAAAATTTCTCGGACGTTCAGGCCGGGAAATGTTGTTAATACTGTTTATTATAAACATAAAAATGTCTTAAAATAACTTTGTCCATTTCATAATGTGTGACGTCATTTGTTTACATTTGGATACGCCATGAGCAGATATGAATGTACGTAAGAAAATCATGGAAGATTGCATTTAAAAACAGTAAAATCGACCTTGCTAGCCGAACGCTCCCCTGTGGCCAAATTGTTTAAAGGCACGCCAAGCTATATGACGGTTCCGTATAGGATACAGGTTCAATTCCTGTCGGAGGATGAATATTTTCTACGAAAATTTCTCGGACATTCAGGCCGGTAAATGATATTTAATACTGTTTATTATAAACAGAGCATTTACTTAAATATTTGTATCTATAAAAAGAATGTTAAACATAAAAATGTCTTAAAATAATTGTCGGACATTGTCCATTTCATAATATATATATATATATGTAGATAGATAGATAATGAAGTTGCTGAGATAGAGCGATAGATAGATAGATCTCAACATTTTTGTATCTATAAAAAGAATGTTAAACATAAAAATGTCTTAAAATAATTGTCGAACTTTGTCCATATCATAAAATATATATATATATATATATATATATATATATATATATATATATAAAACCATATATTGGATTGGTGTATACGGAATAAATTCCAATAACAAATAATTCTTAAAAGAGTGCTCAATACAGAGTAGAGCAAATATAATAATTTATTCGAAAATTATAACATAAATATGTTATAAAATCACTGCTTAAACGGGTATTGAACTCACACTAATTGGGTCCTGTCACTTTATCTAACCAATGCCTTTATCTTGGAAGTGAAACAGTCTACACCTGTGAGCGAAATAAAGGGTTCAGTTCGATATTCCAACCACCTGAAGAATGCCGGAGCATACAACGTTGTAACAAATATGGCGACAAAGATGAGGACACTAGTCCGAATAATGTAAATAGTGTATATATATATACACAGACACACACACACTTATATATATATATATATATATATATATATATATATACTTACATATATATATATATATATATATATATATATATATATATATATATACTTACATATATATATATATATACATACATATATATATATATATATATATACTTACATATATATATATATATATATATATACTTACATATATATATATATATACATACATATATATATATATATATATATACTTACATATATATATATATATATATATATACTTACATATATATATATATATACATACATATATATATATATATATACATACACATATATATATATATATATATATTTAAAGACATTTATATTATGTTTAACGTTCTTTTTATAGATACATGTATTTAAGCATTTGCATGTATCTATAAAAAGAACGTTAAACATAATATAAATGTCTTTAAATAAATTGTCGGGCTATGCCCAATTCTAAAATATATATATATATATATATATATATATATATATATATATATATATATATATATACAGGGTGTTCCAAAATGGTTTACCCCATTCTAAATGCCCATATCTCGGAAACTACTTGATGGATATTAATGAAACTACATACACTTTATGTTGAAGGTCATAAGTTTTATTGGTTAAATTTACAAAGAAAAGTACAAATATTTGTTGGTTCTATGACAGATTTTCATAAATGTTCAATATGAGCGCCGCCTGTGACTCTGCACACGTCGAGTCGGTAATCGAGCTTGTGCCAAACTCGCTGTAGCATGTCTTCGGTAACAGTTTCCAGTGCACCTGCAATTCTCTGTTTCAGTTCTTCAATGTTAGCTGGAAGAGGAGGTACGAAGACGAGTCCTTTCACATAACCCCAGAGGAAGAAATCACACGGAGAAAGGTCGGGTGATCGTGGTGGCCATTTCAGAAGCAAATCGTCTTCTGCACTACCTCGATCGATCCATCTCTCTGGCAGAACCTCATTGAGGTAGGCTCGTACGGTGAGCTTCCAGTGAGGTGGAGCCCCACCCTGCTTAAAAATGAAACTTTCGTCTTCATTTTCTACGAGTTGATCAATTAGCCAATTTTGAAGCATTTGAAGATAAACATCTTCGTTCACATTTCCTTCGAAGAAAAATGGCCCATAAACTGTCTTCGGTGACTGAGTCCGAGCATACTCTAACACGCAAAATGCCTTTTCTTTTGAAGTGAACGGCATTTCTTAACCTGAAAAGATAGAAATGCCAAACGTTACACAGAAAAACTTGAATCGTTTCTACACAAGCTGTGAAAGTTTGAGGTCATTCCAACAAAAATTGTCAAAATTATTGGCCTACGAAATGGGGTCAAACATTTTGGAACACCCTGTATATATATATATATATATATATATATATATATATATTGATAGTGTTGAATTGATTGTTATTTTGCTATAAAAATCTGTTGTTGCTCATTTTATTTAAAAATATACTGTTGATTTTTTTTTGGGGGGGTCACTATTTACCCATAGCTGGGACTCTCACAGGTGCTACCACCCCGAGCGAGCGTAGATATGGGAAGAACAGCAATTAAAACCCACTTTTAGTCTCTACTGATACTGGAAAGTTGATACCCGAATGTAAATCTTGCATCCCACCCATAAGCGACTGAGAATGATATGAAGATAAGAATCGAATATAGATATATACCAACTGAAATAGATGAGAACAGAGAAACAAACAAACAAATAGATTGTCTATGTTCGTTCCTGTCGGGTATGCAAATGATCATAATTCTATTAATATTCTCTTGTTTAGAATCTATGACTTGACACGTCTTTTTGGTTGAGGGTAGTGCGGTGCTTTTGCGATGCTTTCACCCCGGTTTTGAATCCAGAGTCTTCATTCTCCGAAGCCAAACTGCAAATCAAGGATAGAGAAATATGTTTGTTCTGTTGTTTTACACAGGCGTCAGGGAGGAAGAGATGACTGCATGCTTTTTTTCAAGGTATTTGTACGAAAGAGTCTGAAAAAGGTTACCCGGGAATTTGAACCGAGTTGAATGCACGCGTTGATAGCCGTTACGCTGCCCAAATATATCCATACAGATAGATAGATAGATAGATAGATAGATAGATAGATAGATAGATAGATAGATAGATAGAGAGAGAGTGAGAGAGAGAGAGAGATACAGAGAGAGAGAGATCTGTAAACATCGCAGTTGATTGATAGGTACAAATACATTGATCGCAATAGATAGATAGGAATAGACTGAGATATATATAGAGAGAGATAGATAGATAGATAGATAGATAGATAGATAGATAGATAGATAGATAGATAGACAGATAGATAGATAGATAATAAACAAACTGATATATATATATAGATAGATAGATAGATAGATAAACAGACTGATATAGATAGATAGATAGATAGATAGATAGATAGATAATAAACAGACTGAGATAGATAGATAGATAGATAGATAGATAGATAGATAGATAGATAGATAGATAGATAGATAGATAGATAGATATGTACACATCGCAGGTGATAGATGAGTACAGATAGGTAGATCGCAATAGATAGATAGGAATAGACTGAGATAGATAGATAGATAGATAGATAGATAGATAGATAGATAGATAGATATGAGTCAATACACAGATAGATAGATAGATAGATAGATAGATAGATAGATAGATAGATAGATAGATATGAGTCAATACACAGATAGATAGATAGATAGATAGATAGATAGATAGATAGATAGATAGATAGATATGAGTCAATACACAGATAGATAGATAGATAGATAGATAGATAGATAGATAGATAGATATATGTCAATACACAGATAGATAGATAGATAGATAGATAGATAGATAGATATGAGTCAATACACAGATAGATAGATAGATAGATAGATAGATAGATAGATAGATAGATAGTTATGTACACCGCGTGTGATAGATGATAACAGATAGATAGATCGCAATAGATAGATAGGAATAGACTGAGACAGATAGATAGATAGATAGATAGATAGATAGATAGATAGATAGTTCTGAGTCAATACACAAACAGATAGATAGATAGATAGATAGATAGATAGATAGATAGATAGATATGTACGCACTTCAATAGCTTAACCGAAGGAAAGTAATATTAATTGCCTTTGCATTTAGAATTCGACATGCTTTCGAAAACGAGTGAAAACAGGGAAGATCGACGGCAGGAAGTAAATGAAATCGGCACTTGTTAGTGTCACTTGCAATATGCGAGGCTTAGTAATGGAATTGTTTTTGGTTTGCTAAAAAGCATTGTGAATTTTTTTGACAAAGTCACGAAATTCTGTTCTGTTCGGTTAACCGAGGGTGAATATGTGAAAAAAAATTAGAGATTCCGAAAACTTTGCTATTTTCATGTTCTTTGTTTTGTTTTTCTTTTTCTTTTCTTTCTTTCTTTCTTTCTTTCTTTTTTTCCTTTTTTCTTTCTTTTTTTTGTTTCTTTTTTTTTGTTTCTTTCTTTTTTTGTTTTTGATAGAGTGGTGCCAACCATTGAGAATGTTTTGACTACCAAACTGCAAAGAAAAGAGAAAAAAAAGCCTTACAGATTTGTCCGAGGTGAACTAACTTCTTTCTTTCTTTCTTTCTTTCTTTCTTTCTTTCTTCCTTCTGTGTTTGTTAATATCTTCTCTAATGTCTTTTTATTTCTTAATTCTTAATCTGTGGAACATAAAAGATATGAATTCTCAGAAAAATGCATATTGCTGCCTGCTGTTGAGCGTCGGTTACCCGGGGAAATTTAGAAAGATCGTGCTTGCTAGCGCAAACCTTAAGAAATTTTAAAACAATAAAACTCCTACGGATGAGAAAACAGAGAGTGTAATGGTTAGCTTTTCGGATAATGATATCGGCGTGCAGAGTTCGAATTCTGTTCGAGATTGTTACATTCACTTTCGCAGAGATACACTTGGAGCGGGTATAAAGACATATCTTCTTTTATCTACGACGTCCCTCCAGGACATGGGTTATCGTAGCTCCTTAAAAAACCCTGTCGCTTTTGGCTCTTAGCAGTTTTCTCACTTTAACCCTAGAACACTAACCAATTAAAGTTACACCACTACTAACCATGGGTATATGATAACCGATATTGAAAATATCAAAAAAAATATTAAATATTTATTTGAAATATTTTATATTTATTTATATATATATTTTAGATATATATTTTATATTTATTTTTTAATACTTTATTTGAAATATTTTACATATTTTACAGGCACTTCAAACTTTGTACGTTAAGTTAACATTAATAGAAAATGAAAAGCATATTATTTAGGTAAGAAAACCAGGTACTGAAAATTGTAATTAAAAATAGGAAAATTTCCGCTGGGTACTATATAGCCATGGTTAGTGTTCTAGGGTTAAAGTTACACCACTACTAACCATGGGTATATCATACCCGATTTTGAAAATATCAAAATAAATATAAATCTTTATTTGAAATATTTTACATGCAGGCACTTCAAACTTTGTACGTTAAGTTAACATTAATAGAAAATGAAAAACATATTATTGAGGTGAGAAAATCAGGTACTGAAAATTGTAATTAAAAATAGGAAAATTTGCGCTGGGTACTATATACCCATGGTTAGTGTTCTTTGCTTAATAACGATACCATGCTGTTCTTCTGTCATGCCTTTATACGTCCGTGGGGTTAGTGAACAGCGTCATTACCCAATCTCTCTTATCCTGTGTATGCCCTGACAAGGGTAAGTTTTCCAAGGCCTCTTTTTCATTATGTGTCCAAGGAATTCTGATTCTGAGCATAACTGTTCCCTTTCTTGCAATTTTCTTTTATACTTCCTTGTTTCTTACTCAAGCTATGGAATTCACATAATCCTTCTTCAGAAAAATTTATTGCTACTTCTAGTGCTACATGACCCCCTGATGGCGGCAGGGTCCCTCATGTCTTCTCTCGGGGGCGATCGCTAATTTTTGATTTTAGCAATGAAAAACTTCAAACACAGAGAATTTTAATTTAACTATATTTCTTACTCATGTCTAACTATCCAGTGGGGTTCGTCCTTTTCACTGGGGAGCCGTTTCGGACACGAAAGTGAACACGTCTACATCGCTTGACGGGTAAGAACCAACCCGCAGAAAATTTTCTCCTATCTATCTTTCCGACGCTAGCTCAGCCAATCAAAACTTTCCCTATTATCGCTCACATCTCACCCCGAATGCCAACCTCCAGAAGTCGGAACCGAGATACACTTCCCCTAAAAATAATATTCTGCTAAACTATTATTTAATACTAGTTTTCCTCTCATCCATATAAGTACATGGATATCACATAGACATCCGGTACGATATTATTTATTTCATGAATTGTGTTAGCCTCGTTTAAAATAGTGTAAATTATCAATTATATAAAACTGATTTTTCAGACCAATTAACCCATTACCTGCCATGAGCCTCATTTGGGGATCTGTTAAAATTAAAATCAATACATGTTATTCCTTGTATTTACATTGAATTGCTTACATACATTGCATTTGCAGAGGTATAGTTTACAACACTTAGGCTTTAAAGTTTTTATTATTAGCCGTAAGAAGACACTTTCTGTCGTAATTTTACATTTCACAAGTAGAAAAATGAAAAATATGGCAGATAATGGGTTAAAGTATGGCAAAAAATCATGTCACAATTTCTTCTTTCATTCCTTCCGATGCTATTTGTTCATTGGAATTATTTTTCTAGACTTGGATGGCATCAAGGCAAGCAGAGGGAAACGCAGAAAAATATACGAAGAATACAATCGGAAACTACGTTGATATTACTTCAAAGAATAATCTTTAAAATTGTTTGGCGTTCATTGTTTACGGTGGATCTTACCTGCAGTCCCTCAGTAGGCACCCCAAAGCTGCATAAACTGATCGAATCAATGAGATACAATTTTCTGCTTAAGTTGTTAACGACATTTGAACCCCTATTTATTAACGTCGACTTTAACCCATTACTTCTCATGAGCCTCATTTGGGGATCTGTTAAAATTAAACTCACTACATGTTATTCCTTGTATCTACATTGAATTGCTTACCTGTATTGCATTTGCAGAGGAATATATTTTACAACACTTAGCCTTTAAAATTTTTTATTATTAGCCGTAAGACGACACATTCTGTCGTCATTTTACATTTCACGAGTAGAAAAATAATGACTATTTTGAAAACTATTTTTTTCATTATTTCTAATCAATATTATTTTTTGATGTTTTATACACATATATATTTTGAATTTCTAGTTTCTATAAAAACGACAATGCTAACTACTGAAATTAAACATAAGGAATAAATAAACTCCAAAGACACCCTGTCTGGGCCAAAAATACGCATTAAAATAATTTGGCAGTTAATCGGTTAAAGATGGCTTCAAGCAAAAGAAAGCTGTAGGTCTAAAACAAGACAATACTCCGCCGGATATCATGGACTGACGCTATAGAATCACGAAGAATTTACTGAAGAAAAAAACACATCAGTTGAAGAGTTCTAAAAATAGCAATATCTAACACTATTACGACATGTATCGAGAAATGAAAATAATGATAGAAACAAGATGTTGACTTTCCACACTACATTAAACAAAAGGTTAGGAAGGAAATTTCTATTTATCAATACTATAAAGATAACAGTTAAAAAGAGTATCCCATTTTAAGAAGACGATTTTATAAATTGCAAACGAATTCTATATACACCCTGTCTGAAGTTTTTAAGCAAATCAAATAAACACTCAATAATTCAAATTTGGTTTGAAAAAGAATTGTCAAATTTTAAACAATCAGTTTAGGTGTCAAAACTAAGCCTGAGTTAAAAATTTTAGGCAGCATCAATACGTTTTATTGAAGTTTCTTGATGTATTCTAAGAACTGCCATCTGAAGTTATTAGGCAAATCCCAATAATTATATTTTACTTCAATAAAAATCTAATAAAATCATCTGAAAATTAATCAACACTTATATTAGAACAAATAACAGACACATATAAGTCTTCGAATCCTTTACATTTTAATATAGTGACCCTTCTTCTCAATAACAGCTAGTAATCTACTATCCATTGATTTTGTTATTTTTTTACTTCAGCAAGTTCCATTTCTGACACGGTGGTTGTAATTGCTTCCCAGAGGTCTGGTTTAATGTTATATTCTTTGCTACCTTCATATAATTTTCACAATTGACCATAGATTTCTGATCGGATTCAGCTTAGAACTTGATGATTACCATTCCGTCATCTTCTCTTCTGTAAATCTTTTATGCTCAAATAATTCACTCGTAAGCTGAGATACATGAGAAGGAGCATTGTCGTGCATAAATACACACTTCATTTTGAAGCTGCTATGCTGGGTCTTGTACCATGCAAAGAAAATCTGTTCATAAAAAAGCAACCAGTTAGCACTGTTCAGTTTACCTCCTTCGTCGACTCTGAAGGATCCAGGAATGGTTTGGTCGACACTTCAAGCCCATATAATAGCACTATCGCTTTCTTGTTATCTTCTTTTAGCCACAAGCTTGTATGAATTGGATGAAATCCATTCTTTGGACCACCCATCAATCCCGCCAAATGTCACTCAAGATTCGTCCGCTAAAATTCAATTTTCATGCATTTCTTGACCCGGTTTTGACGCTTTAAAATATTTTCTTTAGTGAGAGGAGATTGCCTAGGAGAATTTTTACAGATTCTAATTTACAAAATATTCTACACCTTTTGTACTCTTTGATTCCCTTAATTCCAGCCTTTTCAGAAATCCAAGAGCTGACCAAATGGTTGTTTCACTATAACTTGCTTTGTTCATCTCGATGAAGCAACTTCTTAAAGCCTTTGTTTCGAGTTATCAACCTACTTATATTTTCAACAGCCTTCTTTATCATTCGATGATCTCTGCAAAGTTCCTTTGATATCTCTTGATATGTTGACATTGCCTCACTCAATAACTTTATCATTTTCGGTTTTTCAGCAGTTGTTAGATCCTTCTCTTTACCCATGTTTCAACATATATTATGGACAAAAAAGAAAAAAATAGTTTTTATTAGATTTAAGAGGACATAAGCTAATATTAGTTTAATCTGCATACTAACTTCATTGAGTCCATTTTTTTAAAATTCCAAATATCTCAAAAGCGAATCATTAAAAATGGCAGAAGATTTAGTTAAATATTTTACTAATGGTTGAAATGGACGTGTTTAAGATTGACAAATATTGGTTTAGACGTTTTTTAAATTACAGAGGTTTATATGATATGCATAATAACCAGACAGACTGTAGATAGATAGATAGATAGATAGATAGATAGATAGATAGATAGATAGATAGATAGAAAAATCTAAAATAGATTGATATGAAGAGAAATAGATATGAATAGACTGAATTACATAGATTGATATGTAGAGAAAGTAATAGATAGATAGATAGATAGATAGATAGATAGATAGATAACTGGGTAGTAAGTAACGGAATTAGATAGATAGATAGATAGATAGATAGATAGAAAAATCTAAAATAGATTGATATGAAGAGAAATAGATATGAATAGACTGAATTACATAGATTGATATGTAGAAAAAGTAATAGATAGATAGATAGATAGAAAGTAACGGAATTATATAGATAGATAGATAGATAGATAGATAGATAGATAGATAGATAGATAGATATAAACAGACTGAAATATATTGCTATAAAGAGAAAATGATAGAGAGAGAGAGAGATATGAACATAGATATTTTCAACAGCCTTCTTTATCGTTCGATGGTCTCTGCAAAGCTCCTTTGATATCTTTAATGTGAACATTTCCTCACTCTATAACTTCGTTATTTTCTTTTTTTCAGCATTTGTTAGATCCTTCCCATTACCCAGGTTACCACATATATTATTGGCAAAAAGGCATCGTAGATTTTATTAAATTTCACAGGTCTTACGCTAATATTAGTTTCATGTGAATTCTAATTTCAGTCAGGACATTTTCATAAATTCCAATTAACTCAAAAATTAACCATTAAAATGTCTGAAAACTTAATTAAATATTTTACTAAGGGGACGTATTTACTCTGTCTCTCCCATTAGGACGAGATCTGACACAAGGTCTATTTTTAGGTGGGTACGCTAGCGCGTACACCCGGGACAAGAACAAAAACTACTACTCAAAAAGACTAAGTTCACGATTTTACTAAGGGTAAGTATTTACTCTGTCCACCCCCATCCCCATAACTTGGACTATGTGACATAAGGTTTACTTTTAGGTAGGGACCAGAGCGCGTACACCTCGGACAGGAACAAAAATTCCATTTAGGCCCCTCAACCGTCGGTTGCGCTGTCCTCGATGCGAGTACCGATCCGTTCCCTCTGGTGCAATGGAAGGGCGTGGCCTCGGACAGCTGTTTCGCAGGGCTGATCACCTCTTTAGTATTATTTTCCCAGTTGCACCTCTGTCCTTCGACAGAGAAGCCCCTGAGCGCACTCTGTCCAAAGGCAGAGACGCAACTGAGAGGTGATAAGCAAACGTGAACCTACTTAAAAAAATAAGTTACACGCTTTTACAAAGGGTAGAAATAAATGAGTTTAAATTTGATAAAGATTTGTTTAGAAATGTTTTTGTTATTGAGGTTTATTTGATTTGCATAATGTCTTCAGACAGGCTGTGTATCTTCTTTTGACTAACATTAAAAATGATTTTGAAATAATTAAATATTTATATGATTTCTACCTCAAATTCTGGGATAAGGAGTTATCATTATTTAAAGTATTTACATTTCGACTATTTTCCTCATCCTTGTTGTTGCTATCACAACGTTGCGACCTTTGTGTCTTACAACCTTCATCAGGTGTACATCGATAAATAACCTACATGGAATTCCAAACTGAACCTTTTATTTAATCTACAGGTGTAGTCTATTCTCGTTCCACTGCAGATGTCTAGGGGTATCTCGTCTAGTATTGTCACGTAGGACAAGAGCTTTGGGGAAAAAGTGTTGATTCCTGGATTTAGTTACATCGTAGTTGAGAGTTCAATCCCTGGGTCGGTCAGTGTGTACTTGTATTCAGTAGAAGCAGCGTAAGCAATAACTAAGAATTCATTAACAGAAAGAACTAGTTTCCTCTTGTAGATTAGATAAATGGTTCATTTCGAATTCCCTGATTAAGGCCAAAAGCCCAATAGCCGAAACGTGGTGATAACAACAGTAGAAGCTAAAGATGTCGGCAATAGTCCAAATGTAACTAATGTAAATAATATCTATCTTTCTTATACATACTCATAATCTGCACTTAGTTCCTCCCCATATATAAGCTAATTTAATAACCCTCTAACTTGAGTGGCCCTCGAGCCCTGTATTAGGTAAATATTATTTGAAAAAATGCAAAAGCTATAGGGAAAAAGCTCTATCTCATTGCAATATTGATATAAAAACAATTAAAATCTACACAAATGTGTTTGTTCAAATCGTTTTGCATGTAAATGATTGCTAATATGTCAGGTGTCTGTAAAATAAATCGGACGAAAATTTGAGATTATCTAATGAAAACCCCAGCCTTGGATAAACCAATAATTAAAAATCTCCATTTATTTTACGCAAATTATGAATTCCTACCCGGTCACCCATTTCATACTGACCAACTCTCTTAAACTCAACGGTTGCAAAGACAGAAGACTTTCTTTTTTTTAACTAAATCAGGGCGTAACTCTTTATATATGTTTGTATAAATATCCTAATGTTGATGTATATCCTATTAGTTTCGTTTGACGGACGTGACCTGCAGTGATCTATGTTCTGACCTCTGTTTGCTATTCAAGCCATGTTCCATGTCAACACGCTGCATTGTGACCACGAATTCTCGGAACGCAAACTCTCGATGGGCCGAGGCTTTGTAATCAGTCAAACACCAAAACAAGATGGCCGTCACGTACTGTTTGATATTGCGTTCATGCATCAGTCAACATTAGCGCCACTGGACGGCAGCTTCTTAAACTTTAATCAAACTATTGTTGTAATTGTTGAATGGGAAAACGAAACGAAGAAGGGAACTCGGTGCCTGAATATGTCTAGAAGTTTAGGATATTTTCAAAGCGAAGCTTTAGAAGAGCGGGAAATGAATAAAACACCTTCAGCAAAGAAAACACCGACGCGTGGAAATGTACATTGAAGCGTGATTAAATTGCAAGAGAATTTATTGAGAATTTTTCTGCAAATAATGTATTATTTACGACACATCAAACCATATTGTAAATGTAATAATATCCATTTCTTTATAGAGAAATATTTGGCATTCATTTGAAGCAGAAGCCATTGCTTCTCGATTTACGATTTTCTTTATTCCCTCGCCATTGCGGTGAGATCAAAGTGTAGTATCCGTTCTTATCTCTCATGGTAATCATAATATTAGCGATCTCCTTATAAGGAAATATTTTACATGAATTGAACGAGAAGCATATCTACTCGATATATGCTCTTCTTCACTCTCTAGCCATCGTGTTGGGATCAGAGTGTCGTAACTGTTCTTATTTCTTATGGTAATCTTCATATTATCCGTCTCCTTATAAGGAAATATTTGGCATTCATTTTCCGAGAAGCCATATCTATATATGGTTTTCTTCACTCTCTAAACACCGTGTTGGGGTCAGAGTGTAGTATCTGTTCTAATCACTCCTGGTAATCGTAATATTAGCCGTCTCCTTATAAGGAAATATTTTACATTAATTGAACGAGCAGCATATCTACTCAATATACGCTTTTCTTCACTCTCTAGCCATTGTGTTGGCATCAGAGTGTAGTATCTGTCCCCATCTCTTGTGGTAATCGTAATATAGCCGTCTCCTCATCAGAAAATATTTACTATTCATTGACTAAGAAGCCATATCTAATCGATATAGGCTTTTCTTTACTCTCTAGCTAGCGTGCTGGGATCAAAGTGTTGTATCTGTTCACTTTATTTTTAATGACAGAGATAATGACTGCCATTTAATTATCAGGGTGATATTCACGATTCATTGACAAATCAGTCAGTGAACCGCCAGAATCAATGTGTAGTATCTCTTGTCTTCATCTCTAAGATTAAAGGTGCTATTTGCATAAATTTAACACCTCGTGAATTCAAGTGTGCTACTAGATTGGTAATTAGGTCTCATCGTTTCTCTATTGAAATGACTTGATGTAACCATAAGTTCTTCACTAATATCTTTTTTAATTGTATTTCTCAACTGTGGAACTCTCTTCTGGTTTCTTTTTGACCTACGTTCCGAAATTTAAAATCAACGCGTATCGCCATTTTCTGTCTACCTGAAACCTTTTCTTTTATTGTTCTTTCCCTTCACCTCTTCTCGTTCTCTTTCGCTCTCAGTAACTACGCCTTGATTTGAGTGAAATGAAAAATATTCACGGATCACACAAAATTGGAACTTATAATCGACCTACCAAAAAGTAGTTTTAATCAACAGTTATCATTGTGAGCTTTAATAAATAAAAAAATGAATAGTAATGACAAAATATTTCCTTCAGCAGAGCTCAAAGCAGCACGTACTTCAACACTTTGAGACATTTAAAAAGCAATATTTGTAATATGTGAACAAATTATCGAATAGATTATTGTGTAGGGAGGAAGTAAGTGATTGTCTTCCTTGTTATAAGTGAAATTTAAGACGCCCTCAAGGGGACATTCAGGCGGCCAACGTAATCATTCACAAACGGACACGACATCGAAGGAAAGCGACTACATCGAATCAATACCTTCATCTAATGCAAGGAAACTTTATTCATTTTAGACTCTCTCAAGTAGACATTCAGCCGGTCAACGTGATCTTTCTCGCACGGACAGGACACCGAAGGAAAGCGACTACATCGAATCAATACCTGCATCTACTGCAAGGAAACTTTATTCATTTTAGACTCTCTCAAGTAGACATTCAGCCGGTCAACGTGATCTTTCTCGCACGGACAGGACACCGAAGGAAAGCGACTACATCGAATCAATACCTGCATCTAATGCAAGGAAACTTTATTCATTTTAGACTCTCTCAAGTAGACATTCAGCCGGTCAACGTAATCATTCTCGCACGGACAGGACATCGAAGGAAAGCGACTACATCGTATCAATACCTGCATCTAATGGGTAAAACGTTAAACCATGTCCAGCAGCAAGGCCTCTGATCAGGAGGTTTTGAGGAGCGTGGAACCACCCCTTAATTGTTGGTGTCCCCAGATGAACCCTGACCCAGGGTGGTAGCACCTGTTAAGGTCCCAGGTATGGGCAAATAGTTAACTATTACCAGCAATACTTTTTTAACCAAATTATTACCAGCAATACAATTTTGAAGGAAAGATATTACCAGACAAATCAAAATATTACCAGCAATAAAAATTTTTATCGGCATTAAATAACCCATTGAGGTTGATATGCCGTAAATCAAAATAACCCAAACACAACATTTCTGTTTCTTAGCAGAAGTTTATTTAAATAGCTTTATAATTTTCGAATTTTAAACAAATTATATATGTCAGCTTATTGTTCTCGTCTTTGTTGTTCGCATTTTTTGGTTGTTATGCCCACAGAAACGTTATGATGAAAACAACAAAGACTGGGATATAAATAGTGTAAATAATGATAACACCTTATCCCAGAAATTCAGACAAAAAAAAGGTATATAGGATATTGGCTCCATTTTGTCTGTTGATCGGAGTTGAGTCCTTGGTTCAGATATTTTAATCCCGTGGAAGTAGCAGAAGCGGGTCCCGTGATTCCCATAGTGGGCGGTAACCCCCTGGAGGCAGTAGAAATATTCAGAGGTTGGCGAGAAAGAATGTGCACATCCAAGACGTGAAATTGGCATATCTGAATCATAACACAGGTATGCATTGTACCTGAAGCGTGTCTGGCCTTGACTTTAAAGGACATCCCATGCATTTACCAAGAGTTACCAGAAATACTAAGATACTATTTGATATGTCCCGGAAAGGGATATATTTGTTCGAACTAGCTAAGTGCTTTTGGCTACTGTAAGCGAGTAGTACAAACCAGCAGGTAGCCATAATCGACTAGTACTTGTCGTAGTCGTAGTCAATATGCTTAGACGATAGGCGTAGGCCAATAGGCGTCGTCTATAGTCAGTCCAATGGCGTACTAGAAAGGCGTTCTACAATGGCGTTCTACAATGACGTACTACAATGGCGTACCCCTGTACCTCTACGTCAGCCTGTATTTATGGCTGACACCAGCCAACCATATTCCTGTGAGGGAGAACACCGGTGTATGCATATTCATTGCATCATTACTATATAACAGATATTATGGGAAATACTAAGATAATAATTATATAACAGTTATTAGGGAAAATAGTAAAATACTAATTATACAACAATTATTACGGGAAATAATAGAATACTAATTTGATATGAAATACTAGCAACAAGGAAATCCAATCCAAGGCTGACTATGCATTTGTGGTGTAAGGAATGTGTTTTCGTGCACAGGAGAGTTCCAAAAGTTTGTAATCACTGAGCTAAACAAAGACGAAAAAATGAAAAGAAAAAAATAGATTAATTTACTCAAAAGAGTTACCACCACTGGCGATAGAATTAGAACAGTCAACTGGCGTGATTAAACAAAGGGAATTCATATTTTTAACGGTATAATAGACACCTCAAGAAAGAAGAAGATTCGAAACGTCTTAATAATAACGACCTGGGACAGAAAATGGAACATTAAAATAATAATCTCTTATGTCAGAAATCCAGAAAGAATTAAGATTAGCCTGATTTATTAAAAAAAACATATATAATAATAACATAATCTTTTATTTTTGTTAATCTTTTACATTTAGAACCAGTTTCCCTCTAAGTAGCTGACTTGAATGCGATATTACTAATTTCAATCAAAATCTAACGTTCTTAATACGCCAAATAGCTTTTTAATTTCTGCGTTTAAAACAAAGGTATTGCAGATAAAAGAGGATAAATCTCTAAAAGACGCCATCTGGAAAATCTTGGAGTTTTTAAAAATTCAAAGAAAATACACCATATTCAGTTTTTAAATAAAAGCAATTTAATTAATCAGAATGGTTTTTAATTAATTAATTACATAAACAAAGTTTTTCTCATTTGTAAACTAATTAAATAAAAAGCCTTTTCTCTTGTCTCTGTCATATTATTTTTATATTTACACAGGCAAATACACACACGCATATACTCAAACATTCATTCATATATATATATATATATATATATATATATATATATATATATATATATATATATATATGTAAAGATATACATATATATATGAAGAGATACAAATATATAAATATAGATAGATATATATAAATATAAATACAAAAAGATATATATATATTTATATATATATATATATAAATATATATATACATATATATATATATATATTATATATATACTAGCAAATTTATACGTACAAACACGTAGTACACACATATATATATATATGCACACATAAAGATCTATAAATGTATAACTCTTTTAAACAGGTACATAATATAATCGTATGTATATACTGACGCACACGAAAATATAGAGACTCCTGCACATACATTATATATATATTATATTTACACAAGCTCTACCTCTGATATTGAGCTCTTTATCCCATAAATATAGTACACCTTAAGAGTATATTTCTTCATATATATATATATATATATATATATATATATATATATACGCACGGACATAAACTCCCCCCACACAAGTAAATATATACAAAAATATCCGTGGAAACATGTACATACTTATACACACTCAAACACGCACACACACACACACACACACACACACACACACACACACACACACACACACACACACACACACACACATATATATATATATATATATATATATATATATATATATATATATATATTACAAATATACCTACAAAGATATACACACTTGTACATACAAATATCTAGGTATTTACTCTGTTTCGCCACTAAGACGAGTTGTGACACAAGGTCAGTTTTATGGTGGAGACCCGAGAGCGTACACATGGGTAGGAACTAAAATTGCCCGTAGCCCCCGCAACCGTTAGTTGCATTGGTCCGGGTGCGAGCACCGATTCCTCTCTCTGGTGCAATGAGAAAGCACTCCTCGGGATGCTGTTCACCAGCGCTGGGCAACTCTCAGTATAATTTTCCTCAGTTGTGAGTCTGTCCTTTGACAATACCCGGTTAAGGCAGTGGAGACCTTGCAGAGTGGAATTAACAGGAGATAACTGATAACTGACATCCAATAAACATGGCACGTGGAACTAGAACAGTCTACCCCAGTGAACGAAATAAAGGGTTCAGTTCGACACTCCAACCACCTGAAGAAGGCCGGAACGTACAACGGCCGAATCGTTGCAATAAATATGGCGACAAAGATGAGGACAATAGTCCGAATAATGTAAATGGTATATATATATATATATATATATATATATATATATATATATATATATATATATGAAATATGGACAAAGATTCCTTCCTCTCGATATATGGGTTAATTATTAGCAAATGATTATTATCTCCACGAAGATTTTAAAATATTTTCTAGTTTATATAATGTGCAAAAAGTTGTTACAGACGTAAAATCCAGTCAAACAATTAATCTAGACTTGTCGCCTTATAACAGTCACATTTTTCAATTAATTTAACTTGTGATGTCATTGATTCCAACCATTTGATTCCATAGGAGAATTTCGACAAGAATTTACTTCAGGAAAAGGGAGATTTTCGTACGAATACACAATTTAGTTAAAGCCGAGAAGATACAGAGTGCGATGGGTAAATAGCGGCCATTTTATACTTTTATCTTTTTGCGCATATAGGTTTTTTCGTTTTTGATTTTGTCGACTGCACAATATAGTTGGGTAAGTTGGGCAGCATCTGTAAGAAAAAGAGCACCATGACAAAATTCACCCCATCCGAAATTTGGAAACGTCATGCTGTTCTGCCTGGCATTCGCGGCTGAATCTCCTACACGAATATTTCAGAATGTCTGAGTGTAAATCTGTGGGCTGTTCAGAGGATTCGGAAAGATTTCGATGAGTCTAATGATGATTACGAAGTTGTTTGGGGTGATCACTGGTGATGGCGACGTTATGCCTCCATTGATCCTCACACAGGGCTTCAGGCTCAAAACGGAGCCCTACATCAAGAGGTTTGAGGAGGTAAAGAAACCCAGGGTCAAGAGGGCTTATCCATCGCACTAGCTAATTTAAAGATTTTATGGTGAGGCTATGAAATAGAATATAAAATTATTTGTTAAAATAGATTGCAATATGCGCTAGAATTGTTTAGATTTTTAACATTGGATTATTTAGTTTATTTGAGTGAATGAAGTGGAAAAATGCGGCATACATAATTGTTTAGTATAGAGTGCTAAGATATTGAACTTTGAATCTACATATGGTTTCAAGTACCGGTCAGAAGTACACTATACAGTTAGTATATATATATATATATATATTTATATATATATATATATATATATATATATATATATATATATATATATATATATATATATATATATATATATATATATATAAGAATAGACTTTTAATTAGATATTATACATTTAAAATATTTTAGTGGGAACTCACACAAGTTTTTAGTAAGTACAGGAACAGCATCACAAGCACTCGTACCTATTAGAATACATTTTATTGTTGTTGTTGTGCATATATGCATATATATACATACATATATATATATATATATATATATATATATATATATATATATATATATACACCAATATCTTTCTTTGTCAATGCTCTTAATACAACACTGAAATATGTACTGAAATTCTAAGATTAAAACTTCTCCATTAACAGTCTAATGCTACGGCTGTTAATGCAAATTTATGAATAACATGTGCACATATACACGTAGAAACACACGCATCCATACATACGGACACAGAGACACACACATACGCATGCGTATCTGTATGTAGGATAAGAAAATGCAATTTACTTTGTTCATCCTATTCTAATAAAGAGATTGCTCAATAATGTTTACTCTCAGGTGCAACATTTAAAAAGAATTAACAAATATATAATATGAAATAAATATAATTTTAATCTTCATCAACATCAGTCAACTGCAAAAAAAAAGAAGACCTTTCCCAAATTCTACCATGCCGACTTTGAATGTTCAAGTTCCTCATTTTTATAATACGTACTCTATTAATTGGAAATCATTAAATCTCTTGCCCACCCACCTCCTGTTACCCATCCTTATCATTATGAGTCTCGCCAATGTACGCTGTTGTTGGATTATAAACCGGGTGTATCAGCAAAGTTGTTCAATTGTTACATTAAATTTTGAACCGTTGTACTTAGAAATGATAAAGATATCTTACTGGAATTTTTATAAACCTATTGGGCCCTAATTTAAACAATATGGATGTATAATTACTCTTCAAGCTTAACAGACGAATCGTGATGAAATCGATCATAAACGAAAATGACATGTTCATCATTAATTAATCATAGCTAAGGATCGGAATCTCATGAAAGTTCAAATATATATATATATATCTATTAAAGACATTTTTTATATGTTTAACGTTCTTTTTATAGATACAAGTATTTAAGCAAATGCTCTGTTTATAATAAACAGTATTAAATAACATTTACCGGCCTGAATGTCCCGAGAAATTTTCATAGAAACAGAGCATTTGCTTAAATACTTGCATCTATAAAAAGAACGTTAAACATATCAAAAATGTCTTTAATAAATTGTCGGACTATGTCCAATTCAAAATGTATATAAGTTAATAAGAAGAGCTAGAATATGTAGGTCATTAAATGACCCATGTCCTTTATGCATACATGAGAAACTATATATTACTAAGTTTATAAAAAATAAAAATTTACTGAATCAGAGAAATGAAATAGCTATTTTTTGTCGTCATTGCCAAAAGTTTTCTTTAAATAATCTTTAAATAATCTATAAAAAAAAAAAAAAAAATTACCTGATTATTATACATACTCATATTTGATGGGTATAAATAATTTTAAATAATGTAGATAATTATATTATATTTACTTGGTTTATAAAGAAATATAGCCGATTAAAATTAAAAAGTTAAATTTGAAAGTAGAATTTTTAAAAATGTTTTAATATTGAAATTAAATAAAACAGATTCTAACCTAAATATCTTTTAAAATTGTAATTAAATAAAACGTACTCTAACCATAACACCTCTCTCAAAGCAATTCAAACACTGGAAAGAATCCAAGTGAACACCGAAAGTCATGTGAAATTAATAAGTTAGAATATAATATTGAACATTAAATGTCCTTTATACATACATATATACATTTATAATACTAAGTTTATTGAATTAGTGAAATAATTTAACCACCTTTGCCGTCATTGTCATAAAGTTTACATAAAATAAAATAAAATAATATTTACTTATACTCGATAAGAATAAATAATTTTAAATACTGTAAGTAATCCTAATACATTTACTAGGAGTATAGTATATTAAATATTAAAAATAACTTTTTAGAAAGGTGGATAAAACATATTCTAACCTAAACAGTCCCTCAAAATCTTTAAATATACAAATAGAAATAATACCATAAGAATTTTTGCCGTTAGAAATAAACCCAGATGACATGAATTTAGCGGATGTCAGAATTTGTTAAAAGATACATCCCTACCCATCCCTAAACATAACCCCGCTTTCAAATGTAACTATTAACTGAGACAACGAAAATTAAAAATTGAACCCTCTACCACCCCTTGTCTAGATGAATGGATTTATCGGTAACCTTGGAAACCCTCAAACTATGAATCTTTCCTGTGCCGTTAACAACCGTAAATTTTAAAAAGTAAGTTACTCCAAAATTCGCTTGATGAGGAAATGGAACTAATGTCTTTGGTTTAATAACAAAATTAAATTCAGGGGCTTTAGCTTCCATTTCTGAAACATGGTCATCACTGTGTAGCGGTAAAACCATATTTTAAATCTATTAATTTATAATATTAATGCTCTGTAAATTTAAATTTACATAGAGCACTATTGTGTAAAAATAAAAATATCTATAAGAACACCGGATTTTATATCTTACTGTTCTTTCCTATTTATTTATATATACATATATATATATATATATATATATATATATGTATGTATGTATGTGTGTGTGTGTGTGTGTGTGTGAGTGAGTGCAGGTATGCATAAAAATAGGAAAGAACATGTTAGGTAAATAATCCAGAGTTCTTTAGTATTTTTGTTTTTATTTTTAAAAAGACAGTGCTCCATGCAGAAGTAGAGCTTATATTATAATATGTTTTTAAAAATATGATTCCATCGCTACATAAGAGTTCTCACGTTTCAAAAACGAGAGTCGAAACCCTCAATTTCCAAAGGTGTCGCAGGCTGGGATCGCCTCCCCCAAACCCATAACTTTAAGGTCACGTTCCTAACAAATCGATCTGGGTCTCATGGCCTAAAGGTGAACGTTCTTGCCACGACATAGGGATATTTGTAGAGATCTATGATCGCCCACTTCCTGAACGTGTATGTGGCATAGAAGATGGAGAAGAAGATAAGGAGTAGAAGAAGAAGAGGAGGAAGAGTGGTAGAAGAGGAGGAGGAGGAGTAGAAGAAGAGGAGGAGGAGGAGTAGAAGAAGAAGAAAAAATCAGGAGCAGACGAAGCAGATGAGGTGAAGGATTAGTAGAAGAAGAAGAAAAAGAAGAAGAAGAATATGGAGGATGGGTGAATGAGAGGATGAGGAGGAGAAGGAAGTGTAGACAAAGAAAAAAGAAGTGGAGGAGGAGAAAAGATGATGAAGAAGAAGACTGAGGAGAAGAAGAGTGGAGTAGAAGAAGTAAAAGAAGAAGGAAGAGGGGGAATAGTAAAAGAAAAATAAAGATGATGAAGAAGAAGAAGAAAAAGACAGAGAAGACGAAGGAGGAGAGTTGGTAGGAGGCGTAGGAGAAGAAGAAGAAGAAGAAGAAGAAGAAGAAGAAGAAGAAGAAGAAGAAGAAGAAGAAGAAGAAGGAGGAGGAGAGTGGGGTGAGGAGGATTATACGAAGAAGTAGGAGGAGGATAAATAGTAAAAAAAATAAAGAAGATGCAGAAAATAAGAAGTAGTAGTAGTAAAAGAAGAAGAAGAAGGAGAAGAATGAAGAAGAAGACAGAGTCGAAGAAGAAGGAGGAGGAGGAATAGTAAAAGAAAATTAAATATGAAGAAGAAGAAAAAAATAAAGAGAAGAAGGAGGAGGAGAGTGGGGAGGAGGCTTAGGAGAAAAAGGAGGAGGAGGAGAGTGGGGTGAGGAGGATTAGACGAAGAAGTAGGAGGAGGAGAAATAGTAAAAATAATAAAGAGGATGAAGAAAAATAAGAAGTAGTAGTAGAAAAAGAAGAAGAAGACAGAGGATAAAAAGGAGGAGGAGGAATAGTAAAAGAAAATTAAAGATGAAGAAGAAGAAGAAAAATACAGAGAAGAAGGAGGAGGAGTGTGAGGAGGAGGGGTAGGAGAAGCAGGAGGAACACAGTGGGGGTGGAGGAGGAGACGAAGAAGTAGGAGGAGGAGAAATAGTAAAAGAAAATTAAATATGAAGAAGAAGAAGAAGAAGAAGAAGAAGAAGAAGAAGAAGAAGAAGAAGAAGAAGAAGAAGAAGAAGGTTAATGGGGAGGAAGCGTAGAAGAAGAAGGAGGAGGAATAGGAAAATAAAAATAAAGATGAAGAGAAGAAAAAGACAGAGAAAAAGGAGGAGAGTGGGGAGGGGGCGTAGGAGAAGAAATCGAGAGAGAGTGGGGTAGGAGGATTAGACGAAGAAGTAGGAGGAGGAGAAATAATAAAAGAAGAAATTTAAGAAGAAGAAGAAGAAGAAGAAGAAGAAGAAGAAGAAGAAGAAGAAGAATGATAATGGGCAGGAAGCGTAGAAGAAGAAGTAGGAAGAGGAGGAGCAATAGGAATATAAAAATAAAGAAGACGGAGAAAAAGTCATTGCTGATCTTTTCTCTGTGACCCTGGACAACATTACAGGATTTAATATTAGATTCAAGACAATCACTCGAAGGTATTTAAAACAGTGGCCTCTCACCAGCTTTTGGCCGTTGACTCTGATTTTGAGCGCGGAAGCCTTTGGCGTTATTGCGCATCAGTTTGCTTTTCTTTGCACTGATGTAAGGGGGAAAAAAGATGGGTTTATGCCAGATATTTCAACGCAAATTCATGCATGCGACCTTGTAATTATACAAACATTGTTACGTGCCAATATTTGCAACAATACAGTCTCTTATGAACAGATATTTAAGAAGGAAACTCTCGACCTACGCATTCTCCAATCTTGCCAAAAATATGGCGACAGCAACTCGCCGGGTCATGAACTTTAGATTATAGGCACCATTCACTATCATTCTACAATTTTACGGCCATTCATCATCATCCCGGGGTCAATTTAAATATGTCTTGTTCAAGTATCGAAGTGTAAACCTTCAATTCTCCTTGGCACTCCTTGTACTCTATTGAATAAAAAAAATGATATATTATATATAAAGAGCGACCGATCGATAAGTAGATATATGAATATAAATATATATATATATATATATATATATATATATATATATATATATATATATATATATATATATATATATATATACTACGCATCCATTTCAAGAGAACTCTTTACATTGGGATTCACCAACGAATACTCTGATATATCAAAGGGGAAACTGGATATTATTATGGACGCTAGAAATTCTGTGCTTATCCACAACAAAGACGAATGGATAAAAATAATTCAGGTGACTAATTTGAAATTGCAATGGAAACGTTAGACACTGCTGAGTCTTCCGACCTCGTTGGTTAATTCATTATATTTAACCTTACTGCCCAACATGACGTCAACATAGAGGATATAGGGTTATATAGGGATGATGGCCTTAAGGTGGTGAAAAATTCTACAAAATTCAAAATTGACATAATAAGAAAATGAATCCATAGGGAGTTTAAAAATCTAAACTTGAAAGTTAAAAATAACACAAACTTAAAAAAGCAAACTTCCGCGGTGTAACACTAGTCATATACCAACCTTACATGAAAACTATATCAAATCCATTATATATCCACCCACAATACATATATAGATTTAGCGGTTTAACTGTCCAGTACACGACCGTGTTTCTTGCTATAAAACAATTACTATATCGGTCATACCACGACATCCATTAGCAGACGCCTAAGATGTCAATTATATGAACAAAGTTCCATGAAAAGGTATTTAAAGTCCTACAGGCTACAAGAACCCAAAATTCTAGTTGATCATCCTCCATAAATCCCATAACTTAAAATATTTCGTTGTGAAAGGAGGACTCTATATAAAACATCTCTGCACCCAGTATCAATCGAACTTTATTTAACAACGGAAACAATTTGCTACACTTTTTTTTTCATTAAAATAGAATGATACAAACTTTATGTCCAGCCACGTCCTTTTCGTTGCGCTCGCAATAAACGCTATTATCATACAATAGGCATCACACAATTACATCTTAAAAGAGAACTGCGAAAGTAAATTGATACAGTGATTGCAACAGAGAACAACCCATTTTTTTCAATTCCAATGATTTTTAAATAATAAGCAGATGCATCACACTTTCCTTTGATATAAAAATTACATTTCAAAAATTTTACACTGATTCTTAAAATCATATAACTTAAAAAAATGTCTTTGCAAAAGTTTACACCCTCAGGATATTATACTGTGTTATCACGTAGTTTATCATTGGTGTATACAATCCAGAACAATCAAAAGTGACATGTATGTTCTACCATACCAAACAAACTTGGCCAGTCTGTTATTTTGCTATAAAAGGCGATTTAACTGCCTACAAAATTATCCACCACATGGTTTCTTGGTATGATGGACACTGACTGTAATCACAAAGTCTCCAAATCGGGAAAGAAAATGGACATACCTCTGTCTCAGGAACTTAAAAACATTATTATTTAAAAGTACAATGAAAATAATGGCTATAAAAAGATTACAAAAACTTTAGAATTGCCCCTAAGCACTGTTAAAACTGTAGTTAACAAGTGGTTAGTGCACAAAACCACTGCTACCCTACCAAGATCTGGGAGACCGAGCAAACTTACCAGAAGAAGAAAGTCAAAACTGGTCCGGGAGGCAACCTCCAAACCTAGTGCAACACTGGAAGACTTGAAAGTTTCAGTTTGCAGTACTGGGACAGATGTCCATGCATCTACAATTTCCAGAGTATTGCAATGCACTGTAACAATTAACAACAAACCCCTTGATAATGTCTAAAAAGTGTCCGAAAGCGCTTGCAAAAAGAAACACTACGGACAATATTTATATTCCTTTACGTCCACCAAACGGAAAAAACAAACAACACTAGAAAAAGTCAATAAAATATTCATCATTTTTTTGTTGTCTATTCGTAGAATTTTTATATGTCCTTAAAAGAAAAAAAATATATACAAAGACACGAAAAATGATATAAAAACTCAACTACATCATCTTGTCAGTGGTTTTCAACGAAATTTGCATCTCTCTCTCTCTCTCTCTCTCTCTATATATATATATATATATATATATATATATATATATATATATATATGCACATTTCATTAAAAACGACTGACAAAGTGTTTTTATTTAGTTTTTTATATAATTTCTCGTGTGATCTAATAAAGTTTTTCTTTTCAGATGATAAATTATATAAAAACTGTCCGAATGTTCTTTTTATCCGAGCGCTTTCGGCTATACATTTAGCCATTTTCAAGGATTATATTTCAACTCTTAGAATTAGAAATAGTTTGTTATATGTATGTTTTATAAAATGATTCATTTTTTGTTTCGAAACACGGTCAAGATATTATGTCCATGTTAATATTATTAAGTGTTGGTTTGTTTGTTTTTATTAGTAAGGCTTCCATTATTTTTAGCCTTTTTTTTTTGCATGTGGATGATGCTATTATATTAGTGTTGTCGACAAGTATATTCCGAATAGTGTCCAGTAGGTCTCCATGAATATTTAAATGAGATCTAATTGAGCTATTGTCAGAAAGGTGTAGAGTTAGTCTGCGTGTTAAACAATTTGTAGTGTGGCCTATATAATTATTTACGAAAGTTGATTCTTGAGGAATACAATTCCTTAATGGGCATTTGAATTCGTAAATAATATTTTCTCTATTTAATTTTGTTCTAGGGGGTGAATTATTATTTTTAACAATAATATATATATATATATATATATATATATATATATATATATATATATATATATATATATATATATATATATATGCGTACATTAAACAGTTGAAACCTAACCTGAACAAAAAAAAAACTATGAAATCTCTACAAATATTCTTAAAGGCCTATAATTCATAACCGAAACCATTACTTCATTCCAACGGCTTCTCATACTTAATACTTCTCGTTTTTACTCACGCGTGGTCATGTGTGACGTCAGGAGATATAGTGCGATTTTGGCCTCCAGCGTATCGTATGCACGAGTTTGTCGTTGCTTGGAAATAAACATATAAACAAAAAATAAAAATTCTTGAAGCTATATGCATAAAACAGTTGAAAACTAACCTGAACAAAATAAACTACGAAATCTCCATAAATATTCGTAAATGCCTAAACTATATATATATATATATATATATATATATATATATATATATATATATATTTCAAACATGTAGTATTGAATGTTAAAGACAACATAGTCTTACATATTTTCTTTTGAATTTTCTCATATTCTCTAATGAGACTTTTTATTTGAAAATAGTTCCGAAATATGTATTGTCCATACGATGACCTAGCGCTTTCGAACATCATTGCTCATCTTCAGGGTCAATATTTTAGTCAAAAATTTTTTTTTTTTTTTTTTTTTTAAACAAACATTTGCCAATTATCTTGTAGCGTAATCATGTTGCTACTTTTTTACAAACTAAAAACGTTAAATTCCTTTTAAATTCAAAAGACGCGATGATGTTATATCACGTGCATGGCGTAGATTTTTATCATGTGACAGCGTGAAAAAGATTTCCAATACACAAGCCAAAAGATCGAAGAATACGCTACAAAATTTAAATATATTATAAACATTGCAATATATTACCAGATATATTATAATCTATACGATTAATAAGAGGTCTTTTTCTTTTAATATGTAATGCCTCTAAGATTTTAAGGCGTCTAATGTCTGTATGTTTATCTATAATTTTAGTATTTTCTACAAGTATTTTACGTATATCAGATTGCGTAAGGGAAACAGTATGTGACTTAATATGTTGTTTAATGGAGCTAGTATTATTTAAATGCAGAGTCAATCTTCTGGAGAGCCGGGTGGTTGTAAATCCAATATATATATATATAAAGATATATATATAGAGAGAGAGGAAGAGAGAAATAAATAAAGAAAGAGGGAGATAGTTTATGGACATATTGTTGTGATAGAAATAAAATGGCTTGCCGCTTGTATTCAAGTCGGCCCGTCTTCTAGTGCGATTAGACATTCTATTTTACAGACTCTTGTCGAGGCACATTTTGTTTGTTCAATACCAAATTAACGCACCTGGGGTTTATACTGCAGCTAGGCTGTCTGAACCTTTATTACACATTCTGCGACAGAGCGCTGCATCTGGCAAGATCTTACCGTTTGAACGAGGGTGTTACGCCCAAAACATATTCCTGATTTGTGACTTCGTACTTTTACAACTGCGGCCAAACCGTCTGTCAATCAATTGTCACAAACTTGTGTCAATTCGTGGGGTATTGATTTCATACACTTTCCAATGGTGCCGCTAGCCGTGATCGCCTCGCAATGCCAATAGCATAAAAAAGTAGCCTTGCTGTGAAATCGATCATGGTCACATAATCAGAAAAATTAAAGCCGAAAGAAAGGAAAGGACGTGGGCAGTTGTTTGTAGTGAGGGGCCAAATCATCGTTCGTGACCTAAAGATGTGTTCAGTATATTTGAGAGAGACAATATCACTGAAAAAAGACGTCGACAACCGAATCAAAGCCGCCCACACAAGATACGGGAAGTTATTCTAAAGTGTCATCGGCAATCCTGTGCCAACACAGACCAACAAGCTGATACTCTACCGAGCTGTTGTAATCTCGCCTCTCCTTGACGCCTGTAAGACTGGGGTACTCCACCAAAGTGACATCCGCAAACCTGAAAGATTCCATCAAATGAAATTTCGTCAAATCCTACAGAACAGGTGGTAAGACCGGATCACGAACTACGAAGTTCTCCTCCAGAAACAGGTGGAGAGATTGGAAAACATCATGATTCGTCATCGCCCTCTTCAAGCCGGACATCGTGTCCAAATGCTAGACATTCTCCTACCCTCAAAATCCTCTTCACGGAGTTCGCATCTGGCGAGAGAGCACATTGATCCCCACATCCTCGATTCAAGGATCATCTAAAAACACCTTGCTGAGGACAAAAATCATTCAGGTCAACTGGGAGACGGGCACTACAGAAAGAACGAATTCCTGATATTATCGGACTGGAGGGGTCGATTCCAGCGTGCGGCAACTCTGGAAACTGCCGGAAAACAATACCATGAGTTGACCAAGCCTTGTGTGTGATATTCGGTAGACGGAACCCTTCGTGCCGTCGATAGCTATGCTAGCACGAAGTCACAAGTCATCGTGGCCGAGGGCTGGTCTTGTTCAAATTGTTGATCACGATAGATAACATGCTCTTTCCCAGAAACTGTAACAAAGTTTCGCTCAGCACAGTTGCAGTATAAACCACAGGTGGGATCGGTGGGTGTCTGTCTATATTTCTGAGATGAGGTATTATGTACACTATTTATATTATTTGGTCTATTGCAGAAGAGTAGCCCACAAAAAAAATCAACATGTTTGAAAAGACCAGATGACAAATAGAAGGGACAAAGAGAGTCTAAAGAAAAGCCAAAGATCCCTATTGAACCCTCCTACCCTACCATACGGGGGTACAGATGTCTCCTCAGAAATAACATAGGACTCATTTCGCACAGATAAGAACACGGGAACAATTTCCGCCAACGACGACGATATCACTTTTTTATGACTCTCTTGTGGGAACGGGGCCGAGTGGTTAGAACGTTTGCATTCTGACAATGAGACCCGGGTTCGAATCTCACCGTAGTCGATATGTCGGGAAGGAGACTTCCTGAAGTTATCGGACTGGAAGGGGGACGAACCCAGCATTAAGCACTTTTGGAAACTGCCTGAAAACCGTACCACGGTTTGACCCAAACCTTGTGAGTGAAATTGGGTAGACGGAAACTTTGGGTGTCGATGGCTCTGCTAGCACGAAATCGCAAGACATCGTGGCCGAGCGTTTGAGCGTGCTGGCCTTGTTAAGATTGTTGATCACGCTAGATAACACGCTCTTTCCCAGAAACTGTAACTAAGGTCTGCTCAGTATAAATCACAGATAGGATCGGTGGGTTTTGAATAAACACAAATGCACCTGAGCAAGTGTCTGCAATAGGGATTGCCTAGCCGCCCTAGTAGACAGGTATCCTCGAATACGAGTGGCCAGCTATACTATAACTCTCTTAGAATGGACTGGGGTTGAAAAATACAGAGAGCCGAATAATAAAAAAAAATATTAGTGAATCCGTGCAGTTTACACACGTTATGTTATAGTCTGATATTAAATCAATGTATTAGCTATAAAACTGGATATTAACCCACCGATGTTTGTGAAATATCAAAAGATAGAAGGGTAATTGTAATAGCAATGTCAGTAGTTTCCCTACAGGAGGATATATTTGGCATTCATTGGCTGAGCAATAGGTACTGCTGTCGGTTTAAATTTATAAAATCATTATCTTTAATTTTTTCTATCAGGAAAATAAGTTTCTCAACTCCAGTACATGTAGTCGATCTTCGTAGTATTGTTGGCGCTTTCCTTCCTAACCTGTTTTTGAAGTAGTGTGGAATATCAACATCTTGATTATGTCATTATTTTCTCTTCTCGAGCCCAGTATTGATCGAGGTTTCCTTCCTAACCTTTTGTTTGAAGTAGTGTGGAATATCAACATCTTGATTATGTCATTATTTTCTCTTCTCGAGCCCAGTATTGATCGAGGTTTCCTTCCTAACCTTTTGTTTGAAGTAGTGTGGAATATCAACATCTTGATTATGTCATTATTTTCTCTTCTCGAGCCCAGTATTGATCGAGGTTTCCTTCCTAACCTTTTGTTTGAAGTAGTGTGGAATATCAACATCTTGATTATGTCATTATTTTCTCTTCTCGAGCCCAGTATTTATCGAGGTTTCCTTCCTAACCTTTTGTTTGAAGTAGTGTGGACTATCAACATCTTGATTATGTCATTATTTTCTCTTCTCGAGCCCAGTATTGATCGAGGTTTCCTTCCTAACATTTTGTTTGAAGTAGTGTGGAATATCAACATCTTGATTATGTCATTATTTTCTCCTCGGATTAAATGCGTTTTCCCTTTTTTTCTGTTTGTTGCAGCTGTTGGTAGTCTACAAGGGATGTGATTTCTGCCATTTTATACATTGCTTTGTTTAGACGAGAAATATAACAGTTTACTTTATCTAATCATATTAAAAAAAATAGCAGAGGAATCAGAAGATGTAACTGTGTCTTCGAGAATATGAGAAAAAAACATTGTTATTAAGAGTCGATAACAACAAAGGAACGGGAATTAAGACAGGGAATAATGCATTAAAATTTTTGAAACTCAAAGCTAGCCGGAAAGATGGCGGTCGGAAAAATGATTCACAAGCGAGGAGAGCGAGGGAGAAACGTTTAGCGTGGAAATTACGGTTATATCTAGCGATTTCAATTGTAAGGTGATGAGACCTTTCTGCCAATCTAGTACTGCGCTTAAATTTATAAAATCTTGGTACTAAAGCGGAAAGAAAGATTTATTTTGAAAAATACAAAGATTTGGCACAAAGCCAAAGATGGAAAAGAGTGAGAAGGCTGGTCTTCCGTCTGTCTTATCTTAAACTTAGCAACGACTACTGGCCCAAACATATGGCAGTATTCCTTATAACAAACCAGCACATTCTTATTGTATAGCTGACCAATTGTATTCGAAAACACCCGTCTACTAGGGCTCAGGCGTATGTGTTTATTCAAAACACACGGAGTGGTTTATACTGCAATTATGCTGAGCAGATCTTAGTTCTGGGAAAGAACCTGTTATCTAGCTTGATCAAAGATTTGAACAAGGCCAGCACGCTGAAGCCCTCGGCCACAATGACTTAAAACGTCGTGCTAGAGCAGCTATCAACGCCCCGTTCCAAGGGTTCTGTTCGCTCAATTTCACTCACAAGGTTTTGTTCAACCCGTGATATAGTTTTCAAACACTTTCCAAAGGTTCTACACGCTGAGATCCACTCCTTCAGTTCAATAACATCAGGAAGTCTCCTTCCTGACAAATCGACCACGGTGAGATACAGACCAGAATCTCATGGTCGAAATGCGAAAGTTCTAACCACTTGGCCACATATTACAGTCACCATAATACAATGAGGTCTCTATGTAGTTTTAACTTATTCACAGATGTACAATCTTTTTTTTCTGTGGAGGGGGAATAAAAATAACAACATTATCCCCCACCCCAAGAGGAAAAATCATCTAACCAATTATCATGAAAATATTTATAATAAAAAAACGCACAGAGAAACTACTTTGTGAATGGTGTGAAAATGACAAAAACCGAGATATCAGCTCAGAACCGATAATATTGCAGATACTCTTGGGAAAGGTATGAATCTGTCTCCTCTATTTAATTATGCATTTAATATTTAGAACCATCATTTATATCCTAAAAAATGTTAAATTAATATTAAAACAAAAAAAAATGTTTTTTTTTCTTGTGATCCGGAATATGTTTTGGCGTTAAATAAGCTACAAAGGGTTAATAAGCTGTCAAAAATAAATCAATCAAAATCTGAGTTACCTTTTCTTTTTTTAACTTGACCTGTAATCTTGTCATCGACCATGATTCCGCAATCTTTTTCACTGCCTGGAAATTGTTTTCATTCTCTCAATGCGACATTTTAATATCTCAGTGTCTGGATCAGATATAACAAAATTAATGTCGGGGTGAGGGAAATTTAACGCAGAATACTTTACGCTCGGGGTGCATTTTTCCAACAGTGTAAGATGATTCTTGGTATTTTTGTTCCGTGTCCCTTCAGGGCGTGGACGATGATGACTCGCCACAATTTCCTGTCGTGTAGATTCTGTCTTTCCACTATATCTCCTAATCCTTCTTCTGTCAACCATTTTCACAAGCAGGTTAGGTATGTTAATCGCTATTTTTCTATGTCTGTCTTGAATATAAATGTGTCCTGTGAGTGTTAAATTTTCCAAGCCTTCCTTCCTCGTTATGTGTGCTGGAAATTTCAACCGTTTCTTTCTGATGTTAAATCTAAGTATCCGTTTTGTTTCCATTTTCTCTAACCATTTTCACAAGCAGGTTAGGTATGTTAATCGCTATTTTTCTATGTCTGTCTTGAATATAATTGTTCACTACATAGCATTCTCAGCATCTTTCTGCAGAACCACATACCTGTTGCCTCCTGTCTCTTCAGCTTTAATGAGGCTATCCAGCCTTCACGGACATATAGGAGGACAGGTGTTACATAACAGGTAAGCAGTTCTTTCTTTTTTCATGACGAGATTTTCCTGTTTCTTATTACTTTCCTTAACTTCCAGAAATTATATTCCACTATCTTAATTTGGCGTAGCATTTTATCACCTCTGTTAAAACGCTTCCAAGATAACTAAAGTTTGTACTTGCTTCATATTGACATCTCCAATTAATGATTCGCTTCTTGGGCTTTTCTTTGTACTGACAAAGATATGTCTTAGAAATTAAAATTAAAATAATAAAATTAAACATTTTGTCATATTTATCTATTTATATTAATTTTTGCAGAGGTTTTAATTGACATCTGTTTAAAAAGTTGCTTTGGCGGCAAAAGGAAAGAATGGGAAACTTATGTGGTTTTCTTGTGATTCATCTGGGCTTAACCATGCCTTATAGATGCATATAAGCGGGAATTCGCGCATTTCTGGCAGTAGCGTGCCTAACAGGGGACAACGTCATCATCCCTTTCTCCTTCAACTCATTGATATGTTACAACAGAGAGACGGCGGATATCATGACATCTCAGGTTCGACTGAAAACGAAGCGGTGGTCCTTACTTGAAGAATGCTGTAAGCCTAAAATTGTTTTTAATATCCCCGGAAGAGTTTGCCAAAAAGTGGGTGGGATTAAATCAAATTAAATAACCAGTTTTTAACACCCTTCGTGGTCGTTTGAAACCGTTTTAAAAATTCTAACTATTAAAAATAAGATGTCAAAATCTTAGTTATCCTTTTCTTTTCCTTTCCGCAGCTAGTAAGATTGTTTTTTTTTGGGTTTTTTTTTTTGTTTGTTTAAGCATTCAACCCCAAGCAAGTTGGGAAGCCACTAGCACTCTAAGGTTTACAGAGTTGGAGCGAGATCAAAAAGGAGTGAAGAGGAAAGGGTGAAGAGACTGTTACGGGATAGATCAGGGCATCTGGAGACGTCGATTGACATTACATTTGAATAGTTGAAGATTATAGCTATCAGGAAAACAAGAAATGCGGAGGGGGTTCCACGGGCGAAAAGTGCGAGGCATGAAGCTATTGGAGTACAAGAGACGGCTACATTTAACAGTTTCGACATTGAAATGGTGAAAGCGAGATACCAGTCTAGTTGAGCGCTTAAATTCATGAAGTCTGGGAACCAGCGAAAGCAGCTCATCGGAGCAGTTACCGTGAAAGTATTTGTAAAAAAGACAGAGGGAGGCGACGTAACGACTGCGAGAGAGCGATTGCAGATGAGATGCCAGATCAGGGCCAATTACATTGCATATCCGTCTCTGGATTTTATTAAGAATCATGAGACAATTAGAAGGGGCTCCAGACCATATATGGCAGCAATATTCCATGCAAGGGCAAATGGTTGATTTGTAGATTTGAAGGATCGACTCCGGCGAGAAAAATTTCCTGGCGGGGCATAGAGAGCCAACTTTAACAATCGCATTTTTTATATTATTTACATTATTCGGACTATTGTCCCCATCTTTGTCGCCATATTTATTACAACGTTTCGGCCATTGTACGCTCCGGCCTTCTTCAGGTGGTTAGAATGTCGAACCGAACTCTTTATTTCGCTCACTGGGGTAGACTGTTCTAGTTGCATGTGCTATGCGTCCTCAAGGGCACAAAGCAAAGTGGATAAAGGCGTTGGTTAGATCCAGTGAAAGGACCCAAAGATTGTGAGTTCAATAGCCGGTTAAGGTAGTGGAGAACTTTCAGAGGGAAATTAACAGGAGATAACTGAAAACTGACATCGATTAAACATAGCACGTGGAACGAGAACAGTCTACTCCAGTGAGCGAAATAAAGGGTTCGGTTCGATATTCTAACAACCTGAAGAGGGCCGGAGCGTACAACAGCCGAAACATTGTAATAAATATGGCGACAAAAATGAGGACAATTGTCCGAATAATGTGAATAGTGTACATAATACCTCATCTCAGAGATATAGACATATTTTTTATGTATTCCATGTTAAACGGCTGCGAAAATTATCATGGCACTAAAAAACATTGTTAATGCAATTTCATTTATTTTATTTTATTTTTTTATTGTAAAGAAAGTTTGAAGTTTCTGATTTCCATGAATTTCGACCGCTGTTGGACACGGTGAAGTAATGGATAGTGGCTCGGGTTGAAGAATCTGAGAGCCGAGTTCGAATCCCAGTCAAACCCATTCCATTCATTTACGTGCTAATACCCTTGGGAAATGTATGAATTCTCTTCTTTTTTCCCCCAGCTATGGGTAAAAAGCAGGACAGACCGGGTTCTATAGCAGTGGGTGGCCTACTTCAGAAAGAAATGTCAACCTATTGCGGAAAAATCCACCTCGTCAGTCATGCAGCGAAAGATATATAGTTGCCTTCGCGCGTATCACGCATGGCACACAACTGACTGACGAATGCTGTCGTCTGTCTACTTCTCTGTCTTGTCTAGATTGAATGTTAACTTTCATATTAGGTTTGTTCCCGAATGAGAGAAATTTCACGATAATACGCTACCATGTTACACCCACTTTCTTCATTTGTTTCTAATATCGTCGTCCCAGTAATCGCTGTCGATACCAAGTGGTTAACTTTCAACTGATTTTCCGATATATATTCTATCTTCTTACAGTTTATGTTAATCAATTATTCTAGCTATCCTTTACTCACTTCTATAGAGTTCTTGTATTTTCCTTTATGTGATTGCTATCAACCCTGTGTTAACTTAATATATAACGTTGTTAATCCTGGTGGAAATTGTCATTCTCCCAGAATCTCCTCACTGTAAAGGTGGAATACATCTGGTGAGACAACACATCCTTGTCTTACGCGTTTTTTCTATTTTATATATTTATTGAAATAACCTTCTATCCGTATGCAGGCTGTTAGTTCTCAGTAAAGGTTCAGGATTATTTGAATATTGTTACTAAATATTTCTATGTTACCTAATAGTTTCACCGATTCTTTGTGACGTCCTTTCAACATGCCGAATTTAGTGACCTGATAACTCGAGACATGTTCTTCAATAGTCTCGCGTGATCTCGCGTGTCCAATTAATTTATTCAAATTAAGAATGCCTGGAGATAAATTAATCTTATAAATTATGTGATTGCTATCAACCCTGTGTTATCTGAATATATAATGTTGTTAAGATTGAGGCCGTAAATCCTGGTCGAATTTGTCGTTCTCACAGAATCCCGTCACTGTAAAGGTTGAATACATCTGGTGAGACAACACATCCTTGTCTTACGCGTTTTTTCTTTTTAATATATTTATTGATATAACTTTCTATCCGAATGCAGGCTGTTAGTTCCCAGTAAAGATTCAGGATTATTAATCGAATATCGTTGTAAAATATTTCCAGGTGACCTAATTATCTTAACGATTCTTTTGGACGTACTTTCAACATGCCTAATTTAGTGACCTGATAACTGGAGTCATGTTCTTAAGTAGTTTTGCGTGACTTTGTACATGCAATTAATTTATTCAAATTAAAAATGCTTTGAGATAAATTAATCTTATAAATTATGTGATTGCCTGTGTTATCTGAATATATAATGTTTGTTAAGATTGAGGGCGTCATTAATACATCCTGGTTGAAATTGTCATTCTCGCAGCATCGGTTCACTGTAAAGATTGAATAAATCTGGTGAGGTGACACATCCTCGTCGTACGCGTTTGTTCTATTTTATATATTTATTGAAATAACTTTCTATCCGTATGCAGGCTGTTCGTCCCCAGTAAAGCTTAAGGATTATTTGAATATTGTTGCTAAATATTTCAAGGTTACCTAATAGTTTCAAAGATTCTTTGTCACGTACTTTCAACATGCCTAATATAGTGACCTGATAACTCGAGACATGTTCTTAAATAGTCTCGTGTGATCTCGCTTGTCCAATTAATTTATTCAAATTAAAAATATCTTGAGATAAATTAATCTTATAAATTATGTGATTGTTATCAACCCTGTGTTATCTGAATATATAATGTTATTAAGATTGAGGCCGTCATTAGTAAATCCTGGTCGAAATTGTCATTCTCACAGAATCGCCTCACTGTAAAGGTTGAATACATTTGGTGAGACAACACATCCGTGTCTTACGCGTTTTTTTCTATTTTATATATTTATTGAAATAACTTTCTATCTGTATGCGGGCTGTTAGTTCTCAGTAAAGGTTCAGGATTATTTGAATATCGTTGCTAAATATTTCTGTTACCTAATAGTTTCACCGATTCTTTGTGACGTCCTTTCAACATGCCGAATTTAGTGACCTGATAACTCGAGACGTGTTCTTAAATAGTCTCGCGTGATCTCGCGTGTCCAATTAATTTATTCAAATTAAGAATGCCTTGAGATAAATTAATCTTATAAATTATGTGATTGCTATCAACCCTGTGTTATCTGAATATATAATGTTGTTAAGATTGAGGCCGTAAATCCTGGTCGAATTTGTCGTTCTCACAGAATCGCCTCACTGTAAATGTTGAATACATCTGGTGAGACAACACATCCTTGTCTTACGCGTTTTTCCTATGTTATATATTTACTGAAATAACATTCTATCCGAATGCAGGCTGTTAGTTCCCAGTAAAGGTTCAGGATTATTAATCGTTAAGATTGCGGTCGTCCTTAGTAAATCCTGGTCGAATTTGTCGTTCTCACGGAATCGCCTCACTGTAAAGGTTGAATGTCTGAGAAGGCGAATGAAAGAGTTTCTTTATGACAACATGGGATTTTCAAGATACGGGGCATCAGCTGCTGCTATGTGTATCCACTACAGCAAATTATTTATACATGTTGTCGTTGCTGTGGCATAAATTCTGTCAAGCGATTTTTTGTTGAATTCTAATTTCCCTTACGATTTATAGAAATGGTTGGCAAGACATCTTTTTATCATTCACTTTTGTGCTGTATTTATTTCCTTGTCTCTCTTTGTTTTTAAATCTTTCCTTTTTCTTATCTTTATCTTCTTTCTTTAGTTCATTCATTCGTAATCTTTTAGCTTGACGTATGTCAGATTTGTCCTTCATTTCTTCTTCTATAAATCCATTCATATAAAGAATCGTTCTTATTTTAATTCGCGACACAATTATTTAATTTTTTCTTTCTCTTACGTTTCTCCAACAAATGTTTAATTCACTTGAACCTGTCTCTCTCTCTCTTTCTTTCTTTCTTTCTTTCTTTCTTTCTTTACCATTAATTAACGTTCTTTGTTTTTCTTTCTTTCTCGATACATTAAAATTATCTTTCTTTCTTTTCCCTTTATTTCATTCTTTATTTAGTTCTTTCTTTCTTTCTTTCTTTCTTTCTTTCTTTCTTCATTCATTCATTAACATTCTCTGTTTTTTCTTTCTTTCTCCATTAAAATACTTTCTCTTAATTTTTTTCCATAAATGTTTAATTCACTTGAACCTTTCATTCTTTTTCTCTTTCTTTCTTTTTTCTTTCTTTCTTTCTTTCTTTCTTTATTTATTTTTTCCCGTTCATCCTTTCTGTCTTTCTTTTCCTGCATTCATTTTTTGTTGTTTTTCTTTCTTTCTTCATGTTTTTAAATTATCTTTCTTTCTTTCTTTTTTTCTTTCTTTCTTTCTTTCTTTCTTTATTTATTCATATATTAATATTATCTTTCTTTCTTTCTTTCTTTCTTTCTTTCTTTCTTTCTACAGAATTCTTTCGCATGATTGATCTTTCATTCTATTTTTTACGTATCATAATTATTTTATGGATTTGAATATAAATGCCTACTTTTCCTTATTTTCTTTCAAATCACAATTATTTCCTTCTTCCTTTTTGTCTTTCTTTCTTTAATTATTTTTTATTATTTCCTTCTTTAATTAATTATCTCATTTTGATGTTTCTTTCCCATCCATGACTTTTTCTTTCTGTTCTTTCTTTCGTATTTCGTTTTTCTAGCTCTTTCTTTTACATTATTTACATTATTCGGACTATTGTCCTCCTGTTTATCGCCATATTTATTAAAAACGTTTCGGCCGTTGTTCCCTTCGACCTTCTTCAGGTGGTTGGAATGTTGAACTGAGCCCTTTATTTCGCTCACTGGGGTAGACTGTTCTAGTTCCCGTGCCATGTTTAATGGATGTCAATTATCAGTTAATTTTCCTCTGAAAGTTCTCCACTGCCTTAACCGGGTATTGAACTCAGACTCTTTGGGTCCTGTCTGGTTAAAGCAGTGGAGAACTTTCAGAGGGAAATTAATACGAGAAAACTGATAACTGACATCCATTAGACATGGCACGTGGAACTAGAACAGTCTACCCCAGTGAGAGAAATAAAGGGTTCAGTTCGACATTCCAACCACCTGAAGAAGGCCGGAGCATACAACGGCCGAAACATTGTAATTCATATGGTGACAAAGATGAGGACAATTGTCCGAATAATGTAAATAATGTACATAATACCTCAGCTCAGAAATATAGACAGATACTGAAGGGCCGAAACGTTGTAATGAATATGGCGACAAAGATGAGGACAATAGTCAGAATAATGTAAATAATGTACATAATACCTCATCTCAGAAATATAGACAGATAATGGAGGGCCGAAACGTTGTAATAAATATGGCGACAAAGATGAGGACAATAGTCAGAATAATGTAAATAATGTACATAATACCTCATCTCAGAAATATAGACAGATAATGGAGGGCCGAAACGTTGTAATAAATATGGCGACAAAGATGAGGACAATAGTCAGAATAATGTAAATAATGTACATAATACCTCATCTCAGAAATATAGACAGATAATGGAGGGCCGAAACGTTGTAATAAATATGGCGACAAAGATGAGGACAATAGTCAGAATAATGTAAATAATGTACATAATACCTCATCTCAGAAATATAGACAGATAATGGAGGGCCGAAACGTTGTAATAAATATGGCGACAAAGATGAGGACAATAGTCAGAATAATGTAAATAATGTACATAATACCTCATCTCAGAAATATAGACAGATAATGGAGGGCCGAAACGTTGTAATAAATATGGCGACAAAGATGAGGACAATAGTCAGAATAATGTAAATAATGTACATAATACCTCATGTCAGAAATATAGACAGATACTGAAGGGCCGAAACGTTGTAATAAATATGGCGACAAAGATGAGGACAATAGTCAGAATAATGTAAATAATGTACATAATACCTCATCTCAGAAATATAGACAGATAATGGAGGGCCGAAACGTTGTAATAAATATGGCGACAAAGATGAGGACAATAGTCAGAATAATGTAAATAATGTACATAATACCTCATCTCAGAAATATAGACAGATAATGGAGGGCCGAAACGTTGTAATAAATATGGCGACAAAGATGAGGACAATAGTCCGAATAATATAAATAATGTACATAATACCTCATCTCAGAAATATAGACAGATACTGAAGGGCCGAAACGTTGTAATAAATATGGCGACAAAGATGAGGACAATAGTCAGAATAATGTAAATAATGTACATAATACCTCATCTCAGAAATATAGACAGATAATGGAGGGCCGAAACGTTGTAATAAATATGGCGACAAAGATGAGGACAATAGTCAGAATAATGTAAATAATGTACATAATACCTCATGTCAGAAATATAGACAGATACTGAAGGGCCGAAACGTTGTAATAAATATGGCGACAAAGATGAGGACAATAGTCAGAATAATGTAAATAATGTACATAATACCTCATCTCAGAAATATAGACAGATATTCCTTTTTCTACTTTTATTTCAATTATTTTTCTTTCACTGTTTCTCTTTCATATGACCTTCGTGCACTTTTTCTTCCTTCATTTACCTGCAATTACTTCATTCATTTCAGGGTTTAATTATTTTTTTCTTTCTGTTTTTCATTCAATTCTTTCTTTCCTTTCTTCAAACTTCCAGAGTTTTATTTTCATTGTTGAATTTTCTTTCTGATCTTTTTTCATTCCATTCATCACATTTTCATTGTTTCATTTCCAATTTTCATTTGTATGTTTCTATCTTTCCTTCTGTCTTCATTCTTTAATTGGTTCAATCTCATACTTTTTACTTTCTCTTTTCGTTCTTTTCTCCACTCTGTTTGTTGTAAATTTTTTTTACCACTCTAGACAATTAAACTCGTCCTCGACGAATCAACACGTCCAACTCTCTCTATATGTATGTTTCTTCATGTTATTACCTCAAACACAAGAGAAGCGAAATTCTACTGTGGCCATCACAATGAACCGCTGAGTCAATATCTTACAAAAAATCTGTTCACAGCAGAAAATGAAATGGTGTTTGTTGTTCGTAATCATATTCTGTTGTTTTTTTGGGTTTTCTTTTCTAGAAAATTGCATATTTCTTGAGAACAAACACACGTCTTTGTGTTGTGAACTGGCACTTAACTTGTGTTAATCACAGTTCGATAAAAAACTATCGGAAAGGTTCAAACGAGGTATAATCTCTTTAGTTACACAGCCATTGCAAATGTGTTAATTCAAAGGGAAGTAGAGGTAATGAAACTGAGTGTAAAAACTCACACACCAGGAATCATTACATCGTCTAGTGATGCACATCGTGAGAGAAATCCACACAGCTATACAATTGTAATCAATTAGATTGTATTAAATTAACTCGCCAACCACTATATTTTTTCTAGATATTCATTAAACTTGGCATAAAATTGCTCATTTTCAATCACTTGGATCAAAATCAAAAGACTTCCAGAATTTTGGTTTACTTATATACAAACTTGTACACAAACTAAATAATCGAAATACAATTGAGGGCTGCAAAATGCTCACCATAAACTTCGATGACCACGAGTTATTTTATTGTCAAATAGGAATCAAATTAGTAACTACCGACACCGAGGTTCGAACGTGACACTCTGGACTTATGAAGCTATGTTTTCCGCCAGGTGTATTAATAGCGATGTCAGACTTAGTTTGCGTCGATGATTTCTATTTTTTTATATAAGATTTACTGGACGTTAAGCCGAGCCGCGCTACTAACAAGGCATTCACTGAAATGGTTAATTATCTTTGGTTGACTTTTACTTCTTTGCTAAGTATTTATTTGTGTTTGTAATTAAATACTGTTTTATTTTAACATTGAAGTCTTGAATTATACTTAATCATTAACGGCCACCTTAAGTTACAAAATGCATTCTCCATAATATACCCATCTGCCATATGTTGGTACAATAATTATCTTGAATTGGTATCCGTCGGTCTCGAGAGATCAGAACCAGTGCCAAAAGAGCGCAGACCGGGGCAAGGTTTTATTATGAGAGGTTGGCAGTTGCTCGGGCAACATGTCTCCTCTCTCCACGCGACCGATGTTGTCCAAGAGAAAGGCAGAGGACAATACAGCTCAGAACCGACGTCGTCGCAGGGGTGGTTAGAACGGAACATAGCGTCGGACTGTCTTAAGGACTCCACCTCCGTAAATGTAGCGACTATTGAGTGACTATTGAGTGGAAATATCCATTCGAATTCGTGTGAATTATTGTGCGTATTCACTGAAATGGTTAATTAACTTTCGTTGACTTTTACTTCTTTGTTATGTTAACTATTTATTTGCGGTTGTAATTAAATACGCTTTTATCTTAACAATGTTGCAGACTGGCGAATGTATTGTAAGATATCAGAAGGTTAGGTTATCAGAAGGGTTAGTGATTTTGCTGTTCTTAGACATTCATCCACAACAAATTAAGAAACAGGAATATTGAAATCAAATCATTTAAGAGAAATCAAAGTGAAAACAAGATAATTAAAAGTTTAACAATAACATTGATTTATATAAAATTAACATACACAATTAAGTCAGATATTGTTGGACAAATGTCGATGGTTGAATCGAATTATGTAGCGGTGTCAGGTTGCTGACTGCAGTGAATACTGAGTGGAACTATCCAGTCGAATTAGTGTGAATTATTGTGCGTCGATGTTTTGGGTTTGGATTTAGGATTTACCGGACGTTAAGCCGAGTCGCGCTATTAACAAGGTATTCACTGAAATGGTTAATTATCTTTGGGTGACTTTTACTTCTTTGTTCTTGTTAAGTATTTATTTGCCGTTGTAATTAAATATAGTTTTAACACTGAAGTCTTGAGTTATACTTAATTATTTACGGCCACCGTACATCAAAAAACTTGTATGATAAGGTCTTTCAGAATTTAAAACATTCATTATATTATTTTTTTAAATTTCTTTAATGATAATCTTATTTCTTCATCAACAACATGGGGTTAAAAAATGACTGTTAATAAACGTTTCTTTTATGTTTCTTAATTATCTAATATTGATAATCTTAATTATCTAATAATTATCTATAATTAAAAAGGAAATTATTTTCGAACGGGTCATCATGGCCGATGTGGTGTAATAATGATATCGACTCGGGATAAGGACTTAGGTTCTTCTAAAAATGATGCCCGATTTTAGAATAGAGCTTTTAATTGCGTTCTAATATATTATTATAATCGTTACACAAAAATATATGACCCATTCCTAATCATCAATGTGTCCTCTTTGTTAATTTTATATCAATCTCTTTTAGAATTTAACGTAAAACATTATTGTCATATAGGAAGAAAATGAGTAACTACCGACACCATTTTACTTGCTAATTTATTCCATTCTTTTTCATATAAGGACCTCAGATCCGGGATGTTTGTTGGAGCTCTCGATTGGATTTGAATTTTCAAATAACGCCACAGATTCTCGATTCGGTTTAAATCTCGGGACTGACTTGGCTATTTCCGGATAATTACATTTTTTTCAGCAAAGCATTTATTTGTAGATTTAGGCAGTGCATTTCGAATCATTATCTTAGAAGATCTAATCAGGAGGAAGTTCAAGATTTTCAACTGAAATCATTAAATTTGCTTCCAAAATATTTTGATAAGCTGGGGCATTCATTCTACCATCTATTACTGGTATGTTGCCAGTACTTTTTCCCAGGAAAAACATCCCCAAACCAATGATGCTGCCACCACCAAATGTCTCTGAACTGTTTTTTTAAGCTATCGCCATCTTTCCTCCATACATAATTTCTAGAATTACGTCGAAACAAGTAAATTTTATTTTTTTCTGTCCATAATACGATTTTTTCTTATCCTTATATTCACGAACAAAATTTAACCTGGTAACTGTGTGTCTTTTCAATAGAAGTGGAGTTTTCCGAAAGGGGTTTGACTTTAGATTGTTCCTATGAATTTCATTGCTTATTGTCCATTTAGTGACAAAGATTCCTAATGAAAGCAAATAATTAATTTTCCACGAAGATCTTGAAGAAATCTTCCGTGGAGCAACTGTTCTTCTTTGGCTTTCAAAAATTCTGAGTTTTTTTTTATACCTTCCAATGAATGAAGTAATGGTAGTAAGCGGACTAAGCAGGCTGTCTGGGATTATCCTGTTGTTATTTTTGCGAATTTCTCAATTCTTTTCCTCTTGCCATGATGAAAACCTTCTTGCACGAATATCAATTATAGAATGTTCACTTTGTCTTTTTTTAGGCTAAAAGTAACTACCTATAACATTATTGGAACATTCTAGAATATTCCACGTCTGTGTGTGTACGTGTGTGTCAGAGAGAGAGAGAGAGAGAGAGAGAGAGAGAGAGAGAGAGGGGGGTTGTGTGTGTGTGTGTGTTTGTATTTCTTACTTCAAACATGATTTTAGTAGATATCTGTATTTGAGTAGATGCAACCTTTTATTTTAAACTCTATTTTACTAGCTTACTCACAGGAGACAAGAGATATCCAACGAAATTGATCGAATTTTCGTTTTTACAGTTATATACAAGGCCCAGGAACCACTCGAGATACAGAGTAAGAAGAGATATGTAGTGTAAGACATAGATTAACCTTAGACTTAAACAGAGTATGAACGTAGTGACCGGCAACACATCCTGTTGGGATTTGGTTCCACATAGTAGTGGTTTGGGAGAAGATTCTGCTCGAGTGGAACTTATGTCTCACCAGTAGAATACGAAGGGAATGACGCTGGTTCGCTGTGAAGGTTAGATCTAGTGGAACTAAGGAATGTAATTCATCCGAACATTTTCCACGAGCAGAGCGATAGAGTAGCGATGGGCTTGCCACGTTTCGTTTATAGGAAATTGGTTTTAGATTGGAAGATAATTTATCGCATTCGACATATTTTTCTATATTTTTTCTCAGACGTTGTGTGAGTGCGTGAATACCTGGGCAGGTTGTTCAATAATTGTTATTTTCTAGAGGTATACAGCTCAATATCGGAAATAAAATGCTTATAGATATAAAGTGTGGACACATGAATCAATTCAGTACCACAAGCGTCAGTTTCACACCTTAGGGGATCTTCTAAAATGGCACTGAGATTTAAAACTGACAGTCACCATGCAGTGTATATTCCTATGACTACAATGCCTACATCTATCTATCTATCTATCTATCTATCTATATATATATATATATATATATATATATATATATATATATATATATATATATATATATATATCGATATGTTCATTATCTATCTATCTATCTATCTATCTATCTCAGTCTGTTATCTATCTATCTATCTATCTCAGTCTGTTACTTATCTATCTATCTATATATCTATCTATCTATCTATCTATCTATCTATCTATCTATCTATCTATCTTAGTTCCTTGTCTATCTTCCTTATCTATCAATCTATCTATCTCAGTTCCTCATCTATCTATCTTCCTTATCTATCTATCTATCTTTTAATATCTATCTATCTATCTGAATCTTTTAATATCTATCTATCTATCTATCTATCTATCTATCTATCTTTCTATCCATCTATCTGTCTATCTATCTATCTACCTTATCTATCAATCTATCTATCTCAGTTCCTCACCTATCTATCTATCTATCTAGCTATCTGAATATTTTAATATCTATCTATCTGTCTATCTATCTATCTATCTATCTATCTATCTTCCTTATCTATCAATCTATCTCTCTCAGTTCCTCATCTACCGATCTATCTATCTATCTATCTATCTATCTATCTATCTATCTATCTATCTATCTATCTATATATATATATATATATATATATATATATCGATATGTTCATTATCTATCTATCTATCTATCTCAGTCTGTTATCTATCTATCTATCTCAGTCTGTTACTTACTTATCTATCTATCTATCTATCTATCTATCTCAGTCTGTTCACTATCTATCTATCTATCTATCTATCTATCTATCTGTCTATCTCAGTCTGTTACTTACTTATCTATCTGTCTGTCTATCTATCTATCTGTCTATCTATGAATCGATTTTCACGTCAAGAAAGATGGATGTGGGTTCAGTAAATTCTCTGCATTTACCGAAGCACCTGCAAAAGTGAAATGTTTAAAATGATCAATTACTTGCGCCCTGCAAAGCACACTCAATCAATCATAGCACTTTTTCCTGTGCTGGTACACTGTCTGCAAGACAATGCTAGAATGGAAGTCCTTTTGAAGATAAAGGTTTTCCATCTCCAATCTGCATGCAGGCCGTTGGATCCTATAAAAAACACGTCCACCATTTGCCATCCAGGGTGTTTTGAATTCAGAGTTATTCGTCTCCTAGGCTGGTTGCTAACTAAGGTTATAAGACCCTGTATAACATGTTATTCACCCATAGTCATAGGCAAAAGTGATGGATTTATACTTTCCCAAGCATATTTGCGTGTAAGGGAACTAACTCGACTCGTTATCGTTATATATATATATATATATATATATATATATATATATATATATATATATTACAACGAATCATTCATACAAAAAGTAGATTAGTAAAGTTAATTATATAAAATGCCGAACTCCCTTCGCAATCAAAATTCACTCGATGAAAGTTATGATCTTTGTTTTTTTAAATTATAAGCTGTATAATGTCATTCTTTAATGCGCAAGTACTTTCAACTGTACATTCAGTCATCTTCAGGCATGGAAATTATTTTGGAACAAAAACTGATATATATATATATATATATATATATATATATATATATATATATATATATATATATATATAAACAGCGAAAATTAATTAGTACATGGCGAGGAGTTGTGGGTAATAAGTGGACTCGACTAAAATAAATTTATTGCTAAAACAATAAACCGATGTAAATATGGTCACAATATTTTTGGGGGTATATTTGCGTGTTTCTTTCTGAAGAAGTGTTGGCTCCAAAAAAGTTCCCTCTAAAGAATCCCCTATTTTTGTTCTCGATTGGATTTAAATCGGGAGAGTTTCCGGGCCAGTCTATCGTACGTTGATTTGCTCACTGGTAAGGCTTAACAGTGTGTTCGTGCAGAGTTACAATTTTTGTGCGTTACTTGGAGTAACGCCCATCGCAGACAATGGTCGCTGGACAACTAACCAACAGTCGAGACATAGTACCTGTGCGTTATAAAAATCTGATGCAATCACGGATGACGCAATATCTTTCAAGGCCAAACAAATTTTATCTGCACCCATAAATAGATTCATATTAATGCACATCCATTGTAAATGGCCTAATCTGAAGAAAAATAGAAATCGATTACTCCCTGTCACTCCAGTGAGTATTATACTGATCGTCCGGTGAAAGAAAGGAAACTAAAGCAGTTGTTTCAATTAATTTGCACAAATATATATTCACATTTTAGTTTCTTATTAATTAAGTATTATATATTTTAATTAAAAGGAGCTTATGAATGTAATCTTTTATTTTATTTTTTTATATTTGTATTGTCATGTATCTCTTCCCTTGGTAATTCTTTCAGGAATGAAGATATATGAAATAATCCGTGGCTCTCATTTTGATTTTGATGAGATTCGATAACGGTTCTGTGGTGAATTGTCCGTCAAAAGTTTACCTTCAATAAGTGCGACGTTATTTAGACGGTTTTATCTTAATTTAAAAAGAAATTACACTCCTTTATGTTGGCTTGGGAAAGGAGTATTTCTTTTAGGAAAGGGGATATTTGAAAAAGTCCTCATCTTGTTGCCATATTTATCACAACGTTTCGGCCGTTGTACGCTCCGGCCATCTTCAGGTGATTGGAATGTCGAACTGGTTCAGTTAAAATCAAGGTAAATTATTCCAGGGGACATCAAAAAGGAAATCACGGAACGAGTACCAGTCTTCGCGTTGATAACAGAAAGATATTCTGTTAGTAGGAGTTTATTGGCTGAGAGAGGAGTAGGAGATGTTAACAGACACTACAGCAAGATCAGAGCTGCCAAGATGGCAGAGCTGCGTGACACTGCAGGAGTCGGGAATGGCGGTAAAAAAACACGTAGGAAATTCAACCACTTGTGTGATAGATTGAGAGATGGAAAAGTTTAAGGGTTTGAATGAAAAGTTTAAGTGTTTGTATGCCAAGGAGGTAAGTTACTGAGGTTTTAAGCCACGTGTATGTTGGACGTTAAAGTCACCGAACACAAATACTTGTGCAGACGGGTGCAAAGAGATGGCCTCGTCTATATAATCGGAAATGCTATCGAATACACCACGGTCTGGAACGGTTTAGAAAGAACAGATACCTAACAGAATTGAGGAGAGACAGACAAAGACATATATGGATGGTTTTGAGATTCAAGGGAGGGTTCTCTAGCCAGTGGGAGATAGTCATGGCCGTAAACTACCAGGCTGTGCATGTGGGGTTTAGATTCCTTTCTTAAAAGAGGGAGGAAACGAGGAATGGAGACATCATAGGAGGGGATTGATGTTTGCTTTTGCAGATGTTACAATTTTTGTGTACTATTATATACTAGTGAGCAAACTCAAATGACTGGACTCACTTTATAGTTCCCCCAAATGAAGGTTAACCAATCAGAATGCGTACAATATTCAATCCGTCTTTTATAAAGGCGGCCATTTTGGTTACTCTCTCCGAATGTCCAATGCCAGCCTCTCAGAAACAAAGATGACCAGGACAGAATGAAGAACTACGCTCTGCTACCAATATCCACTGCTAACCTGAACTACGCTTCCCTACTGTGATCGAAGTATTCCCTGCCTATCTCTGGATTCTATACTCAAAGACTACCGTCAACATGAACAAGAGCAGAGAGCTAGTATATCAGGTGACTTTTCAACAAGGAATGCTTCAACACTGCAAAAGTTGGATTGAATGCCACGGATGTTGGAAAAGGAAATATTAAAAGGTTTATTTAGGTTTATTTTTATGATGGCTTAAGATCATTTTGAGATATGTTGGTAGTGATGAGACCTAAAATAATAGTAACAAAAGTCCATCGTAAGTGACATGGACAGAAAGAAGCTGGTGCAGCCTGTAACATAAAGTGCCTCAGGTTTGCCCACCAGAAGTACGTGCAGATAAAACAATTTCATGTGCGATATGTCACTATAAACACCCCTATATTATTCAACTGTTGATCAGAGCAGCCACTCAAGACGCTACGCAAAAGTTAGGGCCAGAAAATCTTTCTTCCCGGAATCGATCCTCCAAATCTATAAATCAACCATTGGCCCTTGCATGGAGTATTGCTGCCATATATTGTCTGAAGACCCTGCTGTTTGCCTCGGGGTTCTTGATAAGATCCAGAGACGGATATTCAACGTAATTGGCCCTGATCTGTTATCTCGTCTGCAGTCGCTCTCTCACAGTTGCCTCTCTCTGTCTTTTTTACAAATACTTTCACTGTAACTGCTCCGATGAGCTGCTTTCGCTGGTTCCCAGGACTCATAAATTTAAGCGTCCTACTAGGCTGGCATCCCGTTCCCACCCCTTCACTGTTGAATATGTTAGATGTAGACGTCTCTTCTACTCCAATAGCTTCATGTCTCGCACATCTCGCCTGTGGAACTCCCTTCATTATTCCTGTTTCCCTGACAAATATAATCTCCAACTATTTGAGTGTAAAGTCAATCGACATCTCCAGTTGCCTTGATCTATTCACTTCCCTTCTCCACATCCTTTCCCCTTTCATTCCTATCTGCTCTCGTTCCAAATCTTCTGTAAACCCCTTGCCTTGATCGATCCAGTATCTTTCTCCACATCCTTTCCTCTACCACACCTATCTGCTCTTCCTCCAAACCATCTGTAACCCCTTTCGTGCTAATGGCTTCCAGTCGTGCTTGGGGTGAAAAGCTTATATATATATATATATATATATATATATATATATATATATATATATATATATATATATATATATATGAATTACATAAAAATGAAACTCAATTGTAATATATGGCCATTTCACTCCTCGTGAGATTTCCCACTTCGAGAAATTCCCTGGAGATTGTAACTACTAAAACATTTGATAAAAAAAAAGTTTGTCAAACATTTTAGTATTGACAAACATCAGGGAATTTCTCGAAGAGCGAAATAGCCATATAAATGGGGTACAATTGAGTTTCATTTTATGTAATTCATTTCTATGCTCTATAATAAATATATTGAGCTTTCTTTTGTGGATCAGATTCTATATTTGATATTATTAGGATTCACTTGGATTTCTAACCTATGGATTTTACACACACACACACACACACACACACACACACACACACACACATATATATATATATATATATATATATATATATATATATATATATAATCAAGAACACATTAACGATTCAATTGATTATTATTCCTATTCTTATTATGCTCTGTAGTCGACATTGATCTCTCCCAGGATTAATAGCTTCTTGAAATTATCCCTACCCGTCGGAAATCGGTAAAGCATTCATACATACATACATACATATATATATATATATATATATATATATATATATATATGTGTGTGTGTGTGTGTGTGTGTGTGTGTGTGTGTGTGTGTACGTGTATTTGTGTGTGTATGCGTATGCGGAGATATATTAGGCAAAATCAGGTGATAAAACTGCAACAGCAATAATAATAATAATAATAACATTTCTTACATATTATTAGGCCTTTAGTCGAAGTAGATGCACGATGAGAAAAGATTTCAAAAATCATAATTTTTATGCACGCCTATATATATATATATATATATATATATATATATATATATATATATGACTGTATTTATATATATATATATATATTTATATATATATATATATATATATATATATACATTATTAGGCCTTTATATATATATATATATATATATTATATTATATATATATATATATATATATATATATATATATATATATACATATATATTATTAGGCCTTATATATATATATATATATATATACATATATATATATATATATATATATATATATATATTATTAGGCCTTTAGTCGAAGTAGATGCACGATGAGAAAATATTTCAAAAATTTTTATGCACGCCCATATATATATATATATATATATATATATATATATATATATATATATATGACTGTATTTTTATATATATATATATATATTTATATATATATATATATATATTATTAGGCCTTTTTATATATATATATATTATATTATATATATACATATATATTATTAGGCCTTATATATATATATATATATATATATATATATATATATATATTATTAGGCCTTTAGTCGAAGTAGATGCACGATGAGAAAAGATTTCAAAGATCACAATTTTTATGCACGCCTATATATATATATAGATATGTATATATATATATATATATATATATATATATATATATGACTGCATTTTTATATATATATATATATATATATATTTATATATATATATATATATATATATATATATATATATATATATATATATATCCTAGATATATATATATGAGGAATGGTCCATTAGAAGATGATAGATAGATAGAAAGAAAGAAAGAAAGAAAGATAGATGAATGGCCTTTTTAGTGACTTTTTAATATGGTTATGACATTTTTAGAAACTAGCCATTTCCATTCATAAATTTTGTATATGTCCGATAAAACGTTTAAAATAAAAGGTTTTTTATTCTTAGAAAATAGCCGCAAAATTTACATTCGTATTTAACGGACTTTCCATATAACCACCCGTCTTTTTTCCTCTTTACTTTTTCACTCATCTGTTAAATCAGTCAACAGGTATTAATCTTCATTATACCATACTTGATGTTTCTCATTAACTAATTTCTAAATTCTTATCTTCATCGTAAAAGTTGAAGTCAGCAACAAAGAAGTGCATGTATAAAGGCGTTATGGATTGGGTGATATTCATTTCTACTCAGTCTAACCACAATCTCCCGTTAAACGCGAAAAAGAATGTCCGCCCACTCGGTCGCCCACTCGTGCATCTGGAATATTATTTTTGTGCATGGCGGTGACTTTTCGAAGATTGGAAAATTCGTAACGTATGAAAAATTGACCAAGAAAAGCAAATCTATTTTAAATTTAAATGTCGACAGGAAGTCTACCGCGGGCAAGGTTTTTAAAGGAGTAGATCAAGAATACAACGCAGTAATAGAAATTCAGTACCCAAAAGATTTCAACTTTAAAACACACACATATATATATGTATATATGAAGAAATATAGTCTTAAGATGTGCTACATTTATGAGATAAAGTGCTCAATATCAGAGATACAGCGTATGTAAATATAAATATGAACATTGAAGTCAACACTCAGAGGTGACAGACTGTTTCATGAAACAGCCTGTCGCCACTGAGTGTTGATATATATATATATATATATATATATATATATATATATATATATATATATATATATATATATATATATATATATATATATATATATATATATATAAAAATAAACCGACAATTATTTAAAGAATACATTTTTATGTTTAACATTCTTTTTATAGATAAAAGTATTTAAGTAAATGCTCTGTTTATAATAAACAGTATTAAATAACATTTACTGGCCTGAATGTCCGAGAGATTTTCATAGAAAATATTCGTCCTCCGACAGGATTGGAACCTGCATCCTATACGGAACCGTCATATATCCTGACGAGCCTTAACCGTTTCGGCCACTGAGGATCGTTTGGTTGGCAAGGTCGATTTTACTATCTTTAAAATTCAATCTTCCATGAATCTCTCACGTACATTCATAACTGCTCATGGCGTATCAAATGTAAACAAATGACGTCACACATTATGAAATGGACAAAGTCCGACAATTATGTGAAGACATTTCTCGGACATTCAGGCCGGTAAATGTTATTTAATAATGTTTATTATAAAATTATAATTTACTTAAATACTTTTAATAGTAACTGTGGTCAATCTTCAAGGAACGACTTCGTAAAATGCACATACGAAGTACTAACATGTGCACTGAGTTATGTTTCAATGGAAAAATACGAAAAAGAAGTAAATAATAACGGAATTATTCGTTGCATTTCAATTAATTTATAAAAGGGTGTAGATGCTAGGCAATATTTTGAATGTTATTTTTTTATTCTTCAAAGAACGAATTCGAAATGGACATACGAAGTACTAACAAGTGCACAGGATTATGTTTAATTGGAAGAATAAAAAAAATAATAACAGAATATTCGTTTTATTTCAATTAATTTGCACAAGGGTGTGTATATATATATATATATTTAAAACTAGCAGCATGGCCCGGCGTTGCCCGTGCTTGATTCAAAAATCGTACGACTCATACAGCAATCGCTACCATTTGACTTAAAATATTTTTGCCCTTCCTTGCCTTTAAAGGAGTGCCCTTTGCCGTGCTGATGTTGCTACAAGCCTTACTTCTTGCCTATCTCATACTGCGAATCTTTTCTAAGCTCTATACTAAACATTAAATCTGTTACGAAAAAAGAACTAAACAAAATGAACACAAAATGATCAGCTTTAAAAAAGGACTCGTCACTGGAAAAACCGTATGAAAAACGAATGTTAACAACAAATACTTTTTCACACCAAACACAGTTCTGCGGAATAAGAATCAACGTTGAGTTTAAGCAAGCGAATGAGCCAATTAGAGTAAAGTGCTACGCAAATTTAAATTTTTCCAACTTCTGACGAATTCGTGTCAGTCAGCTGTTGGCTCTCACGCTGGCC
>OZ038518.1:57145663-57153163 GCA_964036315.1 Acanthosepion esculentum | reverse complement strand
AATAATCAGTAAAACGTTAAACATGAACTTGTAAACCAGACTAAGGACGACAGGAATGAGTTGAAATATTTAACTGAATCATTATAAAATTAACTTTCTTTTCAGTGGAATGTTGAAATCAACTTCAGTGTTTTATAACCTGAACCATAAGTGACCAAAAGGGTTACGGGTAGTCTAGTATTAACTAAAATTTGGTGTTTGCAAGGTAACGAAAACAACTAAAAGTAGTCCCAACCGAGGTGTTTTCTCATGAAAACATGCGTTTTCACCTAGTTTAGGTAGTGTTGCGGTTGTGTGAAGATGATATTATATCACAAGGTTTGAATGATCAGAAGGTTTAAAATTGTGCTTAAAAAGAAGGCTTACAATTTTAAAACGGATAATGATTTAAGTTAATCTGATTTAAGTGAATAAAATTTTAAATTACGAGTTGTTTATACCGTAAGTATTTTTTATTTTAATTTTCTTCAAACAATGATTTTAATTAAAATATTCGTTAGTTAAAAACATTGAGGATATTATCTTGGGCCGGAGAACATACGCAGTCCGACGTTACATCCATCTAAGTTCAGGCAAGTCCTGTGCCGACACGCGCGCCAGGCGTAATCGATCTCTGCGCTTCTGCAAAGCGGCAACAGTGGAGTGCGTGGAAAGGAAAATCTGCTGCATGGGCAACGGACGATCTCTCATAAAAAATCACCAACGTCACGATTACAGCAAAGACTCTCATGCGTTCGATGGTAAAACAGACACCGGGTTACAATCAACAGTTGATTTTTTTTTCAAAAATCCAGAGAGTTTGATGGTATTACACGTATGAGTATTATTTCATATCGATTGTGAACTAGATGTGGATATATAAGATATAAAGTGTGATATCTTATCCGAGATTAGCTAGTCGGTGATGAAATATCATATGTTAAACTATATTCTATATAATACGAAAAGTCTTGTGATTGCCTGCTTGTGTGGTGCGTCCGTCCAGGGCATTAATGATTTACGAATTGTTTATACAGTAAACATTTTTATTTTAACTTTCTTCAACACGACAATTTTTTTAATTAAAATATTTTTTAAGTTAAAGACATACACAAAAAGATTCCGATTTGCTGTTTCGTTCACTTGTTTATACAGTAATTATCTATATTTCAGCTTTCTTTAAACAAACAATATTTTAACATTATTTACATTATTTGAACTATTGTCCTCATCTTTGTCGCCATATTTATTACAACGTTTCGGCCGTTGTATGCTCTGGCCTTCTTCAGATGGTTGGAATGTCGAACTGAAACCTTTATTTCACTCACTGGGGTAGACTGTTCTAGTTCAACGTGCCATGTTTTTAATGGATGTCAGTTATCAGTTATCTCCTGTTAATTTCTCTATGAAAGTTCTCCACTACCTTAACTGGGTTTTTGGTCTTGTCACTGGACCAAACCAACGCCCTCACCTACTGTGTCATGTGTCCTTGAGCACATGTCTACAAATATAGACAGATACAATATTTTATATATTTAAAAAGTATTTTTTTGGCATATTTACGAAATTATTGACAAGTGAATATAATTTGAAATTATTTTTGGCATACTAATAAAACGTTTGTAAGTTGATTTAAAATTTAAAATTTGTTCCAAAAGATTCATTCCTCTTAAATTTTTTTTTTTTAAGCGTATCACCCCAAGCAAGGCTGGAGGCCACTATCACGCAAGGGGTTATAGAAGGGTTGGAGGAAGAGCAGATAGGAGTGGTAAAGGAGAGGATCTGGAGAAAGAGAAAGACAGTGGGTCGATCAAGGCAAGGGGGTTACAGAAGATTTCGAGCGAGAGCAGATAGGAATGAAAGGTGAAAGGATGTGGAGAAGGGAAGTGGATAGATCAAGGCAACTGGAGATGTCGATTGACGCTACACTTAAACCGTTGGAGATTGTATTTGTCAGGGAAACAGTAATAGGGAAGGGAGTTCCACAGGCGAGATGTGCGAGACATGAAGCTATTGGAGTAGAAGAGACGTCTACATCTAACAGTTTCAACGGTGAAGGGGTGGGAACCGGATGCCAGCCTCGTAGGACGTTTAAATTCATGAGGCCTGGGAACCAGCGAAAGCAGCTCCTCGGAGCAATTACCGTGAAAGTATTTGTAAAAAAGACAGAGCGAGGCAACATGACGTAAAATATAAAGTTCTCAATAATATCCATTATGAACACGGCCAAAACTTGCTGGCCGTGTTCGGAAATTAAAACCTCCCTATTGCTATAAAACAATGAACTTATTTAGACGAACAAATACAAAAAACATCATTTAGAATGGCCGATGGAGTAAGCGAATGTGCTCGTATCCTCAGATCATTTTAACAGATCTTACAGACTCTATCTGGAATCTTTTAACAGATCTTACAGAATCTATCAGGATTTTTTTAACAAATCTTTATGTCCGGTTTACTAGTCAGGAGATATCAGCAAGTGACGGCTGATTTTCTCACTTTAATATATGAAGTAAAAAATAATGTTTTTTTATAGGCCTTAGGTCGATTTTTTCTCCTTTATATATGTGTGTTTATGTGTGTACATATATGTGTACGAGTGTGTATGCGTATGTGCACGGAAGTGTGCGCGTGCGTCTGTGCACATATGTAGAATATCCTGGTTTTTCTCATAATTCCTTTCATTCTCTTTTCTATGCTTCGTCTCTAAGTGCAAAAAGATAGTGTAACAGGACATATGTTGAGGCTAAATTTTCAGGGTTTTCTAAAGGTTTCGAAAATATTGAGAGATTTCTTTTCTCATTTAATTATTGTGTAAATAATTTTTTTTTATTAAATTAAAGCTTAGATAGATATGAACAGACAGAGATCGATAGATATATAGATACATACATACATACATACATACTGAGATAGATAGATAGATAGATAGATAGATAGATAGATAGATAGATAGATAGATAGATAGATAGATAGATAGATAGATAGATAGATATTAACAGACAGGGATAAATAGATATTAACAGACAGATATAGATTGATATATAGATATGAATACACTGAGATAGATAGATGGATAGATATATAGATAGATAGATAGATAGATAGATAGATAGATAGATAGATAGATAGATAGATAGATATTAACAGACAGGGATAAATAGATATTAACAGACAGATATAGATTGATATATAGATTTGAATACACTGAGATAGATAGATAGATAGATAGATAGATAGATAGATAGATAGATATTAGCAAACTGAGCGAGCGAGTTAGATAGATTGATAGATAGATAGATAGATAGATAGATAGATAGATAGATAGATAGATAGATAGATAGATAGATAGATATGAACAGACTGAGATAGATAGATAGATAGATAGATAGATAGATAGATAGATATTAACATCTTCAGATAGACAGATATATAGATAGATACATACTGAGATAGATAGATAGATACATACATACATACATACATACATACATACATACATACTAACAAACTGAGATAGATAGATAGATAGATATGAACAGAATGAGATAGATAGATAGATAGATAGATAGATAGATAGATAGATAGATAGATAGATAGATAGATATTAACATCTTCAGATAGATAGATAGATAGATAGATATTAACAGACAGGGATAAATAGATATTAACAGACAAAGGTAGATTGAGATATAAATATGAACACACAGAGATTATCCTACCATGTACGGACTCTCTGTGACAGAATAACAAGTAAAACGGAATAATCTATATAAGCACATATACACACAGACACACATTCCCCCTACACACACAAACACGCACGCACACACACACACAGACACACAGACACACACACACACATATATATATATATATATATATATATATATATATATATATATATATATATATATATATAATATTCGCTTTAGAATATGAATAGAAATTAGAATGCTGTTTACCCAATCTGTAAACCTCTACTCTCTGTTCATCCATCCGATTTTGATTTCAGTAATTACAAAACATAACCGTCCTTAAATGAGACATGAGAATGGAGAAGTAAATTATTTCAGCCAAGGTTCAAAATGGCCAGAAACTATTCCCTTTCATACGAGGTCAGAAATGGCAGAATCCTTTTGCAAAGCTCGCTAGGTATATGTCTTTCGTATCAGAAGAACTGAATTCACGAGATCACGACATTATCGAATCCGCTACCTCTTGACATATTAGCAGATGGTATTTATGTAAATAAATAAATATTGAAGCATTTATCTCGAGATTCTTGAATATATCTAAAAATTCTTGTTAAGATCCAATCAGGGGTCTGTAAAGTTGTCAGCTATGCATGGCATCTTAAATTCATTTCGCAATGGCTTCATTGTATATTTTCTATAAATATTTCCATGGCAATTGTACTAATGAGTTTTTTTCATTGGTACTACGTCCTACTAAATTCAGAACTTGAATAGCAACTAGGTATCCTTATTTGAGTCTTGGCATAGATAATAAATGATATAATAAACTTTACGGTTTATAATGTAAACTGTACATAATACCTCATCTCGGAAATATGGACAGATATTGAAAGGCCGAAACGTTGTGATAAATAGTGCAACAAAGATGGGACAATAGTCCGAATAATGTAAATAGTCTACATGATACCTCATCTCAGAAATATAGACAGATACTGAAATGCTGTGATAAATATGGCTACAAAGATGAGGACAATAGTCCAAATAATGTAAATAGTGTACATAAAATCTGATCTCAGAAATATAGACAGATACTGAAGGGCCGAAACCTTGTGATAAATATGGCAACAAAGATGGGGACAATAGTACGAATAATGTAAATAGTGTACATAATACCTCATCTCAGAAATATATACAGATACTGAAAGGCCGAAACGTTGTAATAAATATGGCGACAAAGATGAGGACAATAATCCGAATAATGTAAATAGTGTACATAATACCTCATCCCAGAAATATAGACAGATACTGAAAGGCCGAAACGTTGTGATAAATATGGCAACAAAGATGAGGACAATAGTCCGAATAATGTAAATAGTGTACATAATACCTCATCTCAGAAATATAGACAGATACTGAAGGGCCGAAACGTTGTAATAAATATGGCAACAAAGATGAGGACAATAGTACGAATAATGTAAATAGTGTACATAATACCTCATCTCAGAAATATAGACATATAATGAAGGGCCGAAACGTTGTGATAAATATGGCGACAAAGACGAGGACAATAATCCGAATAATGTAAATAGTGTACATAATACCTCATCTCAGAAATACAGACAGATACTGAAAGGTCGAAACCTTATGATAAATATGGCGACAAAGATGAGGACAATAGTTTGAATAATGTAAATAGTGTACATAATACATCATCTCAGAAATATAGACATATAATGAAGGGCCGAAACGTTGTGACAAATATGTCAACGAAGACGAGGACAATAATCCGAATAATGTAAATAGTGTACATAATACCTCATCTCAGAAATACAGACAGATACTGAAAGGCCGAAACGTTATGATAAATATGGCGACAAAGATGAGGACAATAGCCAGAATAATGTAAATAATAGACAAATAGTTTTCCATGTGCCATCTTAACAAATCTTACCCGATTTTGCTTGGTCTCTGTGTGGCCACAAAAATTTCTACTGAGTTCTGGCGCTTGAATGATAACAGTGTTGACTTATTCATTAAGAGAAACTGCAAGATTGAGGTTTTCTAAGCCTGGTAATACACCGAATTATTTATGATCCTGAAATCATGTTAATGTATCGCATGCATCGTGCAAGGAAGCGTTGTCTTTGAGTCATAAGCCAGACTACAGCCTTTACGTAGTTTTAGATGATGTTCCTTGTTCGTGTATAAATGTCCTTATACGTGGACGTTTCTTGACAGTAGAACGTTATCAAAAATCTTCAACTCACTTCACTGACTTTTTATTTACTCGTATTACAATCTAGTGTCATATCGCACCCAGAATGAGGCTGAAAACCTACAAGAATTTCGGTTTTTTTTTTTCAGGAAAAAATATATTCATCTATACCTGACTTCTCAACTACTGTCCGTGTAAACTTCCGTGGTCCATGTAATTTTACCAGGGCGAGGCTTTGCCGAGCGGCAAATTTTCGTCCGGGGAAGTTGACAGACCCTGAACCCGTTTATATGGGTTCTAAGGTAACATTTTTGGCCGAACCTACGGGCTCGGAGAACCCACGGAAAAACGGCCTTGTGCTAAATACACCCTCGTGGGGGGTTCTGTTAAATATAACAGTCGAATAGGTTATTCAACCGTGGCTGTGACTGTTCGCAGCTGCTGTTTAACTATCTGCCTTTTGGCAGAGAGGAACCCGACGAGGCTTTGTCGAAGGGCAAAGTTTCGTCCGGGGAGATATACAGACCCTGAACCCGTTTATGCTGGTTCTAAGGGAATATTTTTGTCCGAGGTAAACTCGGCCTTGTGCCATATACATCCCTCGTGGGTGGGTGCTGTTAAATATCCCTCGAGAGATTTGCCAACAGTTGGTATTAATAAGTTTTGCCTTTTTGTTGTCTCTCCTAAACCCTGTTCTGTAATCCATTTAATCAAACTCGCTGGGTACCGCATTTCGCTGCTTATAAGTTGTCTCGGTGCCTTAGACGCCTCCCCCACAAAAAACTGAAAATAAAGGGAGAAATCTGGAAAAAAGAAATTTCTTTGTAAATTGTGGCCCTCCCTACTATGCCCAATTGTACTCATTGAATACCAATTTAATGGTAACTATTTAGTATATTTCAGCCTGAAAACCCGACGGGATGAATTCATCACAGACCGAGAAGTACCAATTTTATGGTAACTATTTAGAATGTAATACTTAGAAGAGAAGTTAGAATGCATAATACGACTGAAACCTAACCTGAATGCAGACCTCACTAATCATGACCAATTCATCATACCCTGGATGGGACACTAGTTTCAAATTAATTAAATGTTAATTTGAGTACAGAAATGAAGTTATGTTTGATTTACGTGTAGATTAAAATATTCCATGTAGTTTACCCTAGTGCTGAAACATTATATCGACATTACAGATTGAATTCCTCTTTATCGATAATTTTGACAAGTTTATTTCAAGCACTAACGAGCGTTTTTGCATAATCCACTGCCAGTAACCTTTAACCTATGGTATAAGCATGTCGTATTTTCCTAGCCATTGTATCTGAAAATATATAAAAATTTATTATATTATGGTAGAGATAATCATATACCATAGACTGACAATGGAAGACCATATTTTGAACGAAATATTTCACTCAGTTAAAACCAATGGTACAGGGTACCTCGAGGTGGTGTAATGGTTAGCAAGCTTGTCTCGCTAGAACCATTACGACTGTGTAGTGAGTTCGATCCTCAATGGATGCGCCATACTTTCGGCCTTGTGCCACATCTAAGCTATGCTTGAAAAATCGCTAAAAACAATGGTACAAGACCATCCAAACCCGA
>OZ038518.1:57043163-57140663 GCA_964036315.1 Acanthosepion esculentum | reverse complement strand
GTGGTTAAGGCGGTGGAGAACGTGGTGAGGGGAATTAACAGGAGATAACTGATAACTGACATCCATTAAACATGGCGCGTGGAACTACAACAGTCTACCCCAGTGAATGAAATGAAGGGTTCAGTTCGACATTCAACCATCTGAACAAGGCCGGAGCGTACAATGGCCGAAACGTTGTAATAAATATGGCGACAAAGATGAGGAGAATAGTCCGGATAATGTAAATAGTGTACATAATACCTCATCTCAGAAATATAGACAGATACTGAAGGGCCGAAACGTTGTAATAAATATGGCGACAAAGATGAGGAGAATAGTCCGAATAATGTAAATAGTATATATGTATGCAATGTATATGTAAATATGTATGTAAATAGTATATATAGATTCTGATCAGAGGCCAGTAGACAGGTGCGACGCAAGTTACAAAAGCAGGATGTCCAGCAGGCTCAGCAGGGCCGATGGCTGAACGGGAGGGTATTGAGTGTGTTCGAATGAGTTGGTCTGATTGGTGGCGTCTAGGCGCAGGACATTTGAGGTTCCTCATACAGGCAGCATATGACGTGGCAGCATTACCGGCAAATATGAAGAGATGAGGAGTGCAGGAGTCACCCTCCTGCCGGTTGTGTGGTGCTTATGGAAACCTGCGCCGCATGCTGTCAGCCCGCCCGAGGGTGCTACAAGATGGCTGGTACACCTTCAGACATAACTTGGTGCTGGAGGTCGTGGCAGCGGCTGTAAGAAATGCTGGCATACCCTCGTTGGACCTGCGATGTGTAGCCTTCCTGAAGCAAGGTGCGACTGTCAAAAGGCAGAAGACCAGGTCGGAAAACTCAAGGAAGTGGAGAGTGTTGGTAGATGCTACACTGCCAGTGGAGATCGTTGTGTCAGGTCTGAGACCAGATCTGGTCTTAAATGATTTCGAGAAGCAACGTCTGTTGCTTGGCGAGCTGACAGTAGCATGGGAAGAAGGGATTGAGGAGGCGCATGAAAGAAAGGTGCTTCAATATGAGGAACTGGTGGCTGAAGTCCGTGAGAGAGGATATAGCTGCACTCTGGTGCCATTTGAGGTTGGCTGTAGAGGATTTCCTGCTGCCTCTTTAAAGAGATTCTTCAAGTGTGCTGGGATCCCAAAGCCGGAGAAGGTGATAAAGACTTGTGGTGAAAAAGCGATGGAATGAAGTCTATGGATTACCCAAAAATTCTTATCGAGTCTCACTTAAATAACGGACCAGTTGCAACGTAACATCATCCAGCTTGATGGGCGGAAACCGAGCTGAAGCACGACGCTCAGCTGAAGATTACACCTGGTCTGGAGCACTTGATGTGTACTTGTGTCGATACATATATATATATATATATATATATATATATATATATATATATATATATATATACTTAAAAGTCTGTCCTGGAGAGACAATGCCTCTGACATCGAAAAACGTGAAAAGTCCCGTTACTTTTCAGACAGACCTCGTATATGCGTGTATCCGAAAATGCACAAAAATAAACGTAAATTAAGCATAGAAATTCAAACAGAATAAATGATATTTAATTATAATCATAGCCTCCTATAATTAATATCATAATATTTAAGATACGACCAAATCAAATAAGAAAAAAACAAACACACAAAGAAAATGTCTCTATTCTGCCATCCATTAACGATCAATCTTGATTTTCACAGCATAGTTTTGCTTCGTGAGGCCCTATGAGTTTTAAATTCTCTAGACCATCTTTCCTCAATATTTGTCCCAGAAATATTAACTGTCAATTGTAAGTGTATTATCTTGTGCCGTTCGTAATTTCCTGAAAACTTCCATTTTGTTCACAAATAATATAACTGGTATTCTCAACATCTATCTGTAGAATGACATTTCATTCGATTTAACCTTTTGAACCCTGACCACCGCTTTGCCGGTGGTAGAACAAATGACTTAATGCCCAGCTAGGGTTGAACAGTGATAGAGAAAAATTAATTCATACCCAGCTACCAGTTGAACGATGAGAGACAAAATGCCCAGCTACCGGCTGAAGAGTGGTAGAGAAAAATGACTTAATGACAAGCCACCGGTTTAACGGTGGTACAGTGAAATGACTTAATGCCCAGCTACCGGTTAAACGAGAGTACAGAAAAATGACTAAAGGCCAAATAGCCGGCTGAACGGCGGTAGACAAAATAGCTTAATGCCCAGCTGCTGGTTAAATGGTTGTAGAGAAAGATGACTTAATGCCCAGCCACCGGTTTAACGGTGGTAGAATGAAATGACTTAATGCCCAGCTGCCGGATAAATGATAGTAGAGAAAAATGACTAAAAGCCAAGCCGCCGGCAGAAAGGTGGTTGACAAAATAGCTTAATGCCCAGCAGCTCGTTAACTGGTTGTAGAGAAAAATGACTTAATGCCCAGCCACCGGTTTAACGGTGGTAGAGTGAAATGACTTAATTCCCAACTACCGGTTAAACGATAGCAGAGAAAAATGACTAAAGGCCAAGCCGCCGGTTGAACGGCGGTATACAAAAAATCTTAATGCCCAGCTGCCGGTTAAATGATGGTATAGAAAAATGACTTAATGCCCAGCTGCCGGTTGAATGGTGTTAGTGAAAAATGACTTAATGCCCAGCTACCACTTGAATGGTGGTAGATTAAAATGACTTAATTCCCAGCCACGGCTTTAACGATGGTAGAGTAAAATGATTTAATTCCCAGACCCCGTTGAACAGTGGTAAAGAAAAATGACCTAAATGTCCAGTCACCGTTTGAAGGGTGGTAGAGAAAAATGACTTAATGCCCAGCCACTTTTCTACCAATATTTTCATGGCAACTGCTTTGAGAAGCTACTTTCACTGGTACCCCAATTGCATGAATTTAAGCGTGGTACTAGGTTGGCATCTCGGTCCCACTCTTTTACTGTCGAAATAGTTAAATGTAACTCCCTCTTCGACTCCAACAGCTTCTTCTGTCGCCCTTCCTTTCAGTGGAACTCTCTTTCTGTTACTTGCTTCCCTGATAGCTATAATCTTCAAATAGTCAAATGTAATGTCAATCGACATCTTCTGATGTTTTGATCGTGATCCTAGTACTTTTGCTCTCACTCTCTGTGAACCCTTGCGTGCTAATGGCTTTCCCGCCTTGCTTGGGGTGAAATATTTAAAAAAAAAATGTAAATCTGTCCTTTTGTTTCCATTTTCTCTAATATTTCGTTGTTGCTCACATGCTCGGTCCATGGAATCGTCAGCATCCTTCTGTAGAAACATATTTCCGTTGCTGCAAGTCTCTTCTTCATCTTTGCGGAGATCGTTCAGCACTCTCTGTCATACATGACGATAGATATCATGTAATAGTTTAGTAGTCTTTTATGGTGGATTGCTGAAACCGAGAGCCTAGTTCGAATTGCACTCGAATCCATTACGTATTCACTTACCCTTGGAAAAGGTATGAATCCTCTTTTTCTCCCCCAACTATGGGTAAATAGCAGGATAGACCGGGTTTCGTTGTTGTTTACATTTTCAGTCCATTATCAAGTAATTTCGTTTCTGGATATACGAGTGTCTAAAAATGGAAATGAAAAACATTCCCATACCTATATATATATATAGATTACAGGTGATTAAATATTACATAGAATTTCAGTAATTTCACCTTTGTATCGCGTCGGGACATTGACGATCATGACACTCCACAATTTCCTCTGTCACTCTTGCCTTCATTATGTCTTGCGAGTATCAAATTTCCCAAACCCCTTTTCCTTATTATGCACTCTAGAATGTTCAGCTGTCCCTTAATGTTCATATAAATAGACTTTTTTGTTGGTATTTTCTCAAAAACATCTTCGTTGATCACATGTTCAGTCCAAGAATACAGTCGCCTTCTGTACAGTCACAATTCTGTTGATTTAAGTTTCATTTTCATATGAGAGGAGATTGCCTAGCATTCACTGCCCTAGGCTAAATCTTTTTGTTTGTTTATCTTCATCGTTTGTTTTTCACAATCAATTATCAACGAAGTAAACTAATTTATTTTACGTATGATTCGACATTCTAATCAGTATAATTAACTAATTCAAATGTAAGCACGTTTTCTATAATTGCTAATCAAAATCGGCATATTTTAATGAATCGTTGATAGGGAAAGAAAGAAATTCTTTCATGGCGTAGGAAATAAAATGGAGAGATTAGTTAACACCTGAGGACCCTGCTCTAATCTTGACCCCCGTCCTTCTCTATATCCTTTCCTCAAACACCCCTCTTTACTCTTACTTTCACTCTCTGTGACCCCTTGCGTGCTAATGGCTTTCCCTCATTGCTTGGGGTTAAATGCTTAAAAAAAAATGTAAAACTGTCCCTTTTTTCCCATATTCTATAATATTTCGTTGTTGTTTAAATTTTCAGTCCAGTATCAACTAAATTCGTTTCTGGATATACGACTGTATAAAAACGGAAATGAAAAACATTTCCATATATATATATATATATATATATATATATATATATATATATATATATATATATGACGTTACACATTATGAAATGGACAAAGTCCGACAATTATTTTAATACATATTTTATGTTTATACATAGATAGATAGATTGATAGATAGATATAAAAAATATCCTACATAATCTTTTAAACAAAAATGGCATTGATAATGGCAAATATATTAGTCAAAATCGGTTGGATTCACAGATTATTTCAACAGTTTTTACCCATTCGATGTCTAGAAAACAAATCACATGTACGAATGTTAATTTTAATTTTTGAAATTAATAAATTCCCAATCGTCAATAATACCCCAGCAGCTAGAGTTACTAAAAATACAAACATCATCATCATCATGTCCACAAACAGAACCCAGTTTAACCAAAGTGATGGTGTTGGACCCAACCAATGTATGTGGATATGCGTCTATATATGTGCATGTATGTGTGAGGAAATGTGAACTCATCTGACGGCGCAGACGATATGAAATAGGTCAAGAACATCCACACCCGTCCCTTGTTAAGCGAAGATCGCTACATATGTAACGCTAAGATCACGATACCGAAACAGAATATCAATTGCGTAGATATGTTTGCTTGAACGCATGGATGTGTATCTGCACCTAACCCCAAATTATTTATAAGGGTGTGTTTTTAAGAACTAAAATCCGTACACCTATATGTAAATATACAAACACAGAAGGTAATTCCCTCGTTCCAATAAACCCAAATAATCAAATACAAACAAACATAAATAAATCCATTTTTTAAAAAATAAACCAGGGTTACAAACTAATATCCATACAACTGAATATATATATATATATATATATATATATATATATATATATATATATATAGACAGAGATCGGGGCATTGCTAATAATATGATTTCCACCAGAAAACACACCGTCTACAAAAACATCTGTCGGTGAGTAATTCCTATTTCTCTGTTTATTTCTTGCTCCGTTGATGAAGGACACAGGCGTGTCCTAAAATTCCGAACTTAAAACCTTTCCTCCGTGCTACATTTCTGTCATATGGTTAATAATTAACAAATTTTTATCGTACTGAATATATTTGTACCCATTCGTTTCTCCTTGTTTTATTAACCTACCTATCTATTATATATATATATATATATATATATATATATATATATATATATATATATATATATATATATATATATAAAAACGGTGCAATGGATAAATTATCGTCTAAATTACGCAAAACTGAAAGTAAGACTGACATAGTAAAGAATAAATTTATTTAAAAAACATCATTGGCTTCAACCACCGCCTTCAGACCACTTCGGAATCTCTTACACCTCTTCTAAATGTTATCCTTATTTAAGTGGGTGAATGCTGCCATAGTTCTTGTTTTGAGTTCATCTTTGTTCTTACAAGGAGACCCATACATAATGATTAAGGGGGTTGCAGTTTGGGGAGTTAAGTGACTAGATGCAAGGGTTGATGTGGTCGCAGAAATTGTCTGACAGCGATGAATGTGTTTCCTTGCTTGTGTGGCATGGTGCAGTGTCCTGTTTCCAGACGTAGCGTCTTCCGACAGCCTCCCTGACGATGTAGGCCTCGGTGTTGAGTCTGAGGCTCTGTGGGAAGCTGAATGGCGGGAAAAACTTTGCCATCACTAGACGTATCCAGCTCTTTCCGAATGGTCTGCGCTGTCTTCAGATTGACACCCAAACGCTCTGAAATATCCGTATCGGAGCTTCCGGAGCGAATGCCAAGCAGTACAACATCCCGTTTCCAAATGTATGTCGCAATGAATGCCAAGGGTACTCATTTTTTTCTCACAGAAGTTACCCAATTGATCCTACTATACGTTGCAGTCAACAAAATGAAAAAAACAACGATGCGCATGTAATAAATATGGTGACAAAGATGAAGACAATAGTCCGAATAATGCAAATAGTATATATATATATATATATATATATATATATATATATATATATATATATACACTATTTACACACACACACATATATATATATATATATATATATATATATATATACGAGGGTCATTCAATAAATAAGTTGAATTTTTCGATATAAGGACTTCTAATACGGATAGAAACTTACTCTTTTTTATTTTTTTGTTCTTGTTTTACTTCTTTTTCACAGGGATTTAATTTCTTTTGCAGATTAAAAATAAACTTTGAGAGTTTTGGCGATTAACAAAGATGGCCGGCCTAGAAGCATGCTCCAGGATTGAACAGCGGTCAGTTATCAAGTTTTTGCTTGCTGAAGGGTGCAAACCAGTTGTAATTCATAGGAGAATGTCAACTGTGTATGGTGCCACATCTTTCAGCCAAAAAATGTCTACAAGTGGGCTAAATTGTTTAAAGAAGGACGGAGCAGTGTTGAGGATGAAGACAGGCCTGGGAGGCCTACAGAAGTGAGGTCTCCTGAGGTGATCGAACCAGTCGATGACCTCATTTAGTCTGACAGAAGCGTGACAGCGGATGACATTGCAAGGACTTTAAGCTTATCTTTTGGGACAAACGCAGGGGTCATGTGTCAGAAGGAGTCATCTTGCATCATGACAACGCAAGGCCTCACACAGCAGCCCAAACGGCGCAGACCATCAACGAGCTGGGCTGGGAACTGCTCCCCGATCCCCCTTACAGCCCAGACATTGCCCTTTCAGACTTTCACCTGTTTGGTCCCTTGAAAGCGTTCACGAGAGGCACGAAGTTTAAAAGTGACGATGAAGTCAAAAGTGTTGTGAGCGACTGGCCGAGACATCAGTCCAAAGATTTTTACGCTGAGGGAATACGGAAGCTTGTGCACAGATGGGAAAAGTGTGTGACAGTCCTGGGAGACTACGTTGAAAAATTAAAAAAAAGTAAGCTTCTATCTGTATTAGAAGTCCTTATACCGAAGAATTAACCTTATTTATTGAATGACCCTCGTATATACATAAATAAATATATATATATATACATATATACATATATATATATATATATATATATATATATATATATATATATATATATATATATATATACATAAATATTTATTTATCTATCTATCTATCTATCTATCTATCTATCTATCTCTCTCTCTCTCTCTATATATATATATATATATATATATATATATATACATAAATATTTATCTATCTATCTATCTATCTATCTATCTATCTCTCTCTCTCTCTCTATATATATATATATATATATATATATATATATAGGTGAGAGAGGAAAAGAATAATATCTGATTTATAAATTAGAGCAATGTAAGTAATATATGCACAACGTTGGTCGTTAAGTTTTGCTTTCTTTACATAATTTTCGTCTCAACAAAGGAAAATGTCTAATTAGTCGCGGGCACTATTTCAGCTTTCGACTATCGTTCACCTGTGATACAACCTCATCTTTCATTCTTATGGATTGCAGCAATATTCAGCAGCAAAGCTTTTCAAACCTGACCTTGGAGTTAATTGCTCCCGTCAGGGACCGCTATCCACCATTTTTTTTTAACTTGTTCTATGCATCTATAGTCCATCGGGATGAATGGCCACTTTCTAACATTCGGAACTTTCTCATTCTCCTTCGGCTTAATCGATACGCGAGGACGAAGCCAACAATACGACAAGCAGATCCCAAACCTCTCCCCGACGTCGACCAAACCACTGAAGTCGCTGTCGGAAAATTGGTCTGCCAGTAATGAGGAATCTGTTGCGACCGGTTCCCGTTCGATGGCTTAGACTATTAGGGTTGTCAGAAATAAATGACAGGAATGGAAATCCATGATGTCATGCAGATATATCCGTAAGAAGAGCGATCTCTTTCTTCGCTGGGAATTGGAAAGTTCGTTTTTGGAGACGTAAAATAATCCCCATTACAGCTTGGATTAAGCCAAATGGAATGAATAGTAAACACGGTATATATCGAGATAACAATAGCCTTCCGATGTCCAGTGCCTTGAGTGCCTATCGGGACTTAAAACCATCTCAGAACTCAACTAGAGCTCGTACATACGATCCAACGCAAAAGATGCTGGAAAAATTGTGTACCACTCCAGTAAGTACCGGACTCCCCCTGGATTGCTCTACCTTCTCAAAAGCGAAAGCAGGCCTAAAATGGAGTACTGTTAACATATATAAGCAGGAGCTGCCTCTTTTTCTAGGTTCAAAAGCGTCTCCGCGTCCTTGTGGGTGACAAATTAATTTCCATCCAACAACTTCTTTTTCGCCGATTAAATGTTGCAAGCATCTCGCTGCTGTTTTACTATTTGAAAGTAAAGTGCTCAGACGAACTACATTCCTTAGTTCCACCATTTCTAAACCTCACGGCTAGGACCGCCCCCACGCTACGCACGTTGTAGCGAGCCACCTTTATTCTTTTCCTATTCCATTGGTGAGACGTCACTTCCACTCGAACAGCTTCTTCACACGAACGGCTGTTTTGTGAAACCAACTCCCAAGATGATGCTTCCCCGATCACCACAATCTTTAGCTGTTGAAGTCTAGAATTAATCGTTATCTTCCCACCTGTCCGCATAAACTGTGCCTCTTATTCTGTAACCCTCTACCATGAGTGGCTCTTGGGGCTTGCACAAGATGAGAATCACTTACAAACAGGCTGAGAAAGAGGGATAGAAGAAGTAACCGATATTAAAAGCGTGTCTACAAGAATGTCAGAAAGCTATTTAAAGGAAGAACGAAAAAGAAAGCCATAAAATATACAATGGATAGGAATTTTATGGAGAGCTATGATCGCCCACGTCTTTAATGGATACCGTACAAAGAAGACAAATATGCCGAGATTAAATTTAACGAGTAAAAACAATATGAAACGTTTATGGTTCAATGAAAAATTGTAATTTAGTAGTGTCACTGTAAAATTTCACTTTAAGTCGATCTGTCTCATATGCAGTTTTCTTCGGAACGTTTGACAACCACTTTAGTGTCATTAAGTAGACAAATGTGACATTTTATTTAGTCGTAATAACACGCCTGTGCTTTCAATGCCCACATAGAGACACATGCCCCGGGCTGCAAGAATCGCGTTGAATCGTACTTAAGAAGTTTTCTTAAATACGTATAAAAGAAACATTTAACAAGATCGTGACTTTACTGAAAGGAATGTTTTTTACTTTCAGTATTTGGATAATATGTAGTATGACATTAGTACCTTTTTGTGATGACTGGTAAGTTATTTTTTATGGAAGAATGGCTGCAATAAATCGAATCGTGGCACGTCCAACAAAACCTGGCAAAGGTGCGTAGGATATATTGATTATATTTATTTATATATTCCCCTCTGACCTAACCCTGGCATCTCAATAGCGAAACAGTCTGGCTTTTTGTTGCGTTTCATGTTGTCCCTAGCTTCTAACTTGCAAACCCCAATGTCACTCCAGAGATGATATCAACGAAAAGCGAATTCTTTTTTCTTATTTCTTTTATTAGATTAGAAGGGAAGACGTGGCAGCATATATTCTAAGAGGCAGCTACAAGAAGAACTTCATTGGCCTAGCGCCCCTGCGTCTGCGGTCTTATCTTGTCTATCGAAACTGGATTGGAAACCGTATCTACGCTTCAAATTCCGGCATCTCTTCATTAGCTTGGCGCGGTTATTGTGCTTTTATACCAAACTTACACAAAGGCAATTCATCACTGACAGAATAACACGCCTACTGACTAATCTGACCTAACAGGCCCAGACTCCGCTTTCTGTAACAAGTTCAACACCCCAAAATCAAACCTGGTATCTTTTCGTAATCACCAAGAAGACACTGAGATTTTTGTTTTCAGTCAGGATGAACGGTTGAAGACTTAACGGTGCTTTCTTAGTTGAACGTCAATTGGGGCTCAAGATCACTCCAGACCTAAAATTGATGCATTGATAAAGAATGGGGTAAAATATCATCGCCGCAGAAAATTAAAGGTAGCTTAGATGCGGCACAAGGCTAAAAGTATGGGGCATCCTGTGAGAATGGTTTGGTTTGGTTTATTTTGTTTAACAGCATATCAACCTCAATGGGGTATTTAATGCCGACAACATTTTTAGGATAGATTCGTATGAATAGAATATGTATTCTTTGGTTTAGATTAGTTTAGTTTATTTTGTTTGTCGGCATATCAACCTCAATGGGTTATTCAATGCCGACAACATTTTTTGGATAGATTCGTATGAATAGAATAAGTATTCTTTTGTTTGGATTGGTTTGGTTTATTTTGTTTGTCGGCATATCAACCTCAATGGGTTATTCAATGCCGACAACATTTTTAGGATAGATTTGTATGAATAGAATATGTATTCTCTGGTTTGGATTGGTTTGGTTTATTTTGTTTGTCGGCATAACAACCTCAATGGGTTATTCAATGCCGACAACATTTTAAGGATAGATTCGTATGAATAGAATAAGTATTCTTTTGTTTAGATTGGTTTGGTTTATTTTGTTTTACGGCATATCAACCCCAATGGGTTATTTATGCCGACAAAATTTATTATTGCTGGTAATATTTTTTGTCAAAAATTTGTTTCTGGTAATATATTTCCTTCAAAATTGTATTGCTGGTAATAATTTCTATTTCAAAATACTATTGCAGGTAATAGTTAACTATTTTCCCATAGATGGGACCTTATCAGGTGCTACCACCCCGCGTCAGATTGGACCTGGGAACACCAGCAATTAAGAAGTGGTTCCACGCTCCTCAAAACCTCCTGGTCAGAGGCCTTGCTGCTGGACATAGTTTAACGTCTTACCCAGGACGCAGATGTAGTTTAACGTCTTACCCAGTACGGCCAGTGAGAATGGAACTTACTACTAAGTCGTAACTGATCTAAGTTTAGTAACCACTAACCCGGATCGAAGTGTTCCCAAATGGTTTTCTAAAACATATGGATTAAGGTCGTAACTGATCGAACGGGACAAGATCGCTAACCATGACAACACGTTGAAGTGCCCAAAATATTTTATAAGCGTGGCTTAGATGTGTCTATCTAACTCAGTGTTCACAAGCAGTTCATCTAGCGAGACGAGCTTGGTAACCATTACAACACCACATCAAAGTGTCCAAAGGATTTCCTGAGGGTAGCTTAGATGCGGCGGAAGGCCTTAAAAATATCACAATCAGTGAGGATCGAACTCATTATGTAGTCGCGGTGGATAGATCGAGAGAATCCTGCTAACAATTGCATCACGCTGAAGTACCACAAACTACATTTTCATATTCTAGATCAGGGGCTCTCAAACATTTTCAGCCGATGGACCATTTTTTATACAAAACACGGATCACTCCTGCATTTACATTTAGGCGGTTCAAATCTAAAATAGTCAATGAAAAGACCAAATAGTCTGTTTATAATTGAAAATTGATTTTAGTAAGCAAGTATAAACACAGGATACCAAAATCCGTATGAATGTTGTCATCCAGTCTTAGTCCATCCAGCTAGTGACTACTTTGATCTTGGTGTTTCTCACACAAGATATCATAATCAATTTTGATGTTGTCATTCAGTCTTAGTCTTATAATTTTTTGTTTCTACTGCAAACATCTACAACAGCCGGAAATCCAAATTACACACGCCATGTGCTAATAATTCTCTGTGGACCACTAGAAATAATATGTGGACCCCCAGTGCTCCACTTGAATAACGTTACGCAACACTGATATAAATTTACATTACTTTAAGTGTATGTCGAAAAATGATACTTTTCTGCCATATCTGAAATGCGTCCCTTCAGTCCCCACGTTTTTTTGGTCTTTTCCAGAAGTCTTACTGATATATCACTTGTAAACACTTCATTATCTTCCTGAGTGACTCTCGAGCCCTTTAATGATATGCTTTGTACGGTAAAATGTGCAACTCGATAACTGATGCGCTTTAATTGGAGTTTATTTTTTATTTTTTTATAATCCTGTCCCTCTCTTTGTCCAGTCGTTAGATAAATATTTGAACCGTTGTATCATAGAAATGATTAAAGATATCTTACTGGAATTCTTCGAGGTTTTTATTACACTAGTGTACTCTACTTTGAACAATATAAATATACTTAGCTTTAAGTTGAAATAGAGATCTCTCCTTAGGTATTCCGATGTTTTTTCTCAACACGTCCAAGAAAAATTTGGATTACTACTACACACAAAAGACAATATTTAAACATCGGAAAACTTGAAGGAAATGAATTCCTTTTAACAATACAGGGGTTGGACAAAACAATTGGAACTGTTGCAAAATCCACTCCTATATTTCAAAGATTTATTATATTAAGAACTTTAACTAAATCTTCGTAATTACAGGTTATATCTATTGTAAATACATTTATTTATCTAATTTACTGTCTTTGTATTATTTGTTTTTAGAATTTACTAAAATTTAAGCTAAATGCGTGACCACTCCGAGTTCGAAAAAGAGCAAATTGTTGGAGCTCACATGGCAGGAGCCTCGATCACTAAGGTTGCGGAACTATTTGGTTTTTCAAGAACACTGATGCAATTCGAGAAACAGGGCAAGACCTCTAGCAACCGTAGCAATTCGAGCCAGACTTGGAAACTTACTGACAGGGACTGACGTACATTGTAACGCAATGTGGCAAACAATCATCGGACAAATGCGGCCAAAGTGACTGCTCAGTTGAATAACCATCTGAATAGTTCAGTTTCTACTAAAACTGTTCGCCGTGATCTCCATATGGCTGCATATCATGGAAGAGCCTCTGTGAGGAAACATCATCTCTCCACTCGCAACATTCAATAGAGGTTGTGCAGAGATCACAATTCCTGGTCTGCCGACCAATGGAGGCAAGTCATATTCTCAAAGAAGTCCAGTTTTTCTCTTTTCCCAGCTTCAGGGCGATTTTATGCGTGAGGGCAGCCCATAGAAGCTTACAACTCTGACTGCCTTCTTTCAACAGTGCAGCCTGGTGGTGGATAAGTGATAGTTTGGGCCACTATATGATGGAAATGTCTCAGTCCAATAGTTGCACTGCGTGGTAGAATCAACAACAAAGATTACCTGAACATTTTGCGAGATCATATTGACCAATGGCCCAGACTTTATTCCCTGATGGTGACTGCATCTTCCAAGAAGATAATGCTCCAATACATACCGCTCGAGTGGTTAAGAATTGGTATGAAGAGCATGAAAGTGAGCTAGAACATATGGAGTGGCTTCCCCAATCTCCAGATAGCAATATTATTGAAGATTTGTGGTGCATTTTGGAGCAACAAGTTAGGATGTCGCTATCCTCCGGCGTCGTGTCGTAAAGTGCTGAAGAAGGTTTTAATGGAAAAATGACTGAAAATTCCTCTGGATAAAGTCAGGAAGCTGTATGATTCCATTCCTAGACGTATTAAAGCTGTATGTGAGGCTAAAGGAGGACCAACTCCATATTAAATAAATCTTTTATTTGAATTTAACAAGTGTTCCAATTATTAAGTCCAACCCCTGTATGTGGGAATAACCACACTTTTCCTGATGAAGGCCTAATATATATTTAAAAAATCAACATTATAATCAAAAACATTTACGGTTTGTGTGTGTGTGTGTGTGTGTGTGTGTGTGTGTGTCTCTCTCTCTCTCTCTCTCTCTCTCTCTCTCTATCTATCTATCTATCTATCTATATATATATATATATATATATATATATATATATATATATATATATATATAATACATGGTGGACGAAATAAAGGATTCGATATAAATTCCAATCACCTGAAGAAGGCTAGAACGTACAACGACCGAAACGTTGTGAATATGGCAATGAAGAAGATAACAGTTCGAATAATGTAACTAGATTTCTAGATACATATATATATATATATATATATATATATATATATATATATATATATATATATATATATATATATATATATATATATATATATATATCCAAATGAGACAAAGAATAAATGGAGTAAAAATCCACATTTCATAGCATTTACTTTTAAAAACGTGCTAAATACAAAGTCCCCCTTTAACTTTCGGAAAAACTTTCGGAAAAAAGGTAACGATCTTTTGAAAATTTTCCTAAAACATCATTTTATCACCAGTTACTACCCGTCGCCTGATAAAGTACAATCATAGTATTGAAACATGAAAGCTTTTGTGTAGCGATTAAAATGTTTTTATTTCAATCTCTTGTCACAAAAATATTATAATAAAGCATATATATATATATATATATATATATATATATATAAATATAAATGTGAACATGGAAGTCAACACTGTTTCATGCTAGATGCAATCGTCAGGCCACAACATCTAGCATGAAACAGACTGTCGCCTCTAAGTGTTGACTTCTATGTTCAATTTTATATTTACACACGCTCGATCTCTGATATTGAGCACTTTATCCCATAAATATAGCACACTTTAAGACTATATTTCTTCATATATATATATATATATATATATATATATATATATATATATATATATATATATATATTATAGATGTTCCTAATATTGATATTAATATATGGTTTACTCATATGTAAATTGCTGCTATATACCTGGTGCCTCCGAGTATGAATTGCATGCCTATCCTATAACTGCCAGAAATTAATTCATACCTTTTCCAAGGCTACTAGCGTGAATGTGAACATTCAAAGTACTACTGGACTTCGAGCATGGCTCGCCAATCTGTCGTTCTGTGCAGTTACAAATGCTCATATCTCTCTATATGATGAACATAGTCTCAACTTTCACATCTAACGCAGACCCCACTGCTGTGCCAATTATAAACGTGTATATCATTCGCATAGTCTGTAACAACGAAAGTGTGTCTACTACACTTATACGTTTCACCCCGGTTCCGCGATTTATTTTTCTTCTACTTGCCGTGTCCCTTCAGGACGTTGGGCAATCGTGAATCTCCGCAATTTCCTGTCCCTTTTTGACATTTCTCTTAAACCCTGTTTTGCCATCCATTTACTTTCCTGTGCGTATCAAATTCACCAAGCTTTCTTTCCTCATTATGTACCTTAGAAATGTCTGCTGTCTAATCCTGAAGTATTTTTGTGTCCATTTGTTTCTAAAACATCGTCATTGCTTACATGTTTGTTCCATGATATTCTCAGCATCCTTCTGTAGAACAACATTTCTGTTGCTTCATCTTTCAGGAAATTAATTGCCCAGTATTCATTGCCATATAGGAGGACTAATATTATACAATAGATCGGTAATGTTTTCTTTATTTCTAGCGAAAGCTTTCTGTTTCTTTATACTTTGCTTATTTTCGGAAGGCATCTTCCGCTATCCGCGCCCTGGGAATGACGATAAACTACATCCGCATCCTGGGTATGACGAAAAGCTACATCCGCGTAATGGGTATGACGATAAACTACATCCGCATTCTGGGTATGAAGATTAACTACATCCGCGTCCAGGGTATGACGGTAAACGACACCCGCGTCCTGGGTAAGACAATAAACTACGTCCAACAGCATGGTCTCTGATCAGGAGGCTTTGAGGAGTGTGGAACCACGTTTTAATTGCTGATGTTCCCAGGCCCACCCTGACCCGGGAACACCAGCAATTAAGCTGGTGTAAAAAGCAATATAAAAATGTAAATATAGGTTATAATACCAGAAATACTTTGTAAAAATTTATTGCTAGAAATAAATTTGATGTGGTGTTGTAATGGTTACCAAGCTTGTTTCGCTAGATGAACTACTTGTGAACATTGAGTTAGATAGATACATCTAAGCAACGCTTATAAAATAATTTGGGCACTTCAACGTGTTGTCATGGTTAGCGAGCTTGTCCCGTTCGATCAGTTACGACTTTAATCCATATGTTTTAGAAAACCATTTGGGAACACTTCGATCCGGGTTAGTGGTTACTAAACTTAGATCAGTTACGACTTAGTAGTAAGTTCCATTCTCACTGGCCGTACTGGGTAAGACGTTAAACTACATCTGCGTCCTGGGTAACCCTCTGATCAGGAGGTTTTGAGGAGTGTGGAACAACCTCTTAATTGCTGGTGTTCACAAGTCAAACCTGACGCTGGGTGGTAGCACCTGATAGGGTCCCATCTATGGGCCAATAGTTAACTATTACCAGCAATACAATTTTGAAGGAAATATATTACCAGAAACAGATTTTTGACAAAACAAAGCATTACCACGAAAAAAAAAGTTATCGGCATTAAATAACCCATTGATGTTGATATGCCATAAAACAAAATAAACCAAATCAATTTAAACTAAAGAATAGATATTCTATTCATAGGAATCTATCCTAAAAATGTTATTGGCATTAAATAAGCCATTGAGGATGATATGCCGTAAAATAAAATAAACCAAACCAATCTAAACCAAAGAATACATATTCTATTCATAGGTATCTATCCTAAAAATGTTATTGGCATTAAATAACCCATTGAGGTTGATATGCCGTAAAACAAAATAAACCAAACCAATCTAAACAAAAGAATACATATTTTATTCATACGAATCTATCCTAAAAATGTGGTCGGCATTAAATAAACCATTGAGGTTGATATGCCGTAAAACAAAATAAACCAAACCAATCTAAACCAAAGAATACATATTCTATTCTTACGAATCTATCCTAAAAATCTTGTTGGCATTAAATAAACCATTGAGGTTGATATGCCGTAAAACAAAATAAACCAAACCAATCTAAACCAAAGAATACATATTCTATTCATACGAATCTGTCCTAAAAATGTTGTCCGCATTAAATAAACACATTGATACTGATATGCCGTAAAATAAAAACAAACCAAAATCTTGCTTACCAATTGCGTCTTCGGAATACCGTCTTTCGTTAAAACACTTCCTAGATATTTAAATTGTTCTTAATTTTTTTATTTTGGCATTTCCATTTTGTAATTTGCTGCTTAGTTATCCATCTTTCTTCTCGTGCGATTTACAAGGATTTGTAAGATCTCGTTCCAAGGATATTGCTACTAATTTTTAAAGCTGCTTATTCAACACGCTTTCGAATATTGTTTTACATTTTAGGATTTCTTTCCGAAGTTGCTGCTTTCCATTTCAAGTGCTTTTGTAGAATTTTTTATTTGCTTCCAGCTTTTCTGTTTTTTTTTGTTTTTGTATCAGAGGATAGGATTTTTTAAAATGAAAATATAGGCTTTATTTCCAAAATGTTTGCTAGTTTATCAGGTTTTCGGATTTGATTTTATAATGTGTCTCCCAGGTTTCTCCGTGGCTTTACTATCCAGTTTTTTAGGTTTTGCTCTTAAGATGCTATTCCAATTTTAATTGCTAATGTAACATCTTATCAACATTTACAAGGTTACTTAATGACTTATACGACAGGAACTCCAATGAATGAATGGATAGGATAATATAGCTTCGATTTTCACTCGAATAATAAAAGTAGACCGAAGTCCAATATACGTATGTTATAGGTAGACGTACGTCCGGCTTATTTGGTTTAGTTTATCTTGTTTTACGGCATATCAACATCAACGGGTTATTTAATGCCGACAACATTTTTAGGATAGACTTGTATGAATAGAATATGTATTCTTTGGTTTAGATTGGTTTGGTTTATTTTGATTTACGGCATATCAACCTCAATGGGTTACTTAGTGCTGACAAAAATGTTTATTCCTGGTAATATTTTGTTTTGTCAAGTCTGTTACTGGTAATATTTTTCCTTAAAAATTGTATTGCTGGGAATAATATTTTCCAAATGTATTGCTACTAATAATTAACTATTTCTCATAGCTGGGACCCTAACAGCTGCTACCAGCCCGGGTCAGGGTGAACCATTGAACACCAGCAATTAAGTTGTGGTTCCACGCTCCTTAAAACCTCCTGATCCGAGGCGTGGCAGCTGGACGTAGTTTATCGTCTTATCCAGGACGCGGATGTGGTTTAACGTCTTACCCAGGACATGACATACGTCCGGATTACTACTCGTCACAAAACTCCGTTTTTTATTAAAGTCATAAAGGAGATATGAATCCGGTTAAACTTGAGTAAAAAAAAAACGTAGACATAGGATAAGATTACACTAGATTAAAAATGGTAGACATTATTCCGGTTTACATGGAAGTAAAAATTGTAGACATGGGTCCTGTGTGCACTAGAGTAAAAATAGATAGACATTTGTCCATTTTACACTCAAGTCAAAAGTGTAGATTATATCAGGTTTACACTAGAGGCATAAATATAGATATTAGTCTAGTTTACATTCATTTAAAAAAATAGACATTGGGTCAGTATACACGAGATTTAAAAAAATAGGCATTGATCCTGTTTACACTGAATTCACAAACGTAGGCATTGGTCCGGTTTTCACTGAAGGTAGAAATGTGTCCGATTTACACTAACTTCACAAATGTAGACATTGTCCCAGTTTACACAAGACTCTAAATAATAGAAATAAGATCAGTATACACTAGAGTAAAAAATGTAGGCATTGTTCCGTTTTACACTGAAAACATGAAGGTAGGCATTGTGAGGTAGAATTTACAATGGTAGAAATCGTTCTGGTTTACACTAGACTCAAAATAGTAGACATAAGATCAGTATACACTAGAGGAAAAAAGGTAGGCATTGGTCCGTTTTACACTGAAAAAGGTAGGCATTGGTCCGTTTTACACTGAAAAAGGTAGGCATTGGTCCGTTTTACACTGAAAAAGGTAGGCATTGTAAGGTAGAAATTGTGGTTTGGTTAACAAAGTCACTGGTTAATATTCAGTGTTAGGCATTTTCGGTTTTAGAGCACTTTTTCAAGGTTCCTCCTGGTTTTCCAGTATGTAATTCTCTATATTTCGAGGTCTAAGTATAAATTTCCTGTATCTCTTTCCATCGGGTTTTCAGATTTTTACCACGGGGACGATACCCAAATTTTGATTGTGAACGATGCTCATCGTCCATTCCCGTTACTTTTCAAATAAAGTATATATATATATATATATATATATATATATATATAGGATTGGTGTAAATTCGAAAAATTCGAAAAACCAAAAAATACAATTCTTAAAAGAGTGCTCAATACAGAGTAGAGCAAGTATAATTTATTCGAAAATTATAACATAAATATGTTATAAAATCACTACAAAAATAGTTATTTTGTTTTAACACTTTTGCTGTCTTATCAAGTGATGATGTTGAATGTAGAATAAAAAGTTTTTTTTATCTGTATAGTACATTTAACACCATTACTTGATAAGACACCAGATATGTTGAAACAAAATGACATTTTTGTAGTGATTTTATAACTTATTAATGTTATAAGTTTCTATTAAATTATATATATATATATATATATATATATAGAGAGAGAGAGAGAGAGAGACAGAGAGAGAGAGACATAGATAGATAGATAGATAGATAGATAGATAGATAGATAGATAGATAGATAGATAGATAGATAGATAGATAGATAGATTGTGGTGAAGATTTTCATTGATTTTTCGTTGGTGGCATTTTCCTTATTTACATTATTCAGACTATTGTCCTCATCTTTGTCGCCTTATTATTACAACGTTTCGGCTATTCTACGCGCCGGCATTCTTCAGGTGGTTGGAATCTCGAACTGAACCCTTTATTTCGCTCACTGGCGTAGATTGCTCTAGTTCCACGTGCCATGTTTAATGTATGTCAGTTATCAGTTATCTCTTGTTAAATTCCCTCTGAAAGTTCTCCACTGCCTTAACCGGGTATTGAACTCAACCTCTTTGCGTCCTGTTACTGGATCTAACCTACGCCTTTATCCACTGTGCCATGTTTCGTTGAGGCAGTGAAGAACGTGCAGAGGCAAATTAACAGGAGATAACTTATAACTGACATCCATTAAACATGACACGTGGAACTAGAACAGTCTACTCCAGAGAGCGAAATAAAGGGTTCAGTTCGACATTCCAACTACCTGAAGAAGGACGGAGCGTACAACGGCCGAAACGTTCTAATAAATATAGTGACAAAGATGAAGACAATAGTCTGAATAATGTAAATAATGTACATAATACCTCATCTCAGAAATATTGACAGATACTAAAGGGCCGACACGCTATGATAAATATGGCAACAAAGATGAGGACAATAGTCCGAAAAATGTAAATAGTGTACATAATACCTCATCTCAGAAATATAGACAGATACTGAAGGGCCGAAACTTTGTGATAAATATGGCAACAAAGATGAGGACAATATTCCGAATAATGTAAATAGTGTGCGTAATACCTCATCTCAGAAAAATAAACAGATACTGAAGGGCCGAAACGTTGTGATAATTATGGCAATAAAGATGAGGACAATCGTCCGAATAATGTAAATAGTGTACATAATACCTCATCTCAGAAATATAGACAAAAGACATTTTCCTTTTTAGTAGTTTTAATAGTAATCTTTTCAAGGTTTTTCTTTATCTATTTCTCTACATACATTTCGAGGCTAAGGATTCTCTTTCTGTATCACTTTCCCTAGGATTTCGGTTTCTTTTGCCGGTTTACTATCTGATTTATCGAGTGGCTGGTGTATAGATCTGCTAAAATTTTTCTGCTCGTTTATTTCCCGTAATATTTCCGTTTTTTTTTTAGGAAATGAGGAAAGAGAGTTCGGAAAATTCGATATTCACAGGACACATGGAAGAGAAGGTTGGCGGAGAATAACACAAGCTAGCGAGCCTGAGTAAATGTATATTTGAACAGGGTTTAGGATAAATAACAAAAGGACAATATTTATTAAGAGACACGAATGACAGGGAATTGTGGAGAGCTCCGATCGCCTTCATCCTAAAGGTACACGAAACATAGCAGAAAAAGAATGACCCTGTTTATATAGAGGGCAAAGCAAGGTTTAGGATAAATAACCAAAAGACAGAATTTAATGAGAGCTTCAAAGGATCAAAGCTGTGCAGATCTATGATCGCCTTCGTCCTTTTAATAAAGCTAAATCTTCTTCATACCTAGAATGGTCATTCAGCTACTCAAATATCAAGAAATTGACGTTAGACCACAATAAATCCTAGTTCCAATACTCTCTTTTCCCAACTCATGACATTGATTTAGCAGGGGCCACACCCTGTTCTCAATGGTTTCTTGTCTTATCTAAGGTAAATAATTTAAAATATCCCGATAACGTAAACTTGGCTAAGAGATTTCTGATTGTATCTTTAGTTTTAAAAGTCATTAATTTTCCACAATTTCTGATGGACTTGATTCAAACCTGTGACAATGATTGATGCCATTGACAACAATTGATATCATTTCCTTGACGTTTTATCAGAAATATTTGATGTTTATCAGTTGGACTAACAGACGGGCGCTATTTTATATATATATACATACATACATACACACACACACACACACACATATATATATATATATATATATATATATATATATAGCATCAGGCAATATTGTCAAAATGACAAAGTAAAAAACATTCTACACCACGACCTCCAGAACGAACCAACTGGACTAATATAGTTAATGGAATATATATATATATATATATATATATATATATATATATATATATATATATATATATATATATATATATTAGTTGGGATCAAATATAGCTAAAATATGAATCGGAAACTGAGAGAATGATAAGATAAAGAACAAATAGAAAATGTCTACAGTCCTGGGTAAGACGATAAACTACATCCGCGTCCTGGGTAAGGCGATAAGCTACATCTGCTTCTTGGGTAAGACGATAAACTACATCCGCGTTTGGGTAACATGATAAACTACATTCGTGCCTTGAGTAAGACGATAAACTACATCTGCGTCCTGGGTAACACGATAAACTACATTCAACAGCAGGGTCTTTGATCAGAAGGTTTTGAGGAGCGTGCAACTATAACTTAATTGCTGGTGTTCCAAGGTCAACCCTGACCCGATTCATTTACAAGGGGGTATAGTATTGTAGAGAGAACGACGAAAAAAAACGAAAAGGTGACAAATTCCTTCTTTACTTTAAGACGTCATATAACAGGAAATTTCAGGAATGCACATTCAGTTTACAGAATTTTAAATCAGAAAATGATAACCGGAGACATAACCTTCTATTTTTCTTTTCGACCTATGAGGGTACGACCAATCTGTTCTTAGAAACAAAAATCGATATTTATATGGTGAAGAAACTGACATTTTTTGGAATAGCCGAACGCGAAGATCTGGTACACATGGTGGGAAATACGGTCACTCAAAAGATGCACTCCTCAAAATTTGAAGTTAGAGTTTTCTTTCTCCAATACCGGCCACCAACCAAGACTATAGCACACACTCTGTCTTGCTATCTACCAATAGGAGATGGATTAATACCTTTCCTAAATTTACACTTAAGCGACCGGAACGAAATATAGTGGAATTCGAACTCGGCTCTACGACTTCGTAATCCATCCGAGCGGCATAAGCCCACTATACCTCCACAAATCGCGTAGAAATTATGAGGGAGAGAATCTAAGCAAAAAATCGTGACGACATAGATGGTTAATTTGTAGATTTGATGTTGAACCACAGGTTCAAAAACTCGAGATTTTAACCTTTTTTTTTTGCATCAACTCGTGACGAATGTATAACCTGTTTAATATTGGTTCCTGAATTTGTGTTAAATTGAACACACCTTTCTTGGTGATGATTTTCTCAACTGATGTTATATTAGCTTCCAGAAGTTCAATTTAAATGTGATAATACAACAAATCAGAAAAAAATACATCCGAAATTCCTAAGGAACATAACGAGAAAAGACCGTTTAGAAAATATATCCCTACGTAGCTGGACATTTGGCTGACGGACATTTGGCCAAGAAGCATTTGGCCGAGAGGCATTTGGCCGACAGACATATGGCCGATGGGCATTTGACCAAACGGACATTTAGCCGGCGGACATTTAGCCGAGAGCAATTTGGCAATCAGACATTTGGCCGACAGACATATGGCCAAACGAACATTTGGCCGACGGACATTTGGCCAAGAGGCATTTGGCCGAGAGGCATTTGGCCAACAGACATCTGGCCGATGGACATTTGGTCAAACGGACATCTGGCCTAGAGACATTTGGCCAAGAGGCATTCGGCCGAGAGGCATTTGGCCAACAGACATCTGGCCGATGGACATTTCGCTAAACGGACATCTGGCCGACAAACATTTGGCCAAGAGGCATTTGGCCGAGAGGCATTTCGCCAATGGACATTTGGCCGACGGACATTTCCGAGAGGCATTTGGCCGACAGACATTTGGTCGATGGATATTTGGCAAAAAGGACATTTGGTCGACTGACATTTGGCCGACAGTCATTTGGTTGATGTATACTCGGGCAAATTTGGCCGACAGACATTTCCCCGAAAAAGTACAAGTAAAAATAGTAACAAGCAATACTTTAAGTATTTTAATTACTAGTATTATAAGGGAGAATAGGACTAATAATTACCACGCAATTTCAAGTGATTAAAATACGAAATCTAAATTTAAAGTTAACAGCTTTCTTATTTCAATATTCGTTTATTGAAATTAGTATTTAAAAAAAATATTTAACTGTATTTGGGACCTAATTATTTAAATTTGTATTTAACATTAAGATCAAAGCTAGTTCATTCCTTTAAGACAATGGTCATTAAAAGCGAAATTGATAGATCTTTCAATTCGTAAAAGCTTAAGCTTACAGTAACATTTGAAGTAAAATATAATATATACAGAATAGATTCTAAGAACAGCCTGAAATAAAAACAAAAAATATTAATTAATGCATAAATAAATATAAATATATGAGAGTAGTAGCGTATTACATGTATGTCACATACATGTAAGTACGCTACTACATTTTCGGCTTAATATCCATTCACTTAAATGCCTGGCGGACATTTGGCCGACAGTCAAATGAAGACAAGAAAAAAAGAAAGGAATAACCGGCCTAACGAGATGTGTAAATGGTTGGTAGAACAGGGTTTAGATAGCAAAAACAAACTTTACTAATGCAATAATATTAGTCATGACCTGGCATCTCGGCTTCAGTCACCTTCCCTGGCTTTTTTTAAAAAAATATTTTATGGTGACAGTTTACTATGTTACGTAGACTTCATGAATTTAAGCGCAGTACTACATTGGCGGCCGTTGAATTGGCTAGACAGAACCGTAAGTTCTCTTCTAACAGTTTCTTCTCTCGTGCATCTTGTTTGTAAAACTCTGTTTCTGTTCCATGTTTCCCAACCTCAAGCTTCAAAAACTTAAATGCAATGTCAGTCGTTATCCACGGACCGCTTGATTATTCTTCTGTTGTTCTCGCTCTTCTATATAATAAATGCGAATGCCAGTGTGTCACTGTGTCACAGTTTTTCAACTTTACTTCTAGAGGATGCAGCCCAACGTATCATACCATTTTGGAATCAGGCCGACTTTGTGAGCAAATTGCGGATCGGATCTGCACTCGCAATACTGAAACTTTGGATTCTCAACTTTTCATTTCTGCGAATGTTTTCGGATTCCGCCGTCTTGGCTTCTACTGATAAAACAATTAAAGAGGGACAACTCTATAACTTCCTCAAATGAAAAATACTGTTCTGAAATTACAGTGTTTCAAAATAAAATTGTCTGTGTTTTTAACTTAATTCCTAAAAGCCGTAGCCCAACACATCAAATCAATTTGGAATCGGGCCGACTGCGTAAGCAAATTAAAATCATTCCGCGTCGGATCTGGACCCGCTTTCCTAAAATATTGGATTCTCAGGCTTTCATTACTCTAGTTGTTTCAGGCGATTTTTTTACCTAAATTTTTTTCAGTATCTGCCAATATTTCTGAGATGAGGTATTATGTACACGATTTACATTTTTCGGACTATTGGCCTCATATTTCTTGACATATTTATCACAACGTTTCGGCCCTTCAGTATGCGTCTATATTTCTGAGATGAGGTATCATGTGCACTATTTACATTATTTGGACTATTGTCCTCATCTTTGTTGCCATATTTATTACAACGTTTCGGCCCTTCAGTGTCTGTCTATATTTCTGAAATGAGGCATTATGTACACTATTTACATTACTCGGACTATTGTCCTCATCTTTGTCGCCATATTTATTACAACGTTTCGGCCCTTCAGTATCTGTCTATATTTCTGAGATGAGGTATTATGTATACTATTTACATTATTCGGACTATTGTCCTCATCTTTGTTGCCATATTTATCACAACGTTTCGGCCCTTCAGTGTCTGTCTATATTTCTGAGATGAGGTATTATGTACACTATTTACATTATTCGGACTATTGTCCTCATCTTTGTTGCCATATTTATTACAACGTTTCGGCCCTTCAGTGTCTGTCTATATTTCTGAGATGAGGTATTAGGTATACTATTTACATTATTCGGACTATTGACCTCATCATTGTCGTCATATTTATTACAACGTTTCGGCCCTTCAGTATCTGTCTATATTTCTGAGATGAGGTATTATATACACTATTTACATTATTCGGACTATTGTCCTCATCTTTGTCGCCATATTTATTACAACGTTTCGTCCCTTCGGTATCTGTCTATATTTCGGAGATGAGGTATTATGTACATATTTACATTATTCGGACTATTATCCTCATCTTTCTTGAGATATTTATCACAACGTTTTGGTCCTTCAGTATCTGTCTATATTTCTGAGATGAGGTATTATGTACACTATTTACATTATTCGGACTATTGTCCTCATCTTTGTTGCCATATTTATTACAACGTTTCGGCCCTTCAGTATCTGTCTATATTTCTGAGATGAGGTATTATGTACACTATTTACATTATTTGGACTATTACATCGTTTCGGCCCTTGTACGCACCGGCCTTCTTTAGGTGGTTGAAATGTCGAAATGACCCCTTTATTTCGCTCGCTGGAGTAGACTGTTCTAGTTCCACGTGTCATGTCTAATGGATGTCAGTTTGCAGTTATCTACGAATTCCCCTCTCCAAATTCTCCACTGCCTTAAACATGTATTGTACTCACACTCACAATCTGACTAACGCCTTTATCCACTGTGCCATGTGTCCTTGGCGAAGAAGGCCGGAGCGTATAACGGCCTAATCGTTGGGATAAATATGGCAACAGAAATGAGGACGATAGTCTAGTTAATGTTTCTCTTCTTTCTCATTCTTTTAAATTCAGTAACACTTTATGTCTTTGCTGTTTTGCATGAAGGGAAATATTTTTTAAAAAGCCCGAACAGATGTGTAGTTATGGGAACCCTGATCTTCTAAGTCCGTAATTGACACGGCTCATAAAAGAAGAATGGAAATCTTAATTCGACGAGAGTATATATACGGTGTTTTGAAATCTGCTGAAAAAGATTAATGGTGCCAACAGACCCGCGTGGGCGACCAGGAATTAGCGTCTGATATAAGGTTAAGTGGCACCTTGTTTTTTTTCTGTACACAAAATGGCCGACTAAAATATTATATTATTGTTTTATCGAAGTAGAGGAGGAAAGCACCTGGAGACACTGACCACGAGCCACTTGAAAGTCAAATAAAAACGGTTTATTAAAAAGACTGTGCTTTCTCCGCCATATCGATCGCCTCCATAAACAGCCCAAAACAAGAAGAGTATAGAACTAAACAAACTACAGCTGGGATAAGTAGAGATGTCAATCGCAATCAATGATTCCGACTTCTTTCATGAGACAATCATTTAACGCCTGATGGAAACACTTACAATGAGTAGGCTATCATCTTTGATAAGTGGAAGAAAATATACTATTTTATATTGGATATTCACGTTCACCAACACATCTATTGAGAAGCGTCATTGAATGCTTAGACTTGCTGTAATGGTTATCAAGCTTGTCTCGCCAAATCAATTACGACTGCGTAGTATCTCAAATCCTTACTGGATCCGCTTTACCCTCAGCCTTCTGCCACAACCAACCTATGCTTAGTATATCACTTCTGACAAAGCCAGGGATGCACTGTTATAGGTCCTGATCTGGCATCACGTCTACAGTAACTTTCTCATAGACGTGCTGTGGCTTTTCCTTGTCTGTTCTACAAATATTTTCATGGCAACTGCTCGGATGACCTTTTTTATTCTTGGAGCTCGACTACATTAATTTAAGCATTTTACTGCTGAACGAGCTAGAGCAACCTACTATAACAGTTTTTTTTATCTCAAACTTCCCACGCTACAAGCTTGACATATCGGTCCCACCTATTTACTGTCGAAACGGTTAAATGTAACCGCCTCTTCTACTCCAACAGCTTTTCTCGCGCACTTCCCGACGGTGAAACTCCCTTCCTCTTACTTGCTTCTTGATAGCAATAATCTTCAAATATTTAAATATAATGTCAATCGACATCTTCTGATGCCTTGATCCTGATCTCCGTCCTTCTCTATATCCTTTCCTTAAACAACTGTCTTTACTCTTGCTCTCACTCTCTGTAACCCCTTGCCAGCAATCCCGCCTTCCTTGGGGGTGAATTGCTTAAAAAAAATAATAATTTACGTCATAAGTAATTTAGGTTTTGGCAACCAATTTTAATGACGAATGTGTCATTCGATTTACTAGTCATACAGGACCGCCAATAATAAATAGAGAGTACTCTGACATATCTTAGCTTCTAGCCGACAATGGTAGCGTACACAGCGGATTAAAATAAAATGCTGTTCTTCTACCAGACAACACAAGGCAGCTATTTTATTTATTTATTTATTAATTTTACTGTGAAGTTCACCCTTTACAAGGCCTGGGGGCCACTCGAGGTAGAGGGTTGCAGAGTAAGAAGCACAGTTTATGCGGATAGAGAGGAAGGATAACGGTTTTCCCTAGACTCGAACATTGTTTTTATCGTTCTCACTCCTTAATAATGTTTTCTTTATATCATATTCTCTCACACGCAGTAACCCTCTTCCGTCTTAGCGACTTTATTGCCTTACTTGGTAAGAAATGATTAAAAGCAATCTTCATTAATCAACTTTCATCAACAAATGTCATTTAGTTTCCTAGGTCTTCGGAGAATTTTTAATCTTTTAGTCCTTTTATAATTTTTTTAAAATATTTTTGAAAAATAACAGGTATTAAAATGTATTTAGTTAATTTGTCTTCCTCCCGTGCACGAAATACTATTCATATTGAGTAGACTGGGAAGGCCCAAGAACCTGCATACCTGAAATATAATATCCGCTTATTTAAATATTTAAAAAAAAGATTTTTTGGCATATTCAATAAATATTCTCAATGATTTTAGAATATTTTTTGATATAGTATAAAAAAGTGTAAGTTAATCTGATTTAAAATTCAAGTTTATCCCAGAAGTTCTATTCTCTCTAAATGCTGGAAGCAATCAGTAACACGTTAGGCATGAACTTGTGAAACCTGGCCAATGATGAAAAGAACGAATTGAAATATTTTATTGAATCATTATAAAATTAACTTTCATTTTATAATCGACACCGTAAGCGACCCAACGGGTCAGGATTTGTTTAGTATATTATAAATGTCAAGCAAAAGAAATGCTGTTTGGTCAATAAAAGTAGAATATTTCCTATATGGAGACGGTTGTTCATCAAATTATTGTTACAATTGTACAATACAATAGACCTCAGAACAACAAAGGAAAGGAAGTTGTGGAGAGCCAATGCTCTGAAGTGTCACAGCACATGATAACTTCCATACAATATGTTTACAACACATTTACAACTTTAAATTATTTACAGCGAGACTTATATCTCATCTTTATTGTTATTATCACAATGTTTAAGTCGTATAACCATCGGGACGTCTTCAAGTTTCTCTCGATCTGGGTAATCTTCAAGAAGGTTCCAACTGAACTCATTTTTTTAATACAAGGTAACCAAAAAAGTTCTGTCCGTTTTTTGATTATTCATTGAATGAAGTTGAAATATATACGAAATGCGTGTAGCAATTGTTTTCAAATTCCGACACTCGGAAGTAGGAACATCAGACGTTATAAAAAACACGCGCACCGTGCCCGGTCATCAATTATAATCTGGACAGCTGTGAGAAGGATGGAAGTGTCTAGAGATCTCGTTCGGTGCTGTTTGATTTACGACTTCAAAGTGGGCTTATCAGCAGCTGCATCAAGCGTTTGGGGATAGTGCTGTGGATGAACGTACTGCAATGCGCTGGCTTCGAAAAATTCAAGTCGGGTGATTTGTCTCTCCATGATGAGCCTCGCAGTGGACGACCACAGGTCTTAAATGACGGAGTCCTGAAGGCAGCCATTGAAGAGGACAGCAGTCTAACGTGTGGTGAACTTGCAAGACAGTTCAACGTTTCTGATGAAACAGTTAGACTTCACCTTCACGGCCTAGGTAAGACGTACAAACTGAGCAAGTGGGTTCCGCAAACGCTGTTGGAGGTCCACAAGGGACAACGAGTGGAAGCCTACGTATCACTGCTTTCTCACCACCGTACCACATCCTTTTTCAATCGACTGCTTACCAGTGATGAAAAGTGGGTTCTGTACGAAACTCCCAAGCGTTCCAGACATTGGTTGTCTCCTCGGGATGCTGTCCTTCACACCGCAAGACCGCCTATGCACCCACGCAAGATTATGCTTTGTGTCTGGTGGACAGGTCGTCAAGTGGTTCATAATGAACTGCTACCATCGGGCCAAACGGTCACTGGAGATCTATACTCGCAGCAATTGAAACGTGTGCAACAGGCATTGCGCCAGAAGGAGCCAGCACTGGTGAATCGCAAAGGTTTGCTTTTCCTCCATGACAACGCCAGGCCGCGTGTAGCGCGAGTGGTCAGGGATACCATACAGCAATTTGGGTGGGTGACTTTGTGCGATCCACCTTATTCATCTGACCTTGTGCCATCCGATTACCACCTCTTCCACTCCCTGGATAATCATCTTCGTGGGACATCCTTCACGAATGAAGCAGACTTGCGCAAAGCCCTCACCGACTTCTTTGCGTCAACCCCCCGCCCCGAGTTCTACCGCAAGGGCATTGAACAGCTGGAGACACGTTGCTGGATGCCGATGGCGATTACTTCGAAGACTAAATATAAGTTACACATACTGTGAAGCGTTTTCTTTTTTTCCTTGAAAAACGGACAGAACTTTTTTGGTTACCTTGTATATATTAGAGTATATAGTTATTTTTCGTCTGTGCATTTCGAAGAATGTCTAGTTTATTTCTAATTTAGTTTAAATGATTTAAAACATCTTTTACGGCATATTTAAAAAAATATTTTCAAGTGAATATGATTTAACAGTATTTTTGGCATATTAAAATTGTTTTAACTTAATCTGATTTAAAATTCAAGTTTCTCCCGGAAGTTCTATTGCTATTAAATACAGTAAATAATCAGTAAGACGTTAAACATGAACTTGGAAACAAAACCAATGATGATAAGAACGAATTGAAATATTTTACTGAATCATAATAAAATTAACTTTCCTTTCGATGGAATGTTGAAATCAACTTCAGTGTTTTATAAGCTGAACCGCCAGTGACCCAACGGGTCACATGTAGTCTAGTTCTGTATAAAAGCTAATTAGTAATAGTTCAATTTAGCTGGATAATATTTCTTAATTTGATATTCGGCGTTGTTTTTTTCAGCTGCCGTTAATTGGGCTACGCCGAAACGTACGAAACTCATTAGATTAGATATGACGATTTCATCAAGCAAGTTCAACAGTAAAGCGGTGATACTTAGCTGCTAATCTAATGGTACGCTTAAATTCATGTTGTCTGCCCTATTATTTACTATTTTCTGGATTTGTTTGTCCTGTTAGAGTTTTGGCGTAATGTATGTACTAATGAGCCAACCAAAATGTGCTGACTCATTTTATAGTTGACGAATAGAAGAGATAACCAACCAGAAAGCTTAAAATATTCAATTCGACGTGTATAAATGCAGCCATGTTTTTTTCGCGAATATCCACTGGCAGCCTTTGATATCGAAGACTCAAGGTTATTGAACAGCTGCTGCTGCTATTGGCAATATAGTCAGATTCAGTGTCGGACTCGTGAATGTTAATCTTTAACTTTGTTTCATTGAACAGATTACGTACTGCGTTGGATTTTATATTCATATTCTACAACGAACATGGTCAACATGTCCTACCAAGGCTATAGAGCCCAGACAACCCTATTATTTGAAGTTGTCTCATTCCAGAGTTTCGCTTGTCGAAATACGAATTTGATAATAATTAATCTATAATCCCTTCTTTATTGAGCTTTCGTTTGTATAGGACAAAGCCAATTAGGAAAAAAAAGAAAGATTTTATTGTTGCATTTAATATTTCAAGTGGGGAGAAAGTATTTTTTTTTAATTTTCACTCAGTAAACATCAAAGGACGAGATCTACCTGGGTATGACGATAGACTACATCCGGCAGCAAGACGTCTGACCGTGAGATCGGAGCTTTTCAGGACTGAGAAACCACCTCTTAACTGATATTGTTTCCAGCTCCATGCTGAATACTTTTTGATAATAAAATGAGCAACAATAGATTTGCATAGCAAAATGACAATCAGCGCAACACTAAAAATACATAAAAAAATATTTTTATTGTAATATTACCAGCAATACGTTCTACAAACTATGTATCGAAAAAGGTTATAAAATAACTGATTTAAAATATGGTTTCCTCGCTACACAGGAATTACCATGTTTCAAAAACCGAAGCTAAAAACTTCAAATTTAATTATATAATTAAATTAAAATCATTAGTTCGGTTTCATCTTCAAACGAATATTGAAATAACTTATTTTTAAATTTACCGAGGTTTAAACGCACATACAAATCATAATTTTTTGTTTCCAAGGATACAGAGAAATCCAATCATTTAGACAGGTGCAGTAGCGTTTCATTTTTTTTTTTTAAATATTATTGTATCAATTATAAGTTCTCTTAAGAAAGAGGTTAAGTCTAGGAATGCTAGGGGAGCATTTTCCAACGAATTTTGACATTCGTTCAACGCATGTCGTCTGGTTTTCGGCATTTTTCCGTTAAATTCGTATTGTATACTTAACGATTCTTTCTAAAACGTTTTTAGTTTCGGTTTTTGAAACATGGTAATTCCTGTGTAGCGAAGAAACCATATTTTAAACCAGTCATTTTATAATATTTATGGTCTGTAAATTTACATTGAGCACTGTTTTGTAAAAATAAAAATATCAATAAGAACACCGTATTATATATCTTACTGTTCATTCATTATTATAATATATATATATATATATATATATATATATATATATATATATATATATATATATATATATATAAGGACATATCTTTATTCTAAAAGTATCAATATCTGTCTATATTTCTGAGATGATGTATTATGTACATTATTTCCATTATTCGGACTATTGTCCTCATCTTGATCGCCATATTTATTACAACGTTTCGGCCGGCGTACGCTCCGGACTTCTTCAGGTGGTTGGAATGTTGAACTGAACCCTTTATTTCACTCGCTGGAGTAGACTGTTCTAGTTCCATGGCACTCCTTATAACTGGTTCCCATATTGTATTCATTTCTATGCTTTCTCGGCTCAGAAGATTTTTGTGGCCTAGCATATGTGCTGATTCCTTAAGTTTACGAATTTTCCAATGATGTTCTTTGTCTATGATTTCAACCTGATCCCGCCCATACAGGAGAACATGACTAAGACTGTGTGTACGCTATCCCGTGCAACTGCGGAAAGAAATATAAAGGAGAGACAGGTCGCCCCCTTAAGGTGAGGCTTCAAGAACACCAGAAAGCTATAACACGAGGGGAAGTGGAAAAATCAGGGGTGGCTGACCACATATCGAGAGAGAAGGGAGATCACCGCCCTCTATAGGATCAGGTTGAGATCATAGACAAGGAACCCCATTGGAAAATTAGTAAACTTAAGGAATCAGCACTTGGCCACAAAAATCTCCTGAGCCGACCAAGCATAGAAATGAATACAATATGGGAACCAGTAATAAGGAGTGCATGAGAAAAGCGATAATAACAACAAAGTTGCAATATCAGCTCCGGTAAACAACTGCAATGATAACAGAAAAAAAAATACATTATGAGCACTGGTTAAAATGGTTGCTGAAGACATTATTTTTATAATACCCAGAAATTCATACACAGATTTCCTCAAGAACACATGGCACAGTGGATAAAGGCGTTGGATAGATCCAGTGACAGGACCCAAAGAGTGTGATTTCAATACCCGGTTAAAGCAGTGGAGAACTTTCAGAGGGAAAAATTAACAGGAGATAACTGATAACTGATAATTAAACATGGCTCGTGGAACTAGAACAGTCTACTCCAGTGAGCGAAATAAAGGGTTCAGTTCAACATTCCAACCACCTGAAGAAGGCCGAAACGTTGTAATAAATATGGCGACAAAGATAAGGACAATAGTCCGAATAATGTAAATAATGTAAAAGTATCAAATTATCTACAAGATATCTGTAGTTAAATGCATAAAATTACGTACAGATAAGATTCTGGTAGAGGATGATATGCCCCTAAACAAAATCAACCAACCAATTGTCACGGTAGGCTAAGGGTTTAACACGAAGGATTAAGTAACAGGGAAAATTCGTTAGAAAAGGGCGATGAACTACTACGTAATAACAAGACAAATATATGCCAGTGAATGCTGGACAATTTCCTCACAGATGAAGACGAGAGCAGACAAAAATGGGGTTTTACCAAAGGATGGTGCGAATATCACTGACGCAACATATAGGCAAAGATGAAGGTTCTAAATGGAAGCAAAAACGAATACTTGTACATAGAATTAGAAAGAGATAGTTGAAATTTATGAGACACATCATGAGGAAAGAGGTCTCGGAAATTATGATACTCACAGGGCATATTGAAGGGAGGAGGGTCAGACGAGAACAGTGACTAACCTAACTAACGAACTTGTGTAAATGGATGGCGGAACATGAATTCGGAGGGATATTAAGGGGGAAAAATTGCTTACAGCTGTAAAGGATAGGAAGTTGTAGAGAGCCATGATCAACCTACAGAACAAGCTTGTGTAAAAGATGGCAGTGACCAAACTGAAGTACTATAGACTGGCCCTGAAACTCTCCTGATTTACATCCAATCGAGAAACTGTGGTCAATGTGCAAGGAAAGATCTCGTGGAATGGACATACGAAGTACTAATATGTGCACTGGGTCATGTTTCATTGGGAAAATATGAAAAAAAAAAATAACGGAATTATTCGTTTTATTTTAATTAATTTACACAAATGTCTATGTACAAAATATCTGTAGTTGAATGCATAAAATTACGTACAAAATATTTAGATTCCGGCATTAAATAATCGATAGAGGATGATATGCCCCTAAACAAAATCAACCAAACAATTGTCCCGGTACGCTAAGGGTTTAACACGAAGGATTAAGTAACAGGGAAAATTCGTTAGAAAAGGGCGATGAACTACTACGTAATAACAATGCAACTATATGCCAGTGAATGCTGAACAATTTCCTCACAGATGAAGACGAGAGCAAACAAAAATGGGGTTTTACCAAAGGGTGTTGCGAATATCACTGACGCAACATATAGGCAAAGATGAAGGTTTTAAATGGAAGCAAAAACGAATACTTGTACATAGAATTAGAAAGAGATAGTTGAAATTTATGAGACCCATAATAAGGAAAGAGGTCTCGGAAATTATGATACTCAAAAGGCATATTGAAAGAAGGAGGGTGAGACGAGATTAGTGACTAAACTAACGTAGATGAACGTATAAAATTACGTACAAAATATTTGCATTTCACTATTAAATAACCCATAAAGGTTAATCTGCCGCTAAACATAATCAACCAACCAATTACAGCACGAGATTTTCATCTGGCTAGTGAGAAGTGAATTTACTGAAGGAAAACTTTTTCCTCGCCTGTTTCATCGATCGTTGCTCTAATAAAGGTTTGGTTTGGTTTGTTTTACGATATATAAACCTCAATGGGTCATTTAATGCCGACAAATTTTTTTCTACTGCTAATATTTTTGTTTTGTCTAAAATCTATTTCCGGTATTATTTTTCCTCAAAATTGTATAGCTGGTAATATTATTTTAAAAAATGTATTGCTGGTAATAGTTTTTTAAAGTATTGCTGGTAATATTCTTTTCCAAAATGTATTGCTGGTAATAGTTTTTTTTTCTTTTATAATTCATTTCTGGTAATAATTTTTTACAAAGTATTTCTGGTATTAAACCTATTTTAACACTTTCATAATGCTTTTTTACCCCAGCTCTAATAAAGGCGTTCCCTTGCTTTCCTCATCAAACTCGTATCCCACAATGCATTTCGAAACCAGACGCTGACTAGCTTTTATATTTCATTATTTTTTTAAAAGTTTTTCTGCTGTTATTTAGTCTTTTCTCTCCTTTTTTTCTTTTCACACCAGTTGCTCCTGCGTTACCGCTAAAATAAACGATCTAGGTCGAAGAACGGCGCGTTGCATTATTCATAGGCGTGTTTTTGTGGAGAAAATGAATCAAGTCATAATGTGGTTCTTGCAACTGACGTGCTTAACTAATGTTGTCAAACCCTTTTTTTTTATACTTGTTTTGTTGTCTTTTTCTTTCTCTTTTTCTTTCTCTTTTTTTTTTTTATTTTTCTGAACTTATTAAGTCGTTTAGAAAAGCTAATCGAAATGTATGCATTTATGGAGGTACGTATGTTTCCCCATTGGTGTTCAACTCAGCACTTCTCACCAACGCTGAAAGAATTACTTTCAAGAAGCACATGCTACCAAAGTGGAAACTTATCAAATACACGCGGAAGTTTTTCTTTGGAAGACTTTTTTAGCTTTTTATCTAGAAAATTTTCTAAACTGACTCGAAGATGCTGAGAATACTACGTACTGAATTTCTGATCAGCGAAAAAATAATCATCTTTTTATGTACCATCTCCCCCAGGACGTAGGCGATTATGACTCTCCATAACGTCCTTCCCGTTGTAGCGCTTAATAAATTTTGTTATTTCTCCTAAACCCTGTTTCGCCATCCATTTACTCAAGTTCACTAATTATGTCATGTGGTGTTTTCTTTTGTTCTCTAGCCTTCGAGCTGTCCTGTGAGCATCAGATTTTCCAAGCCGTCTTTCCTCATTATGTGCACTAGAAACCTCAACTGTCTCTTCCTGATATTTATACGTGTTCTTGTTGTTGCCATTTTCTCTAAAACTTTGTTGTTGCTCACATGCTCGGTCCATGGATTCGTCAGCATCCTTCTGTAGAAACATATTTCCGTTGCTGCAAGTCTCTTCTTCATCTTTGCGGAGATCGTTCAGCACTCTCTGTCATACATGACGATAGATATCATGTAATAGTTTAGTAGTCTTTTATGGTGGATTGCTGAAACCGAGAGCCGAGTTCGAATTGCACTCGAATCCATTACGTATTCACTTACCCTTGGGAAAGGTATGAATCCTCTTTTTCTCCTCCAGCTATGGGTAAATAGCAGGATAGACCGGATTCTATAGCCTTAGATGGCAACTGGTCTACCACAGAAAGAAATGGCAACCACCTCCTTTAAAAAATCTGGCTCGTCAGTCATGTATCGAAAGATACATGATCACCTAAGTCTGTATAACTGACTGACTGAGGATTAGATATATAAAATGTTAGTTGCCTTACTTAGTAATCAATTAGTAATTTGCTATCTATTCTAGAGATTACAATACATTATGACATTATATATTTGATACGTGCTAATACCCTTGGGAAATGTATGACTCCTCTTCTTCTCCCCCACCACTAGCTATGGGTAAATAGCAGGATCGGCCGGGTTCTATAGCCTTGGATGGCAACTGGTCTACCGCAGAAAGAAATGGCAACCTACTGCGGGAAAAAATCTGGTTCGTCCGTCATGTATCGAAAGATACCTTATTGCCTAAGCGTGTTTAGGCAATAACTGGCCGTAGCTGTAACCTCTTCATTGCACTAGATAGGTGGAGGATCGGTAGTCAAGCCAATGCCAGCGCAACCGACATTTCCGGGTCAGAGCAATGTTTGACTGAATAGGATAATACACTTGGGAAAGGAATGAATCCTTTTTTTGTCTCCCTGCATCTATGGGTAAATATCAGGATAGACCGGGTTCTATAGCTTTGGATTGCAACTGGTCTACCACAGAAAGAAATGGCTACTGTATTTAAGTGATTCGGGACATGCACATTATCGTCCGTATACATCCTTCAACGCATATTGAAGTCAAGAGTGACAAAGCAGTGAATAACCTACTAAATAAACTCCTGTAAATGGTTGGTAGCACAGGGATTAAGAGAGATAACAAAAAGACAAAGTTTACTAAGAGTTACAAAGGACAGGAAGTTGTGGAGAGCCATGTTTGCTTAGATAGAAGAAGAACCTAGCCCTATATGAAATTAAATATCGAGGGTGTGGCAGAAATACCTCCCACATATACCTCACAGAAATACCTCCCACATAATAGTAAGAATTTAGTGGCAGCGGTGTCTTCGTCTGCCTTACCATTATATGGGAGGTATTTCGAGGAGGAATGTATATTCATCTTTACCCTCGTCTCCCAACTGAGACGTGATGCAACCCAAGATCGGATTAAATGTGGGGAACTCGAGCGCGTATGCCTGGATCAGGCCCAAACATTGCTCAGACCCGGAAACGTCGGTTGCGCTGGCATTGGCTTGGCTACCGATCCTCCACCTATCTAGTGCAATGAAGAGGTTACAGCTACGGCTAATTGTTTCCTGGAACCGGGCAGTTGTTCCACGGAAACATGTATCTGTTCCCTGGGACCGGACAGCTGTTCCACGAGGCCCGGAAGCTGCTCCCTGGGATCGGGCAGCTCTTCCCCGGGAGAGAGCAACAGTTCCACGGATCCGAGCAGTTGTTGCCCAGAACCCAGAAGCCGTTCCCCGGGACAAATGCAAATGTTCCATGGGACCCAGCACCTCTCAGTATTTTTTTTTTCAGCAGTGTCTCTCTCCGCGGACAGAGAAACATCTGACCCGCACTCTGTCCAAAGCCAGAAGCAGCTAAGAGATAATAAAACATACCCAACATGTACTAGGTAAAAATCTAGGAGGTATATATGCGAGGTAACTCAGACGCACCCTCTATATCTCCAAAAGTAAACCACGTCTGGCTGAAAGCCGCATATGAATCTGTAAAGTTTGTTATACCTGCACTAGGACAAACTTACAGTATTCAGTGACGGGGGTCATTCTTTGATGATCGGTCCATTCATTGATAGAACTAATGTTGATTCAAACCCAGAATTTCGTAAATAAAAACGAGGACTGAACACACGAGCAACGGCTTTCGAGATTCATTTGATAACTTTTCTAATACTACAAATGTATTTGCTGAATGTATTTTGTGATGACAGCAAACACCCGTTGTCACTTTCGTAATGCTCGTTGTAGTAGAGACTTTGTAATCGCAGATAGAACTATAGTAACGCTGTTGAACAATACTGGTGTCAGACGCCTTCGAATATCACTCGTACTAATAGTATGTCTATATTTCTGAGATGAGGTATTATGTACAGTATTTACATTAGTTGGACTATTGTCCTCATCTTTGTCGCCATATTTATTACAACGTTTCGGCCGTTGTACGCTCCGGCCTTCATCAGGTGGTTGGAATTTCGAACCGAACCCTTTATTTCGATCACTGGGGTAGACTGTTCTAGTTCCACGAGCCATGTTTGATGGATGTCAGTTATCAGCTATCTCCTGGTAATTTTCCCTCTTTCCTCAAGGACACATGGTACAGTGGATAAAGGCGTTGGTTAGATCCAGTGACAGACCCAAAGAGTGTGAGTTCAATACCCGTTTCAGGCAGTGGAGAACTTTCAGAGGGAAAATTACCAGGAGATAACTGATAACTGGCATCCATCAAACATGGCTCGTGGAACTAGAACAGTCTACCCCAGTGATCGAAATAAATGGTTCGGTTCGAAATTCCAACCACCTGAAGAAGGCCGGAGCGTACAACGGCCGAAACGTTGTGACAAATATGGCGACAAAGATGAGGACAATAGTCCGACTAATGTAAATACTGTACTAATAGTACTCGCTCGATAATACTCGCTCGGAAAGTAACCACCGAATAGTGATCAGTATAGAGAGATCGTATAGAAATAGTGAACCGAATAGTGATAGTGGATAGTGTAGAAATAGTGATCACTTAGACGCCACGCTAATTCCAATATATACATTTCATTTACCATCACGTGATCTACTTATTCAAAATGGGATCGCTGTGTTTGCTCACTGGCGATCTGTGTTCAAAAAATCAAGTGTCGGCAACGACAATTTATTCCTATATTAATATGTGAAAGTGAGGTACAACGTCTCACGAAAAAAATCAACGAGGAATGAATTTAGGAAAAATAGATTGCAATAGTGGAATTGTCTTCTACTGGTAGCTCGAAATGAAGTTTTATGTCACAGAAATCTAGAATTTAACCAGTCAATGAAAGCAGAAGAAGAATCTCGAAGAAACATTAAGAATTAAGAAGAAGTAATGACGAAGTATCGCTAAAGCAATAATAATAATAATAATAATAATAAGAAGAAGAAGAAGAAGAAGAAGAAGAAGAAGAAGAAGAAGAAGAAGAAGAACTAACGAAGACAAAGGGAAAATTATTAACGAGGAAGACTTTAGAAGTAGAATAAAGTAATTAAGAAAAAAATCAAGAACAAGAATGAAAGAGAATAAGAAAGAAGAAACGTTCACGATTTTTGAGATATCAACGAACACTCGTTTGACACTTTTACTAATGTCAAACGAATACCAGTTGAAACTTTTTGAATGCTCGTTGTAGTAGAGATTCTGTAATATCACTCGCACTAATAGTAGTTGCTCGATAATACTCGCTCGAATAGTAATCCGTGTAGTGCTACGAATAGAGAAGTAGTATCGTGAATAGAGTTGAGAATAGCGGTCCGTATAGTAATAGGGGATAGACTAGAAATACAGATCCAAATAATAAAAGAGGATAGACTAGAAATGAAGATCCGTATAGTAATAGGGAATAGACTAGAAATATAGATCCAAATAGAAAAAGAGGATAGACAAGAAAGACAGATCCAAATACCAAAAGAGGATAGACTAGAATCAGCGATCAATTAGACGTCACCCGACTTCCTACTCGTGCGCTTCTCTGTGGTCACGTGACCCACCTTAATTGAATAATGGGATCGCCTGTGTTTGCTCACTGGCGATCTATGTTCAAACTCACTTTATTCCTATATAACAACGATGAAAAAAAATTACTATCGATAAAAAAAATAAGAAAACTAACTCGACTTCAGTCACTTTCTCACCAACGTGACGTGGCTTCCCTCCGTCTTTTCTACAGATATTTTCATGGAAACTGCGTTCTTGCCTGGTGTCCTGACCACATGAATTTAAGCGTGCTACTAGTTTGATAGTTTCTTCTAACCTTTTTACTGTTGAACAAGCCAAATGCAAACGCCACTTCTACTCTAACAGCTACTTTTCTCGTACTTCCCTGCTGTGGAACTCCCTTCTGTTATCTTGTTTCCCTGATAAAGTTTGAAGACACGTCTAGATTTAGCATGGGATGAACTTGACAGAAGAGTGAAAAGAAACTGATAAAGAGCTCTTAGAGTTATTGAAAAAAGAATGGTATCAATTATCAAACTTCGTTTCTAACGGAGGCTAAAATATTGTGCTGCAGAAATCAAGGCTGGAGGTAGGTATTTTGCGAGATCAAAATTTGAACATATTTTTTTGTCATAATAAACTCTCTGTGTACAATAATTGTCTCTTATTTGAAATTTAAAAAAAACAACTACTTTTTGACACATTTTACAAAATTACCAGGGGTGATCTCGAACTTTTGAACTGTAGTGTAAATGCAAGATCAATCGCTAAATTTTGCCTTCTTGAAGCCTGTTCCCTTTTTGTACTTTCGTTAATCCTCCCCATTTTCAGTCTTATTCTCTTTCGCTTTCACACCTGGTAACGACTCTCAACTACGATTCTAGCGACATTATTGGTTTGCCAGAGGTGAAACGTTTTAAATAAAGACTTCCGATAAAGCAACAGAAGCAGCAGTAGCAGAGGAAGAAGAAGGAGAAATAGGAGATATAGAAGAAGAAGAAGAAGAAGAAGAAGAAATAGAAGATATAGAAATAGAAGAAGAAGAAGAAGAAGAAGAAGAAGAAGAAGAAATCGAAGAAGAAATAGAAGAAGAAGAAGAGGATACAGAAATAAAAGAAGAAATAGAAGAAGAAGAAGAAGAAGAAGAAGAAGAAGAAGAAGAAGAAGAAGAAGAAGAAATAGAAGATATAGAAATAGAAGAAGAAATCGAAGAAGAAATAGAAGAAGAAGAAGAAGAGGATACAGAAATAAAAGAAGAAATAGAAATAGAAGAAGAAGAAGAAGAAGAAGAAGAAGAAGAAGAAGAAGAAGAAGAAGAAGAAGAAGAAGAAATGGAAGATATACAAATACAAGAAGAAAAAATAGGAGAAGAATTAGAAATAGAAGAAGAAATAGAAGAAAGAGAAGAGGAAGAAAAAGAAGAAGAAGAAATAGAAGATATAGAAAAAGATATAGAAGGAGAAGAATTAGAAATAGAAGAAGAAATAGAAATAGAAGACAGAAGAAAAAGAAGAACTAGACGAAGACGAAATAGAAGAAGAAGAAGAAGAAGAAGAAGAAGAAGAAGAAGAAGAAGAAGAAGAAGAAGAAGAAGAAGAAGAAGAAGAAGAAGAAAAATAGAAGATATAGAATTAGTATAAGAAAAAGAAAGAGAAGGAGAAGAATTAGAAAGAGAAGAAAAAGAAAGAAATAGAAGGAGAAATTGCAGCAGAATTAATAGAAATAATAAAACAAATTCAAAGTTGTTGTTTTTTTCACTCTTTAAAAACCGCTTTCTTATTCGGGCAAGAATTTCGGATGGATAGACAGAAGCCAAAAAAGCTTTAAGAAATTGGTGACATGACGTGTATACGATATATTACCTCGAGAGCAAAATGTTAGGCGCAGTTTACAACTCAAAACGAAATAGAAAATAAAGTTTAAAATGTCTATTCCAACGAAATCAACTAACGTTTTTTTCTAAACGAAAAGTAACACAATTTAGTTCGTGATTAGATATAATGAGTTTCTTAATGTTTGAGAACGACACTGGTTTAATCACGATCATGATTATTATTTTATGTTTCAAGACTTTTGCCGCGCGATAGGCTCTAATGTGTCGAAAATAATTCTTAAATAGTTTCTACCGTAATTTGCGACGTACAAGTCGACATGTAATACAAGTATCCCTCAAGAAATTTTAACTCAAGATTCTGAGTTAGAACTATACAGGTCGACCCTGAAACATACATTAGGCTACCAGTTGACGAAATTTAGTCTTACCGTTAAAAGAAGGTAGGCTACAGTATTAGATAATATGTACCAAAACTACAAAAGGCCACGCCACTTACCTGTGTATCGAAACACTAACTGAGATATCATTCTATATGCGTTGTATAGCAAACAACTTACAACATACACCTGTAGGTAATGTATATTTTATCGGTATAGCTTGGAGAATATTTGAAATGCGTCATTTCTACTGATATGCACATTAAACTCAACATGAAATATTTTATAAAAGGAATACCCGTAGATTACACATCACACCAGTTAGTTTTTTTTTAAAGTACTTCCACGTATTATATGTTATTTTAAAACACTGTATCTATCATTTCCATTTGCATCAATGATACAAACAAGGTAAAGAATGAAAACAACACGTGACGCCTGTAACCTCATGCGGCGATCTGCAATACAATGGACCCCTTACACGACTCGGGTCAGTAAACCGTTATTACTATCATGAAATTGCGCCGATGACACACATACCATACCTAGTTTTATGAATGGACGCTTGAGTTAAACGCCGCTTCGATCAGCGTTTATACTTTTGCTGTATCAGAAGTTAGACCCGATTTGTGTTGTTTGTTAATAGAATATAGATTTTTCTTATTATTTTGTATTAATTTCTATGTTAATATGCCAAATATATTCACCAAACACAAGTTCTAGCAGGATATATTTGTGGCAATCTGCTGGAGGTACGCTAACGGGTGTACAGTAATTGTTAAACGTTCTGTCTCACGGCTTTACAACTCGGTGGTAAAGGCTTGCATTTTATACCTGACATATGTTGACTCCTAATTTTGTAAAAAAAAAAAAAAGGCTCGAAATCTTGATTTGTACACCTCAATTTGTTATAAATGAAAATAAAATGAAACAGACAAAAGATATTTTTAAACGGTTTAATTTTAAAACTTCCAGAAAATTAGAAATCCTTCAAGTCGTCATCAGTGGTGGGCACAATCTTAAAAACATTAGATATATGGGAGACAATTTCTTATTATCTTAAACGTTATTTTTAGTGAGTACGTGGTTAAATTGTCATCCCTGTTATTTTAGGAATCTCTTTAAGGAAGCAGTTTCCTGCTGCTTGATTAAAGATATTTCTAAAGTCCGCTGGTATCCACGAGCGATTGTCTTCAGTAAGAGAATGAGCCCGAAATGCGATTTGCAGGTCGGGGGTACTAAAATCAAGTAGATGCGTAAATTTAAATGTCTGGGAAGTGTTTTTGCAGAGGACGGCAGGTGCGACACTGAGATCCGTAGACGTACTGGGATAGCCAAGGATGCATTCCAAATGATGGGCAGAGTATTGCGAAACAGGGGGATTTCTTCGGTAACGAAGAAAAGAATACTGAGCTGTTACGTGACATGTGTCCTTCTTTATGGCAGCGAATGTTGGACGGTCTCCTCAAAGATTTATAAACGTGCAAGAACGTAGCTGACACAGTACTGATAGCAGACACGGAGAAGAAATTACAAAATCTCCTACAGAAGGTAGCGACCGAGAGTGTGAAGAAAAAAACTAAGTATAAACTTCAAGACAGAATGCATGGTCATCAGTAAAAGGATGAGCCCGAAATGTGATTTAAGGGTCGGGAAGAATAGTATCAAACAGACGCGGAAGTTTAAATATCTGGGAAGTTTTCTGACAGAGGACGGTGAGTTCGACACTGAGATACGTAGACGTATTTGGATAGCTAAAGACGTATTCCAAAAGCTGGGCAGAGTATTTCGAGACAGGACGATTTCTTTGGTAAAAAGAAAAGAATACTGCGATTTTAAGTGACATTGGGATGTGGTTCTACAGAAGGATACTGAGCATATCATGAACTGAGCCTGCCAACAACGATGAGGTCTTAGAGAGTATGCAAAAAAAGGAGGAGGCTTATACTTTACATCAGGAAGGGGCAGCTGAAGTTTCTGAGACACGTAATGAGAAAGGAGGGCCTGGAGAATCTAATACTCACAGGTCGAATAGAGGGAAAGAAAGAAAAGGAAAAGCAACGCAAAACATGCCTGGCGGGCTTAAGCAAGTGGATGACAGAATGTGGTCTGGGGGAGGTGGCAGAGGTAGGAAACTTATTAGGGGCTAAAAGGGATAGGAGGAAGTGGAGAGCTATGATCGCTTACGCTGAGGAGAGCAGCTTGTCAGGAGCACTTGATGTGCAGATGTATTTTAACAGTGGGTACGTTTTTCAGTTTTTAACCTTGTTTTTGTTGTTTTATTTTTTTATATTTGTGTCAGCACGGCTTGCGTGCTTCAACCAGCCCTCAAAGCTATGTGGACGGGGGCTTTTGCCCTTAGCAGGTCCAACAAGGCTCAATAGGTCTGTGGGGTAGGAGACAGACGAAAGACATATCCTGGTCCTCCAGGTTGGTGGTTGTGCAGTAGGCAAACAACCTACTCACTTAACAATTGGTTTGTACCAAAACCCACAACAATATCTTGAATTTGCCAAATAGTTATATTCAGGTTTAAATGTACATGCTTAATTCGAAAATAACAAAGAAATTTTGATAAAATCTACCGTTTAGGAGTTATCGACAATAAAATTTCGGACTCATTCACGTTACTACACGGCAGTCATTACTGGCCTTTTTTTGCATTCAATCTCTGCTGATAATTTTTGCGCGGAAGATTACATTGTTAACGACCTTTTTACGGTTCTTACTTGATTCAATTAATGCGCAACTGAGGACTCATTGCGTGCCCAATAATCAAAATTATTCCGCAGCAAATATATGCAAACAACTCCAGTAATGTCTGTCGCAACGCGAATGAATTCAAATTTCTCTTGTCGAAAACTCAAAAACAGAAGAATTCATCAAAATGTCTTTATTATTTTCGAATTAAGCAGATACATTTACACCTAAATATAACAATTGGGCAAATTTTTATTATATTTGGAGCGGAATTTAAAAACAAATTACCCATGTTCCTTTATTGGAATTGTAGTTGTGAAAAGAAAAATAAGGGAAAAAAAAAGACTGTCAACTTATAGTAGCAATAAAGGTTTGCAATAGATTTCTTGACCGCAACACTTGTAGCCAAATCACAGTTCAAACGATAGTCCGTCGTAACAGTCCAACAGGCAACATAGAAAACGACAAAATGGGGTCACACATCCAACCTTCAATTCTCACCAGCAAAAACGCGTGTTCGTCGACCAAGCTCATAAAAATCTAAACTCGCACATAAGCGAAAAACAACGGCTTTTGTTCACCGAAAGATCTTTCTGATTGGTCACGCCATTCAGGGGAGGGAAGAACATTAGCATAGATTCTGGTCCTTAAAGTAGATTTTTGCTAACTACTTTTTGGTAATTTTTCTTCGGCAGATGGCACACAGAACACGAACTCTTTTTCGAGGTTGCTGATTATCTCTTTCACTACAGGAATAAATGAATTTTAACATTTTCTCATGAAATTGTATTCCACATTCTTTGTTTAATTCAAAACTTATGGTTTTATTTCATAAGATTTTAATTTTATACCCTTTAAAATATTTGCTTAGTGTGCTGCGATATTTTCATTTGCTCCCCGGTGTGGCGTTGCTTAAAAAGTTTGAGAAAGACTGGGCTACACCGTCAACCATTACTGGTGTTGTTTGCAGATATTTGCTGCGAAAAAACTTTTTGTTTTATTGCGCACGCAATGAGTCCTTAGTCGCGCAGTAATTCGGTCAAGTAAGAACAGTAAAAAGGCCGTTAACAACGTAATCTTCAGCGCAAATCTGTATGCAAACAACGCCAGTAATGTCTGCCGTGACGTAACGCGAATGAGTCCGAACTTTTATTGTCGATAACTCTTAAATGGTAGACTTTGTCAAAATTTCTTTGTTATTTTCGAATTAAGCATGTAAATTTACACGTACATGTAACTATTCAGCAAATTTTATTCGTTTAATGCGCAACTGAAGACTCATTGCGTCAGCAATAATCAAGATTGTTCCGTTGCAAATATATACAAACAACGCCAGTAGTGTCTGCCTCGACGCGAATGAAACCAAACTTATATTGTCGATAGCTCCATAATGGTAGAACTTATCTAAATTTCTTTGTTATTTTTTAAATAAGCATGTACATTTACATCTAAATATAACTATTCGGCCAATATTTATTACATATTTAGCGCGAGGCTTAAAAAGGAAAATTACCCATGTTCCTTTATTGAAAGAAATGAATATTAACCTTTTTTCATAAAATTGTATTCGACATTTTGTTTAATTCAGAATTTATGGTTTTATTTCATATGATTTTAATTTTATACCCTTTAAAATATTTGCTTATTCTGTCGTGATATTTTCATTTGCTCCCCGGTGTGGCGTTGCTTAAAAAGTTTGAGAAAGAATGGTCTACACCTTCATAAAAATCTGGATTAGATTAGATTTAGAACCCAGTTACTTTATCTATTCGGTGTCCTAAATTAAATCAAGTGAGGACCATTTTTGTCGCATATGGAAAGACAATTTTGAATGTATAGACATTTCGAAAAATGATTTCACAAGAAAACGAACTCGCTCCTGACTGTAAACGTTGTATTATTTTATATACCCGAAGAAAGAAGAACTGTCAAAAGTAGTTGCCAAACTGATGTTTACCGAAAATACTGTGGTCGCAATTTAGCGATACTGAAAGAAATAAGTGTAAATCTCGTATCTAGTCAGAAACGACAAGGTTAATCATAAACGCTGACCTTAAGGTCCATTCGTTATATCAGGAGATTAGCGGATGAAGAAACCGGCAAGATTGGCAGGGTATTTTGCTAATGAAGTAAAAAATTGCGTGCCTTACGATTACAATAAGTAAACGTACCCTGAACAAATTAGGCTTACATGGCCAACGACCACATACAAAACTACGACTCAATCTGAGGGAAAAACCGCCTCGTTAAACGTTTTCATAGGAGAGTAAATATAAAAAATATATATTTTTGATAGCGCATTCTCTGGCCAGAAAAAAATCTATGTGGGGATGATGGAAACAGAAGAAATGTTTGGCTTCATTGTAATTGTCATGTTCCAGGTCAGGACCAAGGAAGAACAACACGAACACAAAAGTAGAAATAACGAACATATATTACAGGGAATAATAATACAAGATGTGGAAGGTGTTAGTATGACTGTCAGTCTGGTTTGGAGTGAACTACTTTCGGCTCGACTCGATTCGTCTCTCTCTCTTGAGAGGCGTAGTATACATAGTGTTAGGAAGAGTTCATTCTGTAGTTATAGGTAAGGACCCATACAGTAATTTATATAAAATAAATTATTTGGTATCGAAAATTAAGCCCGTCCTGAGTATGACGATAAACTACATCCGGCAGCAAAGTCTCTAATTGGCATGGGTTGAGTAGTGTGAAATGACTATTATTTCCTTATTCACCTTGACCCCGCTATGGATAACTAGTGAATCCCTAAACATTAAAAAAAATAGAGGTTGAAAAGTTGTAGAGAAAAATGACGTTAATTAGTTAATGCCCAGCTGCCGGTTGAACGGTGGTATAGAAAATGACTTAATGCCGATCCACCGATTAAGCAGTGGTAGAGAAAAAATGAGTTAATATCCAGCCGCCGGTTGACCGTGGTAAAAAAAAAAGTTAATGTCCAGCTGCCGGTTGAACGGTGGTAGATAAAAACGGGTTAATGTCTCGCTGCCGGTTGAACGGTGGTGTAGAAAATGACTTAATGCCGATTCACCGGTAAAGCAGTGGTAGAGAAAAAATGAGTTAATGCCCAGCTACCGGTTGAACGGTGGTAGAGAAAAATGACTTAATGCCCAGCTACCGGTCGAACAGTGGTAGAGAAAAATGACTTAATGCCCAGCCACCGGTTGAACAGTGGTAGAGAAAAATGACTTAATGCCCAGCTACCGGTTGAACAGTGGTAGAGAAAAATGACTTAATGTCCAGCTACCGGTTGAACAGTGGTTGAGAAAAATGACGGATGGCCCAGCTGCCGGTTCAGCAGTGGTAAAAAAGACGTAATGCCTAGCTGCCGGTTGAACAGTGGTAGAGAAAAATGACTTAATGACCAACCACTGGTTGAGCGGTGGGTAAACACTTGAAAATGTTTTTATATCTACCCTGATACATTACATACCAATTATTTGCGAATTTTGATTCAGGAGCTCAGACAGAAGGGTTAAAATTGTTCAGGAACGCAGGCCTGAAAGGGTTAATTAAATAAAAATAAATTAATATCCTCGGATACAAATGTTTGCCGGTTGGGATCATTTCCAGGAATTAAATACAAAACCTTTTCTATTGATGAGGGACTAGATCGCATTGTAATCTACGACAAACCAGGTTAACCTACAAGATATTGTATTGTGTGTAAGTCCAATTACAAATCTGCTGATTTTGTCTAATATGGAATACAATTCTGCATGTGAGAATCATTGTGGGTTAATATTGTTTGTGTAAGGAAGATATATTATTTTCACAATTATTATAAATTCTTTAATCATATATAAATATAGATTTCGCGAAACTGGAGAGGTGTATCGGAATGTAATGCGTTTATTGGCTGCCTTAACTTATTGTTTGGATATATTTGCTTGCGATAAAATGGTTTTATAGCTTTATTATTATTTTTTTATTTCTATGTTATTCCCGTGGAGTCTCTTTCGAATGAGTTTTATTTGTTTGTTGATATTGTTAGGAAATCCGTTGTTTACGCGTGTTTATTTGATGTCATTGTTTGTTTAAAAGGAATATGAAGGGCTCTGCCCACATCAATAAACATATATTGTTCACAACAAAATATTTATCACCATGAATAAAAATTTGACGAGTAAATCAGATCATATTCGCTGAGTTCTAAATAGGGAAAATTATCCCGAAAAGAAACACAAACACACACACAAACACACACACACACACACTCACACACGCACACGCACACACACACACACACACACACACACATATATATATATATATATATATATATGTATATAGGGTTACACACATGCAAGCATACAAATCAGGAGAGAAACAGATGTAAATACAAATGTCTAGTAGAGACAATATTTTCTGTAAGCTTTTTCTTAAGATAGATAGATAGATAGATATGAACAGACTGAAATAGTTATGAAGAGACTGAGATAGATAGATAGATAGATAGATAGATAGATAGATAGATAGATAGATAGATATGAACAGACTGAAATAAATAGTTAGGAAGAGACTGAGATAGATAGATAGATAGATACAGAGATAGATAGATAGATATGAACAGACTGAAATAAATAGATTTGTGAGACTGACTGAGATAGATAGATAGATAGACAGACAGAGAGACAGACAGACAGACGGGAATCTGATGCTATATAATTTTAATGGCCGCTAGATATATACATTTAACCAAATTATGTTCGTGTCACTGTTATTAAATAATATTTTTCGTCTTTCAATTTGTTCAAATGCCAAGAGGCAGCCTTAATAAAGATAGACAGTTACACAATTGCAACGTAGACAGATAAACAGAGAGTGGCGGAGAGAGGAAGAGATTTCAATTCCCCTGAAAGTCGGCCATGACAGTTTTGAAGTGTCTGTTTTGTTTAACTTTTTTTCTCTTCAGAAACTCCGAACATCCGGTCTCCAGAGCAACTGAACAGGAAGCACGATATTTCTGGATTTCTGTGGATTCACTTCTCTCTGACAAAATGCTGCCAAACAATATCTTACATTAGCAATGAACAAAAGGTTTTGCGTCTTGGCATTTTCTTTGAACCTGGCGTTTGCCCTGGAATCGGGATTCGATATTTACCAAACTTAGCTGGGTCTGCTGGGGGATTGAAAATGGTTGGGCACCCAGTGAAGACTTGACTCACCACAATCCTCAGATATATAATCAATATCTGTTAGACAATTTGTATTTAAAGCAAGTGCAAGAAACAGGTCTTATGGAAATAAATGTTTCAAGCAGCAAAAACAATTCTCGTTAAAATATGTTTGAATACCTACAAGTGAAATTGTAACACTAAATTGTTACACTTGGAATTTGACGAATTAAACATAATATTAGAATTTTTAATACAATTTTATTCCATTTTATTATTGCAACTTTTTGCCACAATATTTTGTGTCAATAGACTCTTCATTATGACTATTAATTTAGGACTAGTTTTATTCAAACTTATTATTGTTGCTTTTTATCCCAACACTCTGGCTCTATACACTCTTCATTATTACTGTTATTTCATTACTAGTTTTATTCCATCTTATTATTGTTGATTTTTTTCCTAACACTCTGGCTCTATACACTCATGTCACAGTTATTATCCGAAAGTTGCACGTCGGTTCAGTACTTTTAATTTGAGAAAGAAAATGTTATATTCCAGGTTAGGACGAAGGAATAACAACACTAACACAAGAGTAGAAATAACGAAGATATATTACACGGAATAATAATACAAGACGTGGAAGGTGTTAGTATGACTGTCAGTCTGGTTTGGAGTGAACTACTATCGGCTCGACTCGTTTCGTCTCTCTCTCTCTCTCTCTCTTGAGAGGCGTAGTATACATAGTTTTAGGAAGAGTTCATTCTGTAGTTATAGGTAAGGACCCATTATATATATATATATATATATATATATATATATATATATATATATATATATATATATATATACACATACAAGTATAGGATTGGTGTATACGGAAGAAATTCCAATACCCAAAATTACTATTCTTAAAAGAGTGCTCAATACAGAGTAGAGCAAATATAATTATTTATTCGTAAATTATAACATAAATATATTATAAAATCACAATAAAAATAGGCATTTTGTTTCAATACCTCTGCTGTTTTATCAAGTGATGATGTTGAATGTAGGATAAAGGTTTTTAAAAGGTCAAATTAATTAACCACCCCTCACAAGGGTAAACGCTGTTACATAAGCTGGAATGACCAATCAAAATACAAGTATACGAGAATTCAAAAAACTTGACAACGAGGTAGAGTTATAATAACTATTAAATGCATTAAAGTTGGGGTTATACTAAATTTGAATTCATTCTAACCAATAAGTATTAAATTATACAATAAAATTTGAAATTAAAATTAAAAATTACCCATTTTAAAATCTAAATTTAATCTCTATTAAGGTTAAAATTATAAAATTACTGAGGAAAAATACATGTTATTCTATCTATTTTGTTTTTATTGAAATTAAGTTGGAATAAACGTTAAGATCGACTGCTGTTAACTTCATGACAACAGGAATACATTTCAATTCTAAGCATAGACAGGGGATGATGACATCTTGCGAAAGACAATACATACACAATCAGATTATAATACATAAACACGATTTTCTCCAACATGAAACAGCCTGTCGCCTCTGAATATTGACTTCAATGTTCACTTTTATATTTATATTTAAATAGGCTCTCTCTCTATCTCTCTTTCTCTCTGTCTATCTATCTATCTATTTCTCTGATATTGAGCACTTTATCCCATAAATATAGCACACCTTAAAACTATATATATATATATATATATATATATATATATATATATATATATATTACAAAAAATCAATAATAGATTTGACCAACTGACAAATTTCCAGACCGACTACTATTTTAGACAAGAAAAAAATCCGGAACAAGGAGAGAAAATAGAAATACCAAATGACAATGAATTTTAATGCTCAACGCAAAGACGAACTCGACAGACCAAGACACAGGGTAGGTTTGCAGCTTAGTAAGTATGCATTTTTTGTTTTTTTAAAAACACTTTATTCCATTTATATTTATCTGTTACAGTCATATTTGTTCAAAACTGTTTATGTACATTTGTTTAACACTGTCCTTCCATTTTGTTTAGCACGGTTTAATCTCTTAAGTGCTCAAAATGTCCTCCTTCAACATTCCCCAAACCTCTCCAGGACACTATGACACACCTCAAGACACAAATCTTGAACGGCATCAATTTCAATAAATACTTCTCAGATGTACTCTTTAAATTCATCCACTGTGTCAGGATTTCCTCTCACAAACCTTGTTCTTTACAACCCTCCCCCCAAAAAGATATGTAGTTGTGTTAGGTCAGGTGAACATCGTGACCATTCGATGCTGCCCCTTCTTCCAGACCAATGTTCATGATTGGATCTGATGATTAAAATAGTATTTTATATTTGATCATTAGGAGAAAAGAAATCCCTGGTTGTTAGTAGCAGTGAACTACTGGAGTGAATGACTGTTTCTGAAGATAGTGAATTTTATCTGTAGTTTTCATTTGTTTTGTTTTTTATCGTTAATTTTGGTTCGTCAATTTTGGTCAAATGGCCTCTTTCAAGTTGTCTTTAAGATAGAGGATTGGAGGTTCTTGACTTTTAGAATTCCTGCATTGGTCATTTTGACAGTTTTATTGGCTGCTGGCAATGGGATGTGTGTGTGCGTGTGTGTGTGTGTGTGTGTGCGTGTATGTGTGTGTGGTAAGTGTATGTTTAGTATTTAGTTTTTTGATGATGTTCTTTACTACACCCTTCGCAAAAAAAGATCCGTTGGTGTTAGCTGAACGTGATGGTCATTCGATGCTACCCCTACTTCCGAATAAGGTAGTGCCTTACTGCCAAAGCATAATGAAGAGTTGTTCCATCTTGCTAAAAAAAATAGTCCTTGCTGTAAAAACAGTTTTGCTGAAATAAATAATAAAACTTTAAAAAAAAAAACTTACTTTTAACCCATCTTGTGTATATATATATTTCTGACCATGAGATTCTGGTTTGAATCTCGCCATGGTCGATTTGTCATGAAGGTGACTGCCTGATGTTATTTGAATGGATCGAGGTCGATCCCAGCGTGCGACACTTTTGAAAAGTGCCTGAAAACCATACCACGGTTTGACCCAAGCCTTGTGAGTGAAATTGGGTAGACGTAACCCGTGGGGGCTGTCAATAGTTGTGCTAGCACGAAGTCACAAGTCATCGTGACCGAGGATTTGAGTGTACTGACCTTGTTCAAATTGTTGATCATACTATATAACACGCGCTCTACCAGAAACTGTAACTAAGATCTGTTTAGCATAGTTGCAATATAAACCAAAGGTGGGCTTTTTGAGTGTTGAGCAAACACAAATGTGCCTGAGCGAGCGCTTGCAATAGGGATTGGCTAGCCGCCCTAGTAGACGGGTATCATCGAATACAAGTGGTCATATATATGTATATATATATATATATATATATATATATATATATATATATAGGTTCCTGAAAAAATTAATTTCGGTTGAGCTCTCTGGGGAAGAAAGTGTGTGTTTGTAAACTGTGACAAATTAAAGTTGATATAGCGTGACTCTTCGGCAAAAGCGAATTGAGTCCTTTCGCTTACTGTGTGTTTATCTAAAAATAAATACGCTAAAATTCACCTTCATCCATGGCGTGCGCCGACGGCTTAGTGGTAGAATATCCGACTGACGCCGATTCAGTCGGATTTCGATCCTAAAGGCAACCGGACGTCTAGCCACACTGAAGAGCTGTGAAACAGCGGAACAGTCTGTCTGTGGATGACAATAATATATATATATATATATATATATATATATATATATATAATGGCTGGGTACTCGTATCCAAGACTGCCAGTCTGACAGAGCGGCTAGCTAATCTCCATAGTAGACGCTCGCAAAGACACATTTCTGTTTGTTCAACACCCACAGAGCCAAACATTTGTTTATACTGCTAGTATGCTGCGTAGATCTTACTTACAGTTTCTGGGGGAGAGTTCGTTATTTATTGTGATCAACAGTCTGAACAAAAAACCAGCACGCTCAAGGCTTCGGCCACGATGACTCGTGACTTCGTGCAAGGGTTCTATCAACTCAATGTCATTCATAAGACTTAAATAAATCCGTGGCGTGGTTTTTGAGCCATTTTCAAATGGTGCTGGACTGTTTTCTCCAGACCAATTACATATATATATATATATATATATATATATATATATATATATATATATATATATATATATATGAACATTGAAGTCAACACTTAGAGGCTACCGGCTGTTTCATACTAGACGCAATCGTCAGGCCTGATGGTTGCGTCTAGCGTGGAACAGACTGTCGCCTCGAAGTGTGGATTTCAATGTTCACTTTTATATTTACCCACGCTCTATCTCTGATATTGAGCACTTTATCCCATAAATATAGCACACCTTAAGACTATATTTCTTCATGTATATGTGTGTCTGTGTGTGCGTGTGTGGATGTGTGTATCGATAGATAGATATTGTCTGTTAGAAATATTCAGATATATTTGAACCCAGTCTAAATTTTAACTTGATATAAGGACGTAGATAAAATTTCAGCTTCTGTGACTCACTCAATTCTGCAAAAATTCCCAAACGTATTTATTCACTTTTCTAATAATAAAGTTAATATGTCGAGTCTTAAGGATAAACACATCTGATGATTTGGCCATCGATTTTCTTTCACTCGTTTTTTTGTTAGGGAGGTTTTAAATTTCTAACGTAGATTCAGCATTGGAAATCAGAAAGAACACATTATTTTAAATCTCCAGAAATTAATATACTCTTAATGGAAGAAAATGGCTCATGGCCTAATTGTATATTAAAGCATTTGATAATAAAATTATTTTGAATTGTCTTTACAACACAGATTCATTTTATTGTACATTGCTACTGGACTCAAATAAGTCAAGGAACACTCATATATTCATATATATATATATATATATATATATATATATATATATATATATATATATGAAGAAATATAGTCTTAAAGTGTGCTATATTTATGGGATAAAGTGCTCAATATCAGAGATAGAGCGTGTGTAAATATAAAGGTGAACATAGTAGTCAACACTTAGAGGCGACAGTCCGTTTCATGTTATATGCAATCGTCAGGGAAGTAGTGCTGTTATTTTTCTCGGCTATTTATATATAAGGGCCAGTGGTACATTGTGGGTAGTCTATTTTGGCGGTTACTTTTACCAGAAATCGTTTATTTGTTTATTTATTTATTTGTGTCAAGTTATTTTGCTTGTTTTTATCTAATTTTATTTTTATTTTTTATCTTATATATTTATTTATTTAAGAGAAAATATACAGTGTAACAAATAAATAACAACAAGTATAACAAATTGATCTAAATACAACCAAATATATAAATAAACTATCAACCGATACCGATAAACTAGCCGTTTAGAAAAACCAAATAATATAATCAATCCAAATAAATAAATTAAAAACTGTTCCCACCAAAATAAAGGTCAGAACAAACCACAACAATCAACCCAGAAATTCAACAAATAGCTTTATCTTCCCAAACAAAAACAAAACTATTAAATAAGCTATATAAACAATTTTTTATTACGTTAATAAAAACACCGATCGAAATAAATTAATATATAAGATGAAAAATTAAAATTAAAATGAATAAAAACAAGCAAAACAATTTGACCCAAATAAATAAGCAAATAAACGACTATAATTTATAACTGAAGCCATTGGTTTATACCAACGGCTTTCCATAGTTAATACTTCTCGTTTTCACTCTCGCGTGGTCATGTGTGACGTCATAAGCTGCGGTGTGATTTTGACTTCCATCGTCTCGTATGCACGAGTTTGTCCTTGCTTGGAAATCTTGCATGTAAACATAAACAGACTATATATATATATATATATATATATATATATATATATATATATATATATATATATATATATATATATAATATACTTTACTATATATATATATATATATATATATATATATATATATATATATATTATTTTTACATATATTTATTATTTTACATATATTTATTATGAGTTTATTGTTCGAGTTGCGGCAATTAGAGTGAGGGAGAATCACAGAGGTTGGGATTGAGCAAACAAGAAATGACGACGACAATCTTCGGTAAAACTCTAGCCAGCCTCTCTCCAGGTCAAGAGTTGGACCGTTTTTATAACTTTTCGACTCCAACGCAACTTCACGTGGCTACGCCTTCTTCCGGTATGTCGCCTATGCAACTTCTTGTGACCATGTCTCTTTCAGCCATGTGCTCACACAACTTCCGGCATACGGCCACGTCAGCACGCATTTCCTTCCACCCAGGACACCTTTTCCCCCTGTTTATTCAAAGCTCAAGACACCTGTGCCTCCTTTTATTTTAGCCATTTCCTCTTCATGCTATCATTCATTCCGATTTTCGCTTACTATCTGATGCAGCGGAAGTGACGTCAAAGGACTTCCGCAACTGATATCCATAATTGTATGTGTTCTGGACAGGTTCTCGCAATCGTAAGAAACAGTTTGGATTGTTCATTTTCCAAAAGGAAAATTCTTTCTTTTAAACGTCTTATAGAAACTATTTTGCTTCAACCAATATGGCTGATGCTAACCTTCAGGAGAGTAACTAAGGTGCACTTCCTGGTCTAACGATCGCCACTGACATGAAGTCCAACGATTATATTGAATCAATAGCTAGATCTATTGTTAGGAACGTTGCGTCAATGTGTCGTTCTCAGCAATTTCCCACGTCTTTGATTTGTTTAACAGCATGGACCTCTATGGCGTAATCTAAAAATTTTGAGCATAATGTTATGGCTTCAACTATAGATAAAATGTACTGTTGTAATTTTACGATAAATAAGTATTGTTTGTATTTTTATATAAAAACTTGTTTCTTTATTTTTGCTATACTTTCATAGTATTTTACTATTATTTGTCAGTTCATTATTTCCCATAACTGAGACCCTAACAGGTGCTACCACCCGGAGCAGGTTGGACTTGAGAATAACAGCAATTAAATTTTTCTCGTCCGAATGGATTTTACATATTTATTACTCTACTATTTGTGTGGACATCGAATAATGTTACCAAATTTGGTCTTGTGATTAGGTAATGCATTTAGAAATTCTTTACCAAAACCAAAGAAGTATTTGTCGTTTAATAGGTCTTGACCTGGCATATCGGCTTCAGTCATTTTTTAAGCTGTAAAGTAGCTTCCTAGCTCCTTTCCGATAAATATTTTCACAGTAATTTTTCTGATGAGTTTCCTATGTTAGTGTCTCGACTTTACGAATTTAAGTGCAGTACTCGATTGGCAGTTACGTCTCATCATTTTACTTTTAAATTTGTACTCGTATAAGTTCTATGCTGAGTTGTTTCTCTCGCTCTTCTTGCTTGTGGAACTTATTTCCGACTTCTTCGTTTCTTGTTGACTACAGTCGTCAGTCATCATTTTATGTTTGAATTCTAAATTCATTTTTCCCAAAGCAAGGGATTATTGAGATTTAAAGAAAATGTGAAAATGTTAGCGAAGTGTAAGGAATCAGAAAGACGGAAGATGCCGATTTATTTTGCATTTAATTTTTGAATATCGTGTCAGGAAAGCAAAACCCGGAAGAAAAGATCATACGCAAGAAAACAATCTATCAGAATAGAAATGAATTTTATATTTGAATCCAAAGCTTTTATTGTCCTGATTATTTCTGTCAATCTCAACAGTGGCTTTATTACCTTGTTTGGGGTGAAATGATTAAAATAAAATTTTCTAATTTTTTTCCGTTTTCATTTCTTAGTCTGCGATAATGACGAAGCACATTCATCATTATTTTTGCCTCATGTTACTTTTCAAAAATCACAAGCACCGTAATAAATGTTTGTCAGATTTTTGTATAGAAGTGTATTGATAATCATTGACAATGCATTTCCGAAATAATATCTGCGTTCACTGTGGACTATAGTTCAAGTTGCCTCATCTATATAAGAAAATAGCACACAGTACATAGACATTTTGAAAGTAGGGCTTAAACATGGCCGATATTAAAGTGGTCTATACATGGCGTTTCACAGTTTTGGGAAAAAAATGATCGAACACAAATTAACGAGAACAAATGATAGATTAATGAAAATTGCATTTATTGAAAGGGAAAAGGATATCTTTTTAGGGTCTACAAGCAGTTAGTCTCAAACCTGAACCAAAAATATCAAGAGGAGCCCTAGAGTACATCTTCCAGATGTTCACCGTTCAGATGAAGGCACTAGGTGATTGCTTGGATATTCATCATTAGTTTTGCCTCGTGTTACTTTTCTTCTCTTGTAATCAGTGTGAAATGCTTAACTAACAAAAGCCCCGTAATAAATGTTTATATGAATAATGTAAATCCTTGATTATCAAATAATGAAATATTTTCAAATATTTTTACTGCAGAAGTTAAATTGTCAATGTTCCTGCTACAGAAATACTTTGTCACAGATCTTTCTATAGAAGTGTATTGATAAACAGAAGAATTAAATTTTCGGTGCCCATGAATTAAAAACGGACTACTGGCAAAATTGGACTCTTAAATGGACAAGGGAAATATATTACTACTGATTCTCAAATAGTAAATCCAACCAGATATCGTCAATTATTTTTTTTTATAGAAATGTATTGAAATCCAGAAAAAAGAAGATAATGGTTGGTGAAGAATGCAAACCTTACTGACAGGCCGAATATTTTGCTTCCTTGAATTCGTACCTTGCTTGGAATCTTGAATGGTCATTATACCGAAGGTTTTGTATGAAAGAATTGTCCTTTCAAACAAAAACTGAATTTGAAAGTCGACATACTTGCAGTGTGTCGGAAGTGTATTGTCTTCTGATTGGACTATTCTCGTTCTTATTTTTATAAAGTTCTGCGAAAACAGAGATTTCTATGCCGTTACGCTTACTTTTCTTGTTCATATATAACTCAGTCGTTTCAATTACATCCGTGTATCAGCGACAGTCTACGCCAAAGAATCGCTTCAAATTAACTACCAGTTTTGTTCGCACAATCTATTTTTATCAGTTTTTTTTATATGAATCCATTTATTGTAGATATACGCACAAGTTCCCAGCGGCCTTTTTATTAGCTCTACAGTAGGCGGCAAAAGAAGGGCTCTAACGAGATAAGAAATTTGGTTTGAATTTTAAGAAATGACTAGAAATATTCGACAATGCATTTCCAAAATAATATCTGTGTTCACTATATTGCAAGTTGTCTCATCTATATAAGAAAATAGCACACACTACATAGTAATTTTGAAAGTCGATTGAAAATATAAAAAAATGATCGAACCCAAAGTAACGACCCCCAAATGATAGAGTTAGTCTCAAACCTGAACGAAAAACGTCAAGAGAATCCCTAGGGTACATCCTTCAGATGAAGGCACTGTCTGATCGATTGAATATTCTCAGTGATGGCTGACTTCAATACAACAATGGTGCGAGGGTTACCCTGGTAGATACAGTCATTGAGGAACCTTCGGTAGAAGAAATCTGGGATGGTGCTTTCCAGGCCAAACGTGTGAGATGCCCTATCCACTTCAACTTGGCGGCTATTGGGAGGCTCCCTCAAAATTTCACGGAGCAATGCCGTGGTAACATTAGCAGTCTGAGAAAGAATACCATCCTGATGGAACCTCTGTTACTCCTCATCAAGTTCCTCAGTGCTAAAGAACACAGTCTAATAATCTATACGAAAAAGAAAAAAAGTGTTGTGACCAAGTAAATGGTTAAGTAACAACAAAAACCAGGTTTGTAGATATATCGTATATTAAACAGTAAGTACACCAGAAGAGTATTACACGACTACTGAGAGTGTATCGAATGAACTAGCGTTCAATCTATTCACTGTTCACTGTTCCCCGAACCTTCTCTCCTACTAAACTTATAGTAGGCGGAAGAGTCTAACAAACACTCTTAAGAGGGAGGACACCACAACAGATAGATTCATACATTTCCCAATGGCATTAGTGCCAATAAAGAAGACTAGGTCAGAATTTGAACTCAACTCGTCGGTTTTCCTTTCTATTCTAATAAGTTCTCCATAAATCGATATTAAAGTTTATAGCCATAGTTTATATATATATATATATATATATATATATATATATATATATATGGTGATTCGCTGGTCGGGCACAGATCAGGAAATTAAATTTATTGAAAGGGAAAATGATAACATTTTGTTACTTCCAACCATTTATTTCCAAACATGAATCATAAATATCAAGATGTCCTAGATTACATGCTCCAGATGTCCTAGATTGCATGCACCAGATGTCCTAGATTACATGCACCAGATGTCCTAGATTGCATGCACCAGATGTCCTACATTACATGCTCCAGATGTCCTAGATTACATGCTCCAGATGTCCTAGATTACATGCACCAGATGTCCTAAATTACCTGATCCAGATGTCCTAGATTACATGCTCCAGATGTCCGCTATTCAGCTTAAGCCACTGTTGAATGCGGTGTGCAAAGTTTTTGGTAATGCGTTCACATTCCTCCTGGTAAGGAACACGTTACGCTACAATCTTCACAATGGCCGCGATGGTCAAAGATACTGACCAACTTGAAAATCTGACTGCTATTTGGAAATCTGTTGAAATTAAACTTCCTTCTTGCTTATAGAATTAAACTTCCTTCTTGTTTGTAGAATTTTCAAAGTTTCGTTATATGACTTCACACAAAAGATCTTCTGCTGTATCATTCAATATAGGATTTCACTATATTTGGTTGAATATATCAAAATGTTAAATATTTCCAATCAATAATCTGAAAAGAAAAAGAGAATAAAGTCAACTGGAAAGATCCTGTGAGGCCTCTGTTTTGTTTCAACGATTGTTTGGTTTGTTTTACGGAATATTTATTGCTGGTAATATTTTTTTATCCAGATGACTCTACCATTTACACCTGTTTCAGTAGCAAGACTGTCAGAGCTGACAAAGGTATACCTGCTTGCTGAGCTTGAATAGAATATCCAATCACTGGTTAACTGGGGCAAGAAATGGCTTGTAAGTTTTAACGCAGCCAAAACAGAACTGCACTCATTTAACCATCATGTTAGTCTTATGGAGAGCAACACACTGCGTCTTCTTCGTCTGACGTTTTCAACTGATTTGAAGTGGAGGGACTACATCGAATCAATAGATACATCTACTGCAAGGAAAGTTGGGTCACTGTATCGTGGCAGAAAAATTTCTCGTCAGAGTTCATCTTGCACATTTACAAATCAACCATTCGTCAGTGCATTGAATACTGCTGCCATGTCTGGTCTGGCGCCCCTGTTATTCATATCGGGGTTCTTGACAAAATCCGAAAAAGGATCTGTCATGTAATCGATCCTGACTTGGCATTTCGATTTCAGTCACTTTCCCAACGACGTGACACGGCTTCCCTCCGTCTTTTCTACAAACATTTCATGACTACTGCTCTGACGAGCGTCTCACCCTGGTGCCCCGGCTACGTGAATTCAAGCGTGCTACTAGATTGGGAATTAGGTCCCGCCTTTTTTATTGTTGAAATAACTAAATGCAACCGCCATTTCTACTCCAAATTTTTATTTTCTCCCGCTTCCCGCCAGTAAAACTCTCTTCCGCTTAGTTGCGTCCCTGGTCTCCAAAAAATTAAATTCAAGGTCAATTGCCATTTTCTTTATTCTTAATTCCCTACTGATTTTGTCCTTTCCTCAATCCTCCCTGTACTCATTCTTTTCTCTCATTTTAATTCACTCCAAACCTTACTACGTACTAGCGGCATTCCAGATTTGCTTCTTTTATTTTTGCCTCTTTTTTTTTGTTTTACGGTATATCAACCTCAATAGGTTATTTAATGCTAGCAAGATTGCTGGTAATATTTTTTTCCACAAATATTTTGCTGCTAATATTTGTTTTAATGTTTGTTTTTTTTTCAAAAATGTATTCCTGGTATTTTTTTTTTTCCAAAATGATATTGCGTAAAATATTTTTTTCAAAAAATATATTGCTTTATTTTTTTCTCAAAAAATGTATTATTGGTAACTTTTTTTTTTCAAAAATGTATTGCTGGTAATATTTTTTCCAGAAATATCTTGCTTGTAATATATTTTTTTCTTTTTAAAAAACATATTTCTGGTAGTTTTTTCCAAAAATGTATTGCTGCTAATAATTTTTTCAAATACGTATTGCTGGCATAAAATCTTATTTTTAAACTTTCATATTTTTTACCCCAGTTTGGTGGTTTACCCACATTTGGGACCCTAACAGATTCCACGCTCCTCAAAATCCCCTGATCAGAGGCCTTTCTGCTGGATGTAGTTTATCGTTATACCCAGAACGCGGATGTAATTAATCGTCATTCTCAGGACGCCACATTGTGTTGGGGGTATCCTTCTGCATAGGTGCACTCGGCCTATTCTGAAAGCCTATTCCGACAGGACGTAATTGCTTGAAGTGAAATGATTAAAAATAACATTGTTTCATTAGACGTACAGTTACTGTTTAACAATGTAAATAATGTCTATCGGCCTGTGTGTTTGAGAGGCTTAATAAAGTATAATTTTCTCTACTACAGGGTCGAAGTTGAGTCCTCCTATTTTTCATCCATCTTCTAGACTGCACGCTCATAAATGAGCAAGATTTAATTATTCTTTTTAAGCAATGCATATCGCCCCTACTTCAGTTCTCAGAAAACCATATCTGATCGAAAATCCATATCTACTGACATTTTCTTACGTATCTGAAACGTAAATATATATATATATATATATATATAATTTAAAGAAAATCAGACCACTTTGAGACTCCATGTAATAATTTATTTCACCATAGCCCTTTTAAAGGACGCTGGATCATCAGATTTCACTTCCAAAAGGTGAAACGAAAAATGAAATGAACATTTACACTTTTGACGGGTAGTATTAAATCTATGTAATTTAACAGAGAGGGCAGTGAGGAGTGGTGTGAGAGACATGATCGAGTTTAGAGAGGGTTTATTCTAATATTTCTCTCTATCATACTTAGTATTAGGGGAAGAGGGACCAGACATTGACCTATTTAATCGGTTAACTTAACGGAAGTGATTTAATGAAAGGAAAGGGGAAGAAGAGAGAAAAAAGAAAAAGAAAAAAAGAAAGAAAGAAGGGGGAAGTAAAGACAAAGAAGCTGTAATTCGGTTTTACGAAGGAAGAAGGGTGGTGGTAATTTTTAGCAATTTATGTAAAGAAAAACAGATTTTAATGTTTGATAGTAATTTAAATGTTTAAAAACTCACGGAAGAAATTAATTTGATGTTTGCTAGCAATTTAAATATCTAACACTTTTACAAATAATTTAGGGATTTAATATGAGTTAAGTAGTATATTTAAAAACACATTCATAGAAAGTACATTAAAAGAAATTTATTTAAAATATAACAGTTTGCTGATAGTAATCTTTTAATATTGTAAATGATTGTTAAGGTAACATCTCTATCAGTTTGAATCTAATTCATGAATGTAATTTGTGACTATTTTAAGATGGGTAATCTTTTTTACTTAAAGTTTAGGTTTTAAATTAAGATGGAGTAATATTTGAAGGCAGTATTAAAGATTTTGTTTTATCATATATATATATATATATATATATATATATATATATATATGTACCACACATACACTTATATAAATCTCACATATACATACGTTCATTTTCATGTGCAATTACACACATAGGCACATACACATGCATCAACATACACAGGTACCTATGTATATTCACATATCAATACTTACACACACACACACACACACACACACACACACACACACACACACACACACACACACACACACACACACATATATATATATATATATATATATATATACGCTCTTGATAATATATTTTAATTGAGCACTTTTGAGAGTCAGCTTAATTCTACAAACAGCAGTTGCATACGTTAAAAACGCAAAGATTTTCGGTAAAATGAATTGGAGCACTCTGGTTGACTGGCCTTCGTTTATATTTGTAAAAAAAAATACGCTTGAATTGACAGTTTCTTTCACTCGGTTTCGGAGTAGAAAATCCGACTGACACCAAATCGGTCAGGTTTCGATCCTGGGTTCAGGCTTTCGGACGTCTAATCGCATTGAGAAGCTGTGATGCATTACTGTCTATGAATTATTTATATATGAATAAAAAGAAAGGAATCAAACATGCCTCATCATTTGTAGCGGGAACCACCGTCTGATCCGGTTTACTTTAACCAACTTTGAACCGGCCAGCATCCAAACCGAGAAGGTGCAATCATCCATTCGTATATAATGCGTTGCGCAGTTCAGTTAATTTTTGTGTTTATCAAATTTCAACTTTTGTTCAAATTCTTTGTCCTTTTTTAAACCTCTCGCAAGTTCCACACCATAATTACAAGAAATTGCTTCTTGTAGTTTCATAAAAATTGTTAAGAGTGTTAAATTTGTGATAAAATATTAGTAAAATTCTTAAACCGTTTTTTCAGTTTGGAAGAGTCAGGCCATAATCCCAATTTATTCTGTGATAGAGAAATATGTTATCAATTCGATCCGTTTGTTTCTTGCGGAAAAATATTTCATAAAGGGAGGCGCAATTCGGCATGGAATAATTCTTATTCTTATTGGTTAAACTACGACTAGATAGATAGATAGATAGATAGATAGATAGATAGATAGATAATGAATATGCTGTGATAGATAGATAGATAGATAGATAGATAGATAGATAGATAGATAGATAGATAGATAGATAGATAGATAGATAGATAATGAATACGCTGAGATAGATAGATAGATAGATAGATAATGAATATGCTGTGATAGATAGATAGATAGATAGATAGATAGATAGATAGATAGATAGATAGATAGACAGATAATGAATATGCTGTGATAGATAGATAGATACATAGATAGATAGATAGATAGATAGATAGATAGATAGATAGATAGATAATGAATACGCTGAGATAGATAGATAGATAGATAGACAGATAGATAGATAGATAGATAGATAGATAGATAGATAGATAGATAGATAGATAGATAGATAGATAGATAGATAGATAGATAGATAATGAATATGCTAAGATAGATAGATGGATAGATAGATAATGAATATGCTGAGATAGATAGATAGATAAATAGATAGATAGATAATGAATTCGCATAAATAGGCAGATAGATAATGAATACGTTGAGATAGATAGATAGATAGATAGATAGATAGGTAGATAAAAGCAGCGATGGATAGATCTATTTTACAGAAATATAATGAACGCTACAAATATACATTTATACAAATTCGTTCTCGTTTTGTCTTTTATTAAATATTTTCTAATTTATTCACAAATTTTCATGTCATCCTCCAGCCATTGTTTCCATTATCTGTTTCTTGTCTTTTTTAATTTCCAATTTCGTTCGACATAAATTTCATTTTTCTCCTTGAATTTTTAATTTAATTCCAAGCCCTACTATTTCCCCCTCCCAAGTTAACCCAAGTCAAAAAATGTATCTTGTCACTTAGCTTCATTTTAACTTCCGATAATTTGTTTTTCGTCTTGTGCCTCTAATTCTATTTACTGTCCATAAGTCACATTTTCGGCCAGGAACATCGGGTAGTGGAAAAACAACTGAAGCATCAAACTCAGCCAATGTTATTTTTAAAAAGTCATTTTCAGAGTTTTATGGAAATTAAATAATGAATTTTAAATCCTTTTTGCAGCCATCAGACTATTTATTTATTTTTTACAAGTCATCAATCAACGGGAAAGTTTTAAATTGAATATAATTTTTGTGGATCAGTTTATATATATATATATATATATATATATATATATATATATATATAATTTTAATATATTATTTCTATATAAACTAGCAGTTTATATAATTTGGGGGGGGGAATTATTGAATACATTCATGCTAATTCCGTAATTTACAAATTCAAATGATGTCATTGGTTTTTGACTATAAAGGGGGAACAAGACAAAAGTTAGAAAGACGGTTTATCCAACATGTTCAAGCCAAAATTCGCAAGGGAAAGGTAGACAATTTACACAGGCGCGTTAATGTGTCCGGTTCCGCGATAGCTGCACATTTGCGCAAGACCCAGCAGTGTAGTTGGTTTTATAGCCTGAATATGTTCTCACATCTTAATAAGGCTAATATCGATTACCATCTGAATATTTTCGCATCAATATATATTAAGTCCTACCAACCAACTCCCTATCAAAAGAAAGAGTGGTTGATGAGCTTAAAGGCAATTAGACTTTAAAATCATATTTCTTATTTGTATCAGATCTTTCAAAGTTTCGTGCCCGATTTTTATTCTTAACTAGCAGCCATGTCCAGCCGGTCGATCAGAAAAATGTGTCCAGCCATTGGAGTAGAACAGACGGCTACATTTAACAGTTTCGACAGTGAAATGGTGTGAACGAGATGCCAGCCTAGTTGAACGCTTAAATTCATGGAGTCTGGGGACCAGCGAAAGCAGCTGATCGGAGCAGTTACCGTGAAAGTATTTATAAAAAAGACAGAGGGAGACAACGGCACGTCTGTGAGAGAGCTGCTGCAGACGAGATGCCAGACCAGGGCCAATTACATTGCATATCCGTCTTTGGATTTTATCAAGAAACTTGAGACAATTAGAAGGGGCTAATAATGAATATGCTGTGATAGATAGATAGATAGATAGATAGATAGATAGATAGATAGATAGATAGATAGATAGATAGATAGATAATGAATTCGCATAATTGGGCAGATAGATAATGAATACGCTGAGATAGATAGATAGATAGATAGATAGATAGATAGATAGATAGATAGATAGATAGATAATGAATTCGCATAACTAGGCCGATAGATAATGAATACATTGAGATAGATAGATAGATAGATAGATAGATAGATAATGAATATGCTGTGATAGATAGATAGATAGATAGATAGATAGATAGATAGATAGATAGATAGATAGATAGATAGATAATGAATATGCTGTGATAGATAGATAGATAGATAGATAATGAATACGCTGATATAGATAGATAGATAGATAGATAGATAGATAGATAGATAGATAGATAGATAATGAATTCGCATAAATGGGCAGATAGATAATGAATACGCTGAGATAGATAGATAGATAGATAGATAATGAATTCGCATAACTAGGCCGATAGATAATGAATACGTTGAGATAGATAGATAGATAGATAGATAGATAGATAGATAGATAGATAGATATATACATAGATAGATAGATAGATAGATAGATAGATAGATAGATAAAAGCAGCGATAGATAGATCTATTTTACAGAAATATAATGAACGCTACAAATATACATTTATACAAATTCGTTCTCGTTTTGTCTTTTATTAAATATTTTCTAATTTATTCACAAATTTTCGTGTCATCCTCCAGCCATTGTTTCCATTATCTGTTTCTTGTCTTTTTTAATTTCCAATTTCGTTCGACATAAATTTCATTTTTCTCCTTGAATTTTTAATTTAATTCCAAGCCCTACTATTTCCCCCTCCCAACCCCCAGCAATTTGGATATATATGGCACCAATATTCCATGCAAGGGTGAATGGTTGATTTGTAGACTTGAAGGATCGATTCCGGGGAGAAAATTTCCTGAGAGCCTACTTTCCTAGTGGTGCACGAAGCAATTGACTCAATGTATTTGTTCCATCTCAGGTCAGCAGTCAACATGAGACCGAGCAGCCGCAGTGACGTGCTCTCGAGAAGCTGAGCGCCAGACATTAAAATGGGGGGGGGGGATATCTGTAGTGATATCTATAGTGATTAATAGAGAGCAGTTTGTTTTTTGTGGCGTTAAAGTTAACCAGCCAATTCCTGCTCCAGTTCACAACCAATTGGAGGTCCTTTTCGAGACGAACAGCCAGGTTAGTTTTGTCAGCGACACTAGATTTGTTTTTGAGGCAGGAGTAAATTGTAGTTTCGTCCGCGTAGATGCATACTTGGGAATCTATGAAGATAAGGAACAGAGTAGGGCTTAGGATGGAGCCTTGGGGAACACCTGCATTTATGGGATAGGATCTGTAAAAGAATCTGTTGAGAACGACCTTCAATTCATGGATTGACAGGAATAATTGTATTAAGTCAAACAATCGACCAGTAATTCCATAACCCTGGAGCTTGCGAAGAAGGCCGGCATGCCAAACACTATCAAACGCTTTCGAGATGTCTAGAGCCACGCCACGAGCGTCTCTGTTATTTTGAAGAGCTTGGTAGATAATTTCAGTTATGGCCATAAGCACATCGGCTGTAGATCGGGAAAAGCGGAAACCATATTGCTTGTCTGAGAGCAGATTATGGGATGCAATGTGGTTAAGCACTTCGGCGTTGATTAAAGCTTCGAAGACTTTACCGAAGATGGGTAGCAGACTAATAGGACAGTAATTAGAAGGGTCAGAGGGTTCGCCAGAGTGCATAAAAACAGGAACAATCGATGAGGACTTCCAGCAGTCTGGAAAACAAGATTCCTTGAGGCAGTAGTTATATAATTTGGAGAGGGCGGGCGTCAGTTCAGGCGCACATTTCTTCAAGACAATGGTTGGTATCCCATCTCCACCACTAGCCTTGTGGAGGTCTAAATTAGAGATAATGCCCAATACCAATGGCGGGGTTATGTGCAACCCGCTCAATAGGGTCTCATTTCTAAGAGGGAAATCGGATATGGGTACACCGGAAGAGTCAAGTGTTGAATTGAATGAAAATTCCCGAGCAAAGCATTCAGCCTTGTCGGCAGAGGAGGTCAGGGCTTCAAACTGGTTGAACAGAGGAGGTATAGAATACGCTCTTGCATAGACGCCAATAATTCTTGGAGCCGAATTTGCGAGATTCAATCGAGCAACAAATAGTGACTTAGCTTCGCTGAGGACACGCTTACACTCGATACGGGCGAGGAAAGAGACGTCTATTACAGTCGGACATGTCGCTACGATATAGGTGGTTAGAAGTGGTTCCTATGGGCAATGACGGCTGAGCAAGCAGCGGAGAACCAAGGGGAGGAGCGCGATTTGAGCTTAAATTTCCTTGAGGGGATGAAAGCGTCGATTCCAGCTTTGACCCAGGAGGAGACCTCAGAAGCACATTCTTGAAAGGGGAGCGTAAAGACAACATCCCAGGGGACATCGCGGAGGAAATCACGGAACGAGTCCCAGTCTGCTCGTTGATAGCAGAACGAGGTTCTAGTGGTAGGTGGTTCTTTGCAGGGGTCGGAGTTGAAGGAGATGTTGACAGACACTACGCCATGATCGGAGTTGCCAAGAGGGCAGAGCTGCGTGGCGCTAAAAGATTTGGGGATGGCGGTAAAACACATATTCGAGAAGAGAGTCCTTACCGTCCCGGTTGTAGGCAAAACGTGTGTAGACTATCTGCGTGAGGGATTGTGAAACTGAAATATTAATTGTTATGTGTACACACATTCTTCACACAAGAGCAGACCTACGCACAAAGCATATACACACACATGTAACCATATACGTATATATCCCCATATATACACATACACACAGATACATACGCGCATACGCATATGCATATGTACACACAGAGGAACAAACTTGAATATATCAACCCACACAGCAACATAAAAAATTAAACAAACCAAATATATATATATATATAATTATATATACACTCATACAGAAACACACAAACATACATATATACACGCATACACATATACAAGCACACACATATATATATATAAACAAATACATACGCAAACATAAACACATATGTATAAATATAATACACACATATATTATATATATATATATATATATATATATATATATATATATGTATATATACACAAACATACATATATACATACACAAACCTACACATATTCTAACAATATTATTTTAGTGACGATAAAGGATTGTAAAGTCCATACAAGATTAAAATGTAACGAAACTCAACTGCCGATAATTAATTCTACAAGCAATTATAAAACCATTATCAAACAAAAGTAGATTTTAGAATTTTAGTTAGCATTGATGATATATACGAAGACATGCACACACACACACACACACACACACACACACACACACACATACATATATATATATATATATATATATATATATATATATATATATATATATAAATTGTCATTCACGGACTGAGTGTTTCGCTGTATCACAGCACATCATTGTGGCTAAACATCCGATCGCTTCAAGCCGGGACCGAAACCCGACGGATTTGACACCGGTCGGAGTTTCAAAACCCTAGGCAGAGAGAAAGGCTAATTTTTGCGTATTTATTTTTAATAAACACGCCAATGGCCAAGAGAACTCAATCCATTGGGAAAGTATTATATATATATATATATATATATATATATATATATATATATATATATATATATATATATATATAATATTAGTAGTAGTAGTAATCTTATAAGTATAAGTAACTACACTCGTCTCGGAAAACCTTCGGTTTCTTGATTTGCAAATGGTCAAATCAATATCAAAGGAAAAAAAGGTATAAAAAAAGAAAGAGCCGAGAACATGAACGCCTGTCGAAAACAATCGTTCAGCATGAAGGTCCAAAGCCCAAAGGAAAAAAAGCCGATACGAGTACGCAACTAACTAAATAAAGTGCTCAATACAGTAAGTAGAGCAGACCTAGTTAAACCGAGAGAGCCAGACAAACCTACCAAAGTTTCACCTAAGCGGATCGTCAGGGAAGGCTGGCTAAAGCGATAAAAAAAGACCGGTAAATGTCGTTAATACTGTTTATTATATTTTACTTAAATATTTGTATCTCTAAAAAGAATGTTTAAACATTAAAAATGTCTTAGAATAATTCTCGGACTTTGTCCATTTCATTTTATATATATATATATATATATATATATATATATATATATATATATGTGTAAATTATCGTAGTTTTATTTTGTTTTCTCTACAGCAGAGACGCTTTCTAAGTTATTACCCGAGATCTCGTGTAAAATTTCGGCGTAAATATATGCATTCTGTTTACACACATATTGGCGTTAAGTGATACACAGTTAAGCGCAATTAAACCGGAAACGCCAGACACTTTGTTAATGTTTTGGTGTCTGACGAACTGTCAGAGCTAGCGATTCACACGAGGGCCCACCGAGTGGCCATGATAGCTCTGACATTTCGTCTGAAAGCTCATCAGAAGAAATTCCGATAGTACCCCTTCGGAGAAGCACCCGAAACAAAAGACCACACGGGCACTGTTATTTGTGTGATCAGGAGACCAGGGGGGAGTGTGACGATAAATATTCGCACTTACCGGAGTCAAAGCGCCCAAGATGTTTTGCTTGTCGGGCTGCTGTTTAGTAAAAGAAAAGTGCATTCTCCGACATTTGTTATTGCATGCTGATTGGACGAGCTGGGGACTCTGATTGAGAGCGAGGCCAACGGCAATGATTGGCGCATTGGCCGTGTTTTCGGTCAATAAAAACGGTCTGGGACATTGGCTGGCAGTGCGTTCGGGACCGTGGTGACGTGCACTAGTATAGAGGTTCGTATTAAGTTACGACTATGTTTATTTTTGTCTGGAAGCTGGACGCTAGCTTCAACCTACCGATAGAGGGAGCTGTATATTTACCGGTGTCTACCGAAACGTGGGACGAACACACGTTTTAGCTAGCGAGAAGTGAAAATTGGACGTGTGACCCCAGTTTTGTCGTGTCTACTACATTTGGCTACAAGGGTTCCAATTATTGCTGGTATTACTAGATTCAACCTTTCCAATTTTTTAATTTCGATTTCAAGATATTTATATTTACTTATTTTACCACCCACTCTTAGTATCGTGTGTAAAATCGTTTGACAATAATTTGCTTTTCACACAGATTTCTGTTGACTTGGAAATTCAATTTGCAAAAAGAGAGACTGAATTTGGGAAAGAAACTATTATATTGTTAAAGGTATTTTTTTTACTTTTATTTTAATTACAACCTTTAAAAATTGAAATCCGACAAAAGGAAGAAATCGAAACTAACTGGACAGCTCTTAGCAAAAATAGAATTCGGCACGCTTGCATTAATTCTTTTCGGAAACGAAACGAACGGAATGGAAAATTGAGAACAATGGATGAAGGGAAGCCTGTTATTTTGGCAAACGAGAATCAAGAAAGTAGAAATTTTCTCTTCCTCTCTCAAATTTGTGCTTTTCACTTTCTAAAAACTATGGACACTATGATTAGTTATCAAATGATTCAGAAAATGAAATGGATAAAAATTAAGCAAAGGAAAGCAATACAAGATTAAGCAATATCTTTAAATATACAGACAAATTTTCAGTATATATATATATATATATATATATATATATATATATATATATATATATATATAAGAACATTTCTGTGATTTGTGTTCTTTGACTATGGCTGATTCTGCGGGGCATTTGAATGTCTATTTAATTGATTGTTTCCTTTATATATATATATATATATATATATATATATATATATATATATATATATATATATATATATATATATATATACTTGTTATTTAAAGACTTTTTCAATGTTTAACATTCTTTTTATAGATACAAGTATTTACGTAAATGCTCTGTTTTATAATAAACTGTATTAAATAACATTTTTATATATATATATTTCTAGGACTTCAGTCCGGTATATGTTATTTGATACTGTTTATTATAAAACAGAGCATTTACTTAAATACTTGTATCTGTAAAAAGAATGTCAAACATAAAAAAGTCTTAAAATAATTGTCGGACTTTGTCCATTTCATAATGTGTGACGTCATTTGTTTAAATTTTATACGCCATGAGCAGTTATGAATGTACGTGAGAGATTCATGGAAGATTGAAGTTTATAAGCAATAAATTCGACATTCCGAAGCAAACGATCCTCTGTGGCCGAATCTGTTAAGCCACGTCACGCTATATGACGGTTCCGTATAGGATACAGGTTCGAATCCTGTCGGAGGACGAATATTTTCTCTGGAAATTTCTCGGACATTCAGGCCGGTAAATGTTATTTAATACCGTTTATTATAAAACAGAGCATTTACTTAAATACTTGTATCTAGAAAAAGAATGTTAATAATTAAAAATTAAATAACAAGTATATATATATATATATATATATATATATATATATATATATATATATATATATATCCTTTCACCATTTGTTACCATTATACACACAACACACACAGACACACTTGGTGTCTACGTCAAGGACCATCTATCTCTGGCTAGAGAGTGCTCTCTCGAATCGCCGGACCATTCATACTTGTGTCTCCGGTTATCTCTTCTCAATGCTGTAAGCTATCTTTTCTTCCTCTATCGCTCTCCATCCTCTCAGGACTGTGGAATACTCGATGTCATTTCTGACAGCATAGACAATGCCCTCTCTCTCCATCCGTTCGCTCACATATTTGTGTTTGGCGATTTTAACGCCCATCACAACAAGTGGCGTAAAAATGCTACTACCGACCTCGCAGGCATTCATACTCTCAACTTTTCAGTCTCTCAATCCCTCACTCAGATAATTGATTCCCCCACGCGTTTTGCTTACAACCGGGACTGTAAGGCCTCACTCCTCGACCTGTGTTTTACCTCCATCCCTGAGTCTTGTAGTACCACGCAGCTCTGTCCTATCGGTAACTCCGATCATGCCGTAGAGTCTGTTAGTATCTCCTTCAAACCCACCCTCTGCAACGAGCCTCCTACCACCAGAACCTCATTCTGCTACCAACGAGCTGACTGAGACTCGTTTCGTGATTTCCTCCGCGATGTCCCCTGGGATGCTGTATTTAAGCTCCCAGTTCAAGAATGTGCTTCAGAGGTCTCTTCCTGAGTTAAAGCTGGAATTGACGCTTTCATCCCCTCAAGGAAATTTAAGGTCAAACCGCGCTCCTCCCCTTGGTTCTCAGCTGCTTGCTCAGCCGCTATTGCCCGTAGGAACCACTACTTCCACCTATTTCGTAGCGATAAGTCTGCCTGCAATAGACGCCTATTTGCCTCTGCCAGTAACGAGGGTAAGCGTGTCCTCAACGAAGCTAAGTCACTATTTCCTGCTCGAATGAAGGAACGTATTGCATCTCGCAAATTCGGCTCCAAGGATAATTGGCGCCTCTACAAGAGCGTTCTGAACAATAGCAAACCCTCCATTCCTCCCCTGTTCAATCAGTTTGAGGTCCTGACCACCTCTGCCGACAAGGATGAATGCTTTGCTCGGAAGTTTTCTTCCAATTCAACGTTTGACTCTTCCGGGGTACCCATGCCCGATTTCCCTCCCAGAACTGAGACCCTTTTGAGCGGATTGCACATATCCCCGTCATTGGTATTGGGCATTATCTCTAACTTAGATCACCACAAAGCTACTGGTGGTGATGGGATTCCAGCCATTATCCTGAAGAAATGCGCACCTGAACTGGCGCCTGCCCTCTCTAAATTATACAACTACTGCCTCAAGAACTCTTGTTTTCCTGACTGCTGGAAGTCCTCATCCATTGTTCCTGTCTTCAAGAACTCTGGTGATCCCTCCGACCCTTCTAATTACCGTCCTATCAGTCTCCTACCCCTCTTCGGCAAAGTCTTCGAAGCCCTTATCAACACCGAAGTGATTAATCACCTGATATCCCATGATCTGCTCTCAGACAAGCAGTATGGTTTCCGCTTTGCTCGATCTACAGCCGATGTGCTTACGGCCATCACTGAATTTGTCTACCAACCTATTCATAATAACGGTGAAGCTCGTCCCGTGGCCCTAGAAATCTCCAAAGCGTCTGATATAGTTTGGCGTGCCGGACTTCTTCGCAAGTTTCAGGTTTATGTTATTACAGGTAACTTGTTTGACCTAATACAATCATTCCTGTCAAACCGTGAATTGAAGGTCGTTCTCAATGGATCCATCTCCATCTCCTATCCCACTAACGCAGGTGTTCATCAAGGCTCCATCCTAGGCCCTACTCTGTTCCTCATATTCATAAACGATCTTCCTGACGCCATAGATTCCCAAGTCGGCATCTAGGCGGATGACACCACAATTTACTCATGCCTCAAACACAAATCTAGTGATGCTGAGAAAGTTAACCTGGCAGTTCGACTCGAAAAGGACCTACAATCGGTTGTGAACTGGGGCAAGAAATGGTTGGTTAACTTTAACGCCTCTAAAACTAAACTGCTCTCTATTAACCATCACAGGGATCCATCCCTGCATCCCATTAGAATGTCTGAAGACCAACTTCTCGAGAGCTCCTCTCTGCGGCTGCTCGGTCTCACGCTGTCCGCTGATCTGAGATGGAACAAATACATCGAGTCAATTGCTTCATCCACCGCAAGGAAAGTTGGCTCCCTGTGCCGAGCCAGGAAATTTTTCTCCTCGGAATCGATCCTCTAAATCTATAAATCAACCCTTCGCCCTTGCATGGAATATTGCTCCCATATATGGTATGGAGCCCCTGCTGTTTGCCTCAGGGTTCTTGATAAGATCCAGAGACGGATATGCAATGTAATTGGCCCTGATCTGTCATCTCGTCTGCCGTCGCTCTCTCACAGACGCGCCGTTGCCTCGCTCTGTCTTTTTTACAAATGCTTTCACTGTAATTACTCCGATGAGCTGCTTTCGCTGGTTCCCAGGCCTCATGAATTTAAACGTCCTACGAGGCTGGCATCCCGTTTCCACCCATTCACCGTTGAAACTGTTAGATGTAGACGTCTCTACTACTCCAATAGTTTCATGTCGCTCACAGTTCGCCTGTGGGACTCCCTTCCTTATTCCTGTTTCCCTGACAAATATAATCTCCAACTATTTAAGTGTAACGTCAATCGACATCTCCAGTTGCCTTGATCTATCCACTTCGCTTCTCCACATCCTTTCACCTTTCATTCCTATCTGCTCTCGCTCCAAATCTTCTGTAACCCCCTAGCCTTGATCGATCCACTATCTTTCTCCACATCCCCTCCGTTACCACTCCTACCTGCTCTTCCTCCAAACCTTCTGTAACCCCTTCCGTGCTAGTGGCTTCCGGCCTTGCTTGGGGTGATAAGCTTAAAGATATATATATATATATATATATATATATATATATATAAATAAAAGAAGCACGCAACTATATGTATATATATATATATGTGTGTGTGTATTTGTGTGTGCGCTTGTTTCCTTTATACACACACACACATACATATATATATAAATACACGCGACTATATATATATATATATATATATATATATATATATATATATATATTTGTTTATTAAGGCAGCAATGCCTCTTTCATGTACATTTCATTGAATACGACGGACAAGGTGCTTTTATTTAGTTTTTAAAATAATTTCTCGTGCGATCTAATATATGTTTTTCTTTTCGGATGATAAATTATATAAAAACTGTCCGAATGTTCTTTTTATCCGACCGCTTTCGGCTATACATTTAGCCATTTTCAACTATTATATTTCAACTGTTAGAATTAGAAATAGTTTGTTATATGTATGTTTTATAAAATGTTTCATTTTTTTGTTTCAAAACACGGTCAAGATATTATGTCCATGTTCAAAATTAATATTATTAAGTGTTTGTTTGTTTTTATTAATAAGGCTTCCATTATTTTTAGGCTATATATATTCATATATATATATATATATATATATATATATATATATGTAACTTACAACAGCCCACTCATAACAGATCCCTACTGAAAATAGTAACTACAGAACAATTTTAAAAGGCTCCTTTAAAAACGATATATATATATATATATATATATATATATATATATATATATATATATATATATATATATATATATATATGTATGATGAAATGTACATGTAATTATTTATATATACATTCTGTTTATACCTTATTTTATAGATACATGTATTTAACAACATTTACCGGCCTGAATGTCAGATAAATTTTGGTGGACAGATATTATCTATGAAAACCTTATATAACTTATACATGCAGTATAGTGCGGGTTTTGTTTCAGTTCTTTTTTACGCAAAGAATACTATAGACAATTATTTGTAGAAGTTGAAATCATGCATATTTGTTGACCCGATACACTATACACAGGTAATCTTTTTTTCCGGAGGTGTTAAAATTAATGCATTTCCGGTGACTGTGTCCAACCTACTATGCCTACTTTCTCTCTGAGAACTGCCGAACGTCATCCAATATGCCTGCCGCTTACATAAATGAAGAATTATGTTTTTCCTTTCTCAAATTTGTTGATGCTGTATTCCATCTCCTTCGTAATTTCTCCTTCTTCCAATTCCCTAAGGTTTCTGACAAGATCTGTAACTTTTGAGTTAGTTTCTTTAATTCTCCTTTTCTTAAATGTTACTTTTGCCCAGTTATCTAATCCGAAATACATACTGATATCACCACTGACACATTTTACAGTATTGATGATACCCTTCAACTCAATGTCGTCTTGGACAAAGAGTTTGATATCATCTATATAGAATAGGTAATGCGAGAGGGGTATTTAGGACAAACATAACATATACTGTTGTGGGTTTCTAAGACATGTCTAGTTGAACTAATCCTCTGCCTCCTTCGGATCTGGGCAGATAGAGACGAAGAACATCAGCGTTAGGATGATGCATGTGATGGCAGGGGAATTGCTTTATCCTTTTCATATTGTTATGATCCAGGTTAGGACCAAGGAAGAACAACACGAACAGAAGAGTAGAAATAACGAAGATATATTACACGGAATAATAATACGTTATGTGGAAGGTGTTAGTATGACTGTCAGTCTGGTTTGGAGTGAACTACTATCGGCTCGACTCGATTCGTCTCTCTCTCTCTTGAGAGGCGTAGTATACATAGTGTTAGGAAGAGTTCCTTCTGTAGTTATAGGTAAGGACCCATAACTGAACGAAAGAAAGAAAGAAACCAAGAAAGAAGGCCGAGAAAGAAAGAAAGAAAGAAAGTGTTATGGTCCAGCTTAGGACCAAGGAAGAACAACACGAACACAAGAGTAGAAATAACGAAGATATATTACACGGAATAATAATACAAGATGTGGAAGGTGTTAGTATGACTGTCAGTCTGGTTTGGAGTGAACTACTATCGGCTCGACTCAATTCGTCCCTCTCTCTTGAGAGGCGTAGTATACATAGTGTTAGTCAGAGTTCATTCTGTAGTTATAGGTAAGGACCCATAACAGATCTTCATTCGCTTAATGCCATCTATGGTATAATTAAGGATGTTAATATTGTATCATAGAAACAGCCAAAATGAATATGGCTGATATTTGGGGGGGAATTATATTCACGCCAAACGTACACGCGTGTAGTATTCCTATTTTACTCTTTCCTTCATTTTGATATTTAAATTCCATCTCCTTCGCTGACTCTTAGGTATTTACAGGCTTCTTCTTGTTAATATTCCCTAAACTTTGTGACTACATCGAGATTTATTGCGTGTGTTTCTGTAATTCTCGCTTACTTTAATGTTACTTTTGCACATTTTTCTAATCCGAAATTAATACCGATATCATTGTCGTCTTTTGCAAAGATTTTGATATAATCCATGTAGAATAAGTAATTAAACACTTTCTTTTTTTTACTTTATAGCCATAGTTATTATTATTTACTTTAGTTTTGTTATTAAGATTATGATATATTGAATTATTACTTCCCGCAAACAATACAGAGTCGCGTACTATACAAAGGTAAATTTTGAAGATATTAAAAATCATGCATTTTTGGTGAGCGTTTGCACTATACACAGGTAACTTTTTCTGGAGTGGTTAAAATCAACATCACTATGAAAATGAACAATCACTATTGTGAAATGCTATGGGGTGACGAAGATCCGTTCAGGAACAAAATATAACAATGCAAATTTCTCCTCCTGGCAGTTATGTCTATAAGACTGTCTTGGAATAGTAAAATTCAATTTACTGCCTGTCAATAGCAAATTGGTAGAAACTGTGGTTGTTGGAATGTTGGATTTCTACAAATTTTGTAACTTTTGTGTATATACAGGAAGCGGCAAATTTATCGGATACAATTTTCGGTTAAAAAAATGTGAAATAAAGTAAAGAACTAAAAACAATTTTTTATTTTCGAAATTTACATATTATGCCATTTTATTTCCTTTCGTTTTAAAATTTAAATCAGTTGTTGCTTTTACTTTCGACACACTTTTGAAAGGTTTCACGAAAGTTGTCCATAACTCGACGCGCCATTTTTTGTGGAATGACAACAATTACCTTGACGAATAGCATCATTTAATTGTTGAAAAAATTGAGGGCGATGAGGGTATAATTTTGATTTAAACTAACCCGGCAGACAAAAATGCGACATTGCTCCAAATCAGGTAATCGTTCGGGCCAACTTTCTTTGTGTTGCAGTTACCAATTCGTTTTTCTTGATAAACGTTTCCACAATGAAAGCTCGATGCTCACGCATCCAATTCATGTTGAAAACTGAAAACAAATTAAACAAAACGGCATGATAGGTACATTCCGAAAATAACATATTTTTCGGACTTTTCTAAACAGACGCTTCTCTGTAGCTAAATTGTATAGCATGTCAGTTCAAATGACGGCTTCCGTATAGGAATACGGTGTCGATTCTTGTTGGAGTGCGCATATTTTCGACGAAATTTCTCAAACATTAAGGTCCGTATATGTGATTAATACTGTTTAATTAAAAACAGAGTAATTACTTAAATGAATTGTATCTATAAAACTAACGTCTAAACACAAAATGTATTAAATAATTGTGGTACTTAATGCATTGCATATATATATATACATATATATATATATATATATATATATATATATATATATATATGTGTGTGTGTGTGTGTATATATATGTATATATATATATATAGAGAGAGAGAGAGAGAGAGATATGACCGCCAGACGATTGCGTCTAGCATGAAACAGCGTGTCGCCTCTGAGAGTTGACTTCAATGTTTATATATATATATATATATATATATATATATATATATATATATATATATATTTTAAGACATTTTTATGTTTAACATTCTTTTTATAGATACAAATATTTAAGTAAATGCTCTGTTTATAATAAACAGTATTAAACAACATATTCCGGCCTGAATGTCCGAGAAATTTTCATAGAAAATATTCGTCCTCCGACAGGATTCAAACCTGTATCCTATACAGACCGTCATATAGCCTGACGTGTCTTTTAACCGATTCGGCCACAGTGGATCGTTCGGTTGGCAAGGTCGGATTTACTGCTTATAAACTTCAATGTTCCATGAATATTTCACGTACATTCATATCTGCTCATGGCGTATCAAATGTAAACAAATTTAAAAGAATGTATAAACATAAAAATGTCTTAAAATAACTGTCGGACTTTGTCCATTTCATAATGTGTGACGTCATTTGTTTAAATTTGATACGCCAAGTGCTACCACAACGAGTCAGGGTGATTCTAGGTGTAATGACAAAAGTACGCAGGTGTAGGCTTTGAGAATATAAGGCTCGCGTATAGTGTCCTTTTATAGTCCCAGTAAACAGAAATAGCTCTTTGAAAGAGGAGAGTAGCAACACAAGCGTAGACCACTCTTGATTATTCATAACACTGGGAACAACAGCAATTAAGAGGTGATTCCACGCTCCTCGAAACCTATCGATCATTTTTGCTGACGTATGTAGTTTATCTACAATTTGGTTGTTACAGTATTCGGCAAACTAAAGACGAAAACATAAACAAATATCAATAAAAGTTCATGATAAAAAATTTCCGAAGTGACAATATAATAAAAGAAAAACAAAAAGCAAAATGGCACCGCAAATCGCGATACTTGCCAAAAAAATGACATGTCACTCAGCAAAACGTGAAGCGGAAGAAAACGAAAACGAAAAGAGAAAACGCAATGCATGCCTCAAAATGAAGCTCTTTCCTAATGGATTATGACAGATGAAATGGCTGAGAAAACTTTGCTCGATGTATCTTTAGTCTTTCCCTCGCAAACAAAAAAAAACAAATGTAGAAATTTAAATAAAAATTACCAAACAATGAACTTCCGTAAGTCTTCAACGAAACTTGCATATCTTAAAAATTACTGCCGAATGCATACACATATGCACAAGCACCCCTTCTCTCTCTCTCTCTCTCTCTCTTCTCTCCCTCTTTTCTCTCTCTCTCTCTTCTCTCTCTCTTCTCTCTCTCTCTCTTCTCTCTCTCTTTCTCTCTCTCTTCTCTCTCTCTTCTCTCTCTCTTCTCTCTCTTTTCTCTCTCTTCTCTCTCTCTCTTCTCTCTCTCTTTCTCTCTGTCTTCTCTCTGTCTTCTCTCTCTCTTCTCTCTCTCTCTTCTCTCTCTCTTCTCTCTCTCTCCTCTCTCTTTCTCTCTCTTTCTTCTCTCTCTCTTTCTCTCTCTCTTCTCTCTCTCTCTCTCTCTCTGACACACACACACAAACACAGACACAGACATATATATTGTGGAATCGTCCATATTTTTCCACTCACCCCGTTAAAAAATAGACTATTCTATAAGAGCTAGTTTCGACCAATCAACACCACACATTGCGAAACTCGGCTTATTATTGGTCGAGACGACCCTAGAATGTGTTTTTCCGCCAAAAATTTCTGGAGCCTATTTCAACTTTTCAAAGTAAATAAAAGAACAAATTTCAGTCCAATTCACCAGTCAGTAATTCGCCTTCAGAGAGATTTCCACAGAGATCCACGCGTGTCTACATTTTGACTAAAGGACTTTTCGCGCGTCAACACCTGACTCAACTTTCAACCTCTTTCTGTCTCTCTCTGAATTCATTGCACATTTCTAAAAAAAAGTGTTATCTACACTACTAAACAGAAAACTGCAATTGAAGCATTAAGATAAAAAATACAGTCCAGGGTGAATAACTCTGTCAAAACAAGAACAAACAAAAAAATCTCGCATTACATTACTTTAAAATTTATCCCTCGATACATTTTCCTTAATATTACATGTGAACATTTACTAAACAAAGGAATATTCCTGAACTGTAATTCATTAAGATACTTAATTCACATTTCGTCAAACATCCATATAACCAAAACACAAGCTTTTCCAAATTGTATTAATTGTATATAAATGTTCAGTGTTTTTTCTAATTGAATTCACAACTACCGTTGTTTCTTTGTTCAATTTTGCCTTGAGATTTATTCAACTTGTATGTCTATGCTTAATATTAATATGAAGAACATGCTTTTCACGCTTATCATCTCAAACCAAAAAACCTTCCGATTTCACACTAATTTCATAGCAATCCCAACAAAATTATGCACACAGTAATGAAAAACAAAATGCCCGTACAAAAAGCTTCAGCGACCGCAAGGAAAGTTGATTCCCCGTATCGTGCCAGAATGTTTTTCTCGTCTGACTGCATCCTTCAAATCTATAAATCAACCATCCTTGCATGGAATATTGTTGTCATATATGGTCTGGTGTCACCGCCGTATGTCTCGATGTCCTCGTCAAAATCCAGAGGAATATGCAATGTGATAGGTCCTGATGTGCTCTGCAGTCGCTTTCTCACAGACGTCATGTGGCTTCCCTCTGTCTCTTCTCCAAGTATTTTCACGGCAACTGTTCTTTCACTGGTTCCCAGACTTCATGAATTTAAGCGAGCTACTAGGTTGGCATCTCGCCTCACCCTTTCACTTTTGAAACGGTTAAATATAACCGCCATTTCCACTCAAAAAGCTGCTGTGGGACTCTCTTCCCTTACTTGCTTATCCGATGACTATAAACTTCAAATAATCAAGTGTAATGTCAATCGACATCTGACGCCCTGAGCTTTTTCCCAGTCCTTCTCTGTAGCCTTTCCTCAAACATGCTTCTTTACTCTTGTTCTCAATCCTGTGTAACCCCTTGCGTCCGAGTGGCACTCCGGCCTTGCTTGGGGTGAATTGATTAAAAAAAAGAATTGTATTTATTATACAAACATATCTATAATAAGGTCTTCCCATTATTATTATTCATTATTAAAAAATAAAAATTAATATGCATTTATTATAATAAAATTTATGAAAATAAAAATATTAAAAATGATTTGAAACAGTAATGGAAGACATTGTTATTGATATGTTTATATAATCAATTAAATATGTTCATTTCACACGTTTTGTTAACTGTATACCTAATTTTGCACACCGTATATATATATATATATATATATATATATATATATATAGAGAGAGAGAGAGAGAGAGAGAGAGAGATATTGTTTGTGTGTGTGTGTATAGTAAAAGTAACAAATCCGTTGGTATATAATCCAAGTGGATCCTAGTAATATAAAATATTTATCCGCAGACAGGCTGTTTCGCAGCTCTTCAGTGTGGCTAGACGTCCGATTGCTTCAAGCCGGGATCGAAGCCCGACCGATTTGGATGCAGTCAAATATCCTACCCTTAGGCTGTCGTCGCACGGCAGAGATAAAGGGAAATTTTAACTTTTTTTTTTCTGTACGAAATACGACAGTGACCCGGAGAGCCCAATTCAATTGAAGAGCTATACAAGTAGGAGTATCCGTTTTTAAAATTCGTCTTTTCTCAAGAGACCCCAACCGGATTTCCCGAGAGCATATATATCGTCATCCACAGAGAGTTTCGCAGTATCACAGCTCTTCAGTGTGGCTAGACGTCAGATTGCTTCAGTGTGGCTAGACGTCAGATTGCTTCAAGCCGATATCGAAACCTGACCGATATATATATATATATATATATATATATATATATATATATATATATATATATATATATATATATATATATATATCGGTCAGGCTTCTAATTAAGGCTATATTGAGAAAACTAGAAAATAATTGTAACTTTCTTCAAGCCTGTATTGAAAACCATGTTTTCCCTCCTCATTTTTATTCAGAATCAGGAGTGCTAGGCTTCAGCCAGGCTTGAAAATCGAGGAGATCTTCATGAAGGATTCTATTCAACTCTGTAAAAATAGAATCTTTAAATTAACATGTGATTTAACTATTTACCGTGGAGAATGTCTTTCACGTTTGTCTTTTTTTGATAGAATTAGGTTCTCCCGACATATGAGTTCTATCCATCTTAAATCCGTCAAGAAATTATTGTGCGACATGCAAACGCAATTGCAGCACTTAGTTAGTAAACGGTTTGGACATATTGAACCAGTCTCGGGTGTAATTCTTAACCTATCCTCTTATGAGCTATCTGATTTAGAATCCAATATACTTTCTCATGGTTTGGATTTTTGTATTTCTTCTAGGGTTTCCGATGCTGAAAAAATTTTTTTGAATTTGAGGTGCTATCAGCACAGCTATGTAGACTGGTGCCTCGCTCGTCTGACTCTCTTTCAGGCTTAAAAGCTACACTTAATGACTTAGCGCATTCATATGCTGCAACTCCTGAGCTCTTTCTGAATCCAAGTGGGGTCAACAGCAGCGGTCAGTAGTCAGGACTATTAAAGCTAATAACAATTTGGTTATTACCCGTCCTGATAAAGGTGCCGGTATAGTCCTACTCGACCATTCCGACTATGTCTCCAAAATGATAACCATTCTGAGTGACACATCCAAATTTCTTCCTCTGGGTCCTGCAGAGACACATGACCGCACTATACCTATCGAGATTAAATTTCAGAAGACACTTCTGTCTTGGGTTAAACGGGGCTTTCTCACTCGTGAGATTAGTGACGATATAAGACCTGTCGGATCTATCCGGCCTCGTATGTATGGTCTACCAAAGACTCATAAAGATAATGTACCCCTTCGACCCATTTTGTCAATGTCTTGCTCGTCCCAACATAGGGTGGCCGGTTTTCTCTCAGATCTCCTTCAACCGGTCGTCGGGCATTTTAGCTCAAATAGTATTAAGGATTCGTTCTCTTTCGTTAAACTTATACAGGAAACTCCTGCCAATGATAAATTCATGTGTTCCTTTGATGTTTGTTCCCTATTTACTTGCGTCCCTGTAATGGAAACAATCGAGATTTGTTGTGACATGCTATATCGCAGTCACCTGTCTCCTCCAGATATTCCTGAAAATGTTTTCATTGAGCTGATGCAATTTGCGACCATGTCCGTGGAGTTTAGTTTTAATAACTTCATGTACAGACAGGTTGACGGGGTTGCGATGGGCTCCCCTTTAGGTCCTTCGTTGGCCAACATTTTTGTGGGTTTTTATGAGGCTTCGCTCCTCACCCATGCTCCGTCCATGTACCATCGGTATGTTGATGATACGTTTTGTCTCTTCAACAGTGAACCAGAAGCCGATTCCTTCCTACATGTTATGAATCAACTCCATCCGTCCTTGGCGTTCACTATTGAGAAGGAGTCTAATTCTTGTATCTCTTTCTTAGATGTTCTTGTGCATCGGACTCCCTCTCATTTTCTTACTTCTGTGTACCGTAAGCCAACCTTTTCCGGTCTGTACACTCGTTGGGACTCATTTTGTCCCAAAAAACGTAAGATTAATCTTATTAGGACCCTAAGTCACAGGGCCTTGATGATTTGTAGCGAGCAATATCTCGATGACGAATTAAATTTTATCCGCTGTACCCTATTAAAAAATGGTTATCCTAGCGATACCTTACATACTGTCATGCGTGATAAAATTATTAAATTTTGGAAGGAAAAACAGGACGAAGTACAAAAGTGTCCCGTCTATTTACGACTTCCATTTATTGGTTCACGTGGTGAGCTTTTGGCCAAGCGAATCCTGTCTGCAGTCCAAAATTGCTATTTCTCTGCCCAATTGAGAGTTCATTTTGTGACTCGCACTGCCTTCCCGTCTATGCGTAAAGATCCTCTTCCTCCCCATCATGTCTCCTCTGTTATTTATACATATAAATGCGGCTGCGGTAGCAGCTACATAGGAAGAACAACCCAACGTTTAGATTGTAGGATCAGGCAGCATGTCCCTTTACGTGTCCTCAATCCGGAATCTAGTAGTAGCCAATTGGTGAATACTTCCGGTTCAGCCATCACTGAGCACCTGATAAATAGCAGAGTGTGCGCAACCAATTTTAGTCCGAACTTGTTCGCGGTGCTAGCTAGTTCGCACTCTCTATTTCATCTAAGAGCGCTTGAATCATTGTATATACGAGCAAGGGGACCGTCTCTTTGCAAGCAAAGGGACTGCCTCCTTGGTCTCCATATAATCACGCTCTAGTGTTCTCTATTCTTATCCCCCACCTTTTCCATCTCTATTTTCTGCTATATATAATTTTTTTTAAATTTTGTTTTTTTTGGCTTTTTTTTTTTTTTTTGCAGAAAATTGTATTATTCGAGTTAAGAAAATGTATTTCCTTCATACAGATAATTCATTGTCAATTTTAATGTTTTAATTGTATGAATATTGCTTGTGTCATAATTTAGTTATTTATTATAGAATAAAAGTTCCCCGTAGACCTTGATAAGCAAGGGAACGAAACCGGTTGGTCTTTTGAGTGATTGTCCCATTTCTTATTTTTTACTTCCTCTCACATTATGCCCATTAGTAATAAATTCTATGTCTTTCTAGCTATTTGCCAGTTCTGTACCTCCCACAATTTATTCAAATATATATATATATATATATATATATATATATATATATATATATATATATATATATATATATATGCTCTCTATTAACCACCACAAGGATCCATCCCTGCATCCCATTAGAATGTCTGAAGACCAACTTCTCGAGAGCTCCTCTCTGCGGCTGCTCGGTCTCACGCTGTCCGCTGATCTGAGATGGAACAAATACATCGAGTCAGTTGCATCATCCACCGCAAGGAAAGTTGGTTCCCTGTGCCGAGCCAGGAAATTTTTCTACCCGGAATCGATCCTCCAAGTCTATAAATCGACCATTCACCCTTGCATGGAGTATTGCTGCCATATATGATCTGGGGACCCTGCTGTTTGCCTCAGGGTTATTGATAAGATCCAGAGACGGATATGCAATGTGATTGGCCCTGATCTGTCATCTCGTCTTCAGTCGCTCTCTCACAGACGCGATGTTGCCTCGCTCTGTGTTTTTTACAAATACTTTCACGGTAATTGCTCCGAGGAGCTGCTTTCGCTTGTCCCTAGGCCTCATGAATTTAAACGTCCTACGAGGCTGGCATCCCGTTCCCACCCCTTCACCGTTGAAACTGTTAGATGTAGACGTCTCTTCTACTCCAATAGTTTCATGTCTCGCACATCTCGCCTGTGGAACTCCCTTCCCTATTCCTGTTTCCCTGACAAATACAATCTCCAACTATTTAAGTGTAACGTCAATCGACATCTCCTGTTGCCTTGATCTATCCACTTCCCTTCTCCACATCCTTTCACCTTTCATTCCTATCTGCTCTCGCTCCAAATCTTCTGTAACCCCCTTGCCTTGATCGATCCACTGTCTTTCTCGACATCCTCTCCTTTACCACTCCTATCTGCTCTTCCTCCAAACCTTCTGTAACCCCTTGCGTGCTAGTGGCTTCCAGCCTTGCTTGGGGTGATACGCTTAAAACATATATATATATATATATATATATATATATATATATATATATATATATATACTAGTTGCAATCTTTTAAATATAAGAAATTATACTCGTTCGGGAAACCTTCGGTTTCTTGATTTGCAAATAAACAAACCAATACCGAAGGGGAAAAAATGGCACAAAAAAAGAACGAACAGAGAACATGTACGTCAGCCGAAAATAATCGTCTAGCATCCAAGTTCAGAGTACAAAGAAAAAATAACCCGATACGAGTAAGTAAAATAACTAATTAAAGTCCTCGATACGCTAAGTAGAGCAAACCTAAATTAAACCTAAAGAACCAGACAAACATGACGATCCGCTTAGGTGAAACCGTGGTAGGTTTGTCTGGCTCTTTAGGTTTAATATATATATATATATAATATATATATATATATATATATATATATATATATATATATATATATATATATATATATATATGGCGTGGGTGAGATAGGTAGAGAAAAAGAGAGATAATTCAGTGTACCCTGACAGTTTAACATAACTGTATTGTTATGATATCAAGGTAGACCGAATTACTACGCCTTGGGATAGCAGTCAGGCTCTGAGAAGGGGAAACCTGTGGTCTGTTGCTTCTGCTATATATTTAGAGATTCTTGATAAATTTCAAAGAAGTATCTGCAATAGTATTGGTCCTGACCTGGCATCTAGGTATCAGTCCTTTCTCCACTGCCTTAACGTACCAAAACCTCTGCCTTTTTTATAAATACTTTCATGGTAATTGTTCTGATGAACGTTCCTCCTTTTTTTTTCTTTTTTTTTTTAAATTGTCGCTTTTTATTCCATCGCAACCATCAGGCAAAATAAATTACATCTAGGTAGTAGGTAGAACTTCATAAAGACTTTGAGGTATTATGGTGGATGTAGTAAGAATGGTAAGAATGAACGTGTTGTTTTCGTGTAAGGAATACTGTGGTATGTTTGGTTCAGTATCTGCTGGAAGTGCTCAGCAACCTTGATATATTCGGGAAAGATATCAGAATATTCAAGAAACTGTACTGTCAGCCAACAGCATGCGTGCGCATAGAGAATGAGTTCAGCCAATATACAGAAATAGAAAGGAGCTTAAGGCAAGGATGCGTCTTCTCGCCGGACTTATTCAATCTATACAACGAGGCAATTCTGAGAGTATTGGAAACTCTTGCGGGATTTAACATTAGCGGCCACAATCTTAACAACATAAGATACGCAGATGACACAGTACTGATAGCAGCCCCGGAAAAGAAATTACAAAATCCCCTACAGAAGGTAACGACGGAGAGTGAGAAGAAAGGACTAAGCATAAACTACAAGAAGACAGAATGCATGATCATCAGTAAGAGGAAGACTCCGAATTGCGATTTGCAGGTCGAGAATCAAGCGGACGCAGAAGTTTAAATATCTGGGAAGCGTCTTGACAGAGGACAGTAAGTGCGACACTGCAATCCGTAGACGTATTGGGATGGCCAAGGACACATTCCAAAAGTTGGGCAGATTATTGCGAGATAGGAGGATTTCTTTGGTAACAAAGAAAAGAATGCTGATCTGTTACGTGACATTTGTCCTTCATTACGGCAGCGAATGCTGGACGATTACCTGAAAGATGAAGAGACACGAGTCGACGGCGATATGGTTCTACAGAACGATGCGAAGGATATCACGGTCCGAGCGTGATGGCAATGATGAGAGCTTAGAGAGGTTGCAAACAAGGAGGAGGCTTATACTTAATATCAGGAAGAGGCAGCTGAAGTTTCTGGGACACATAATGAGGAAGCAGGACTAGGAGAATCTGATACTCACGGTCCCAATAGCGGGAAAGAGAGACAAGGGAAACCAACGCGTGACATACCTGGCAGTCTGAAGCAAGTGGTTGACAGAATGTGGTCTGAGGGAGGTAGCAGAAGGAAGGAATTTGTTGAGAGCTGCAAGGGATAGAGGGAGGTGGAGAGCCATGATCGCCTATCCCTGAAAGGACATGCAACATGAAAAGAAAAGAATCTTGGCTAGCTAAATTTAATTATAAGACAGAAAAAAAAACATTCCGATATGTTTTATATTTACAAAAAAAATATTACTATTCTTTACGGTACGTATATTTTATGAATTTAAGCGCAGTACTAGATTGAGAACAAGGTCTCATGATTTTACAGTTGAAATGTTTCGATGTAACCGCAAGTTCTATGCTAACAGTTTCTTCTGTCACAATTGTCGTGTTTCGAACACTATTCCGACGTTTTCTTTCTTAGTCAAATTAAGGAAATATTTTACCCACCATTCCAATAAATAGTCTAAATAAACGATAAAAGAATTATTTGCGTCCCAGGTACACTTCGGTCGCCTCAAGCATTATTATTTACAAAAACAAGAATTATTGGCGTCCCAAGTACATTTTGGCCGCCTCAAGCATTATTATTTACAAAAACAAGAATTATGCGTGTCCCAGGTACATTTTGGCCGCCTCAAGCATTATTATTTACAAAAAGAAGAATTATTTGCGTCTCAGGTACATTTTGGTCGCTTCAAGCATTATTATTTACAAAAAGAAGAATTATTTGCGTCTCAGGTACATTTTGGTCGCTTCAAGCATTATTATTTACAAAAAGAAGAATTATTTGCGTCTCAGGTACATTTCGGTCGCCTCAAGCATGATTATTTACAAAAACAACGATTATTGGCGTCCCAGGTACATTTTGGCCGCCTCAAGCATGATTATTTACAAAAAGAAAAATTATTTGCGTCTCAGGTACCTTTTGGTCGCCTCAAGCCTGATTATTTACAAAAACAAAGATTATTGGCGTCCCAGGTACATTTTGGCCGCCTCAAGCTTGATTATTTACAAAATACAAAACAAATGCTAGAAAAGAATTAATAATAACATTATTTTTTTGCGCAGAACCCTTGCGCAGTAACTGAGACGAGTAAATTCAGTAAAAAGGTCAGTAACTAAATAAACCTCCGCGCATGGCTGTTCAGCAACATATGTATGCAAACAACGTCTGATGCGCGCTAACCGTGAATGAATCCCAACTTTTCATATCGACAACTCCAAAAGTCGATATTTTATCAAATTTTCATTGTTATTTTCGAATTAAGTATTAATTAATAATTAGTAATTGATTAAGTATTAATAATATTAATAATTATTTTCAAATGAATGTAACTATTTGGCAAATTTTTAGAGAAAATAAGCCCGGGTCCTACATCGCAAAATAGCCATTCTTTCTTACAAGTAAAAGAAATAAATTGAAAATAATATTAATTTTTTTTTTTATAAAAGTATTTTTTCGCTAGGTATCAAACTTCGTTTCCTCTCCTAGCTTCCGCATTCAAAACGTCTGCTGGATTGTCTAGCCCTTCCCTATTGCAGCCACCTGCTCAGTCATGTAACTAAACTGTGTTCTCATAATTTCTAGGAGAGAGCAAATAATATGGCATGATTAACAGTGTCAACAAAACGTGCACTGGGAAACTCTCGTTCACGTTGACTTGTCTCTTCGTGGTAGAGCATCTATTGACGAACTATTCCGTCCACACAATTTCACTCTCAAGATTTGGATCAAACAGTGGTACGGTTTTCAAGCGGTGATCGCCTCAGGTAGATGACAACAGGAAGTCAAGTCGACCATGGTCAGATTCGAAAGCGGTTCTCCATGTTTCATAGACGGTACGAGCATGGACTCACTGATTCAATGTGGCCGATTTTCAGTCATTTTATGAGGACTTGAAACTGAGGACAAAATGAAGAAATAACTTCAGCTCTCGATTTTTTTAAAACATTTCAACCAAAGCAAGGCGGAAGTGCCACGAGCATGCAAGAGGTTACAGAGAGTGACAGCAAGTGTAAAGAGGGGGGTTAAAGAGAGTGACAGCAAGTGTAAAGAGGGGGGATACAGAGAGTGACAGCAAATGTAAAGAGGGGGGTTAAAGAGAGTGAGAGCAAGAGTGAAGTTGAAGGGGTTACAGAGACTGAAACCAAGTTTAAAGAGGGAGGGGTTAAAGAGAGTGAGAGCAAGAGTAAAGAGGGGGTTACAAATATTGAAAGCAGTGTAAAGAGGGAGGGGTTACAGAGAGTGAGAGCAAGAGTAAAGAGGGGTTACAGATATTGAAAGCAGGTGTAAAGAGGGAGGGGTTACAGAGAGTGAGAGCAAGAGTAAAGTGTGAGGGGTTACAGAAAGTGAGATGAAGAGTAAATAGGGAGGGGTTACATAGATTGAAAGCAAGAGTAAAAAGGTTAAAGAGAGTGAGAGCAAGAGTCAAGAGGGGGGTTTACAGAGAGTGAAAGTAAGAGTAAACAGGGAGGGGTTACAGAGATTGAATGCAAGAGTAAAGTAAGAGGGGTTACAGAGTGTGAGAGCAAGATTAAAGAGGGAGGGGTTACAGAGATTGAATGCAAGAGTAAAGAGGGAGGGTTACAGAGATTGAAAGCAAGAGTAAAGAGGGAGGGGTTACAGAGATTGAAAGCAAGAGTAAAGAGGCAGGGGTTACAGAGAGTGAAAGCAAGAGTAAAGAGGGAGGGGTTACAGAGATTGAAAGCAAGAGTAAAGAGGGAGGGATTACAGAGATTGAATGCAAAAGTAAAGAGGGAGGGGTTACAGAGATTGAAAGCAAGAGTAAAGAGGGAGGGGTTACAGAGTGTGAGAGCAAGATTAAAGAGGGAGGGGTTACAGAGATTGAAAGCAAGAGTAAAAAGGGAGGGGTTACACAGATTGAAAGCAAGAGTAAAGAGGGAGGGGTTACAGAGATTGAAAGCAAGAGTAAAGAGGGAGGGGTTACAGAGATCGAAAGCAAGAGTAAAGAGGGAGGGGTTACAGAGATTGAAAGCAAGAGTAAAGAGGGAGGGGTTACAGAGATTAAAAGCAAGAGTAAAGAGGGAGGGGTTACAGAGATTGAAAGCAAGAGTAAACAGGGATGGGTTACAGAGATTGAATGCAAGAGTAAAGAGGGAGGGGTTACAGAGATTGAAAGCAAGAGTAAAGAGGGAGGGGTTACAGAGAGTGAAAGCAAGAGTAAAGAGGGAGGGATTACAGAGATTGAATGCAAGATTAAAGAGGGAGAGGTTACAGAGATTGAAAGCAAGAGTAAAGAGGGAGGGGTTACAGAGATTGAAAGCAAGAGTAAAAAGGGAGTGGTTAATGAGAGTGAGAGCAAGAGTCAAGAGGGGGGTTTACAGAGAGTAAAAGTAAGAGTAAACAGGGAGGGGTTACAGAGATTGAAAGCAAGAGTAAAGAGGGAGGGGTTACAGAGATTGAAAGCAAGAGTAAAGAGGGAGTGGTTACAGAGTGTGAGAGCAAGATTAAAGAGGGAGGGGTTACAGAGATTGAAAGCAAGAGTAAAGAGGGAGGGGTTACAGAGATTGAAAGCAAGAGTAAAGAGGGAGGGGTTACAGAGATTGAAAGCAAGAGTAAAAAGGGAGGGGTTGCAGAGATTGAAAGCAAGAGTAAAGAGGGAGGGTTTACAGAGAGTGAGAGCCAGAGTAAACAGGGAGGGGTTACAGAGAGTGAAAGTAAGAGTAAACAGGGAGGGGTTACAGAGATGGAATGGAAGAGTAAAGTAAGAGGGGTTACAGAGTGTGAGAGCAAGAGTAAAGAGGGAGTGGTTACAGAGATTGAAAGAAAGAGAAAAGAGTGAGGGGTTACAGAGAATGAAAGCAAGAGTAAAGATAGAGGTGTTACAGAGAGTGGAAGCAAGTGTAAAGAGGGAGGGGTTACAGAGATTGAAAGCAAGAATAAAAAGGGAGGGGTTACAGAGAGGGGGATTAAGAGTAAAGGGGGGCGTTTGATGAAAAGATATAGAGAAGGATGGGGATGAAGATCAAGGCATCAGAAGATGTCGATTGACATTACATTTGAATATTTGAAGATTATAGTTATCAGGGAAACGAGTAGAAGGAAGGGAGATTCACTGTCGGGAATTGCTAGAGAAAAAGCTGTTGGAGTAGACAAGGCGGTTATATTTAACTGTTTCGACAGTGAAAGGGTGGGACCGAGATGCCAACCTAGCATCACGCTTATATTCATGCAGTTGGGGTACCAGCAAAAGTGGCTCGTCAGAGCAGTTGCCATGAAAATATTTGTAGAAAAGACAGAGAGAAGCCACAGCACGTCTGTGAGAAAATGACTGTAGACGATATGACAGATTAGGATCTATATATATATAATATGAAATGGACAAAATCCGACAATTATTTTATTTTATTTGATATATATATATATATATATATATATATATATATATATATATATATATATATATATATATATATATATATATACAAGAATACAGTTTCTAATTTGCCTGAACTATAAACAAATCACAAGGCGAAATGCCTCAAAAATGTGGAATTTGGCTCTGGAGAGAAATATTTTCGCATGACTAGTTGTATGTTGCATGCTCAAGAGTAAGAAACTAAGAATTTAATTCGCTTTTAAAAAGGAAAAAATCTTTTTAAATATTGTTTATTACGAAGTTATTGAACTGCGAAGCAATGTTTTTGTGAAAGTATTTTTTTCCAAAAAATGAACTCATCCAAATTTTATCGGTTGGTTTAGGAAATTTAACGAAATTCAGAGTTTGTAAATTTCGACAAAAATGTTAAAAATAACTTCAACAATACTGTAAGGATTTGAAGACATGTCCGCGTTTTGAAAAGAATAGTAAAGAAGATGACAGCAGTCAGAATACTTCTTCTAACCGCTCAACCCCACGACTGTATGAAGATACTTCATTAACATATTCATTTACATATTCATTAACATATTCATTTATATCTTAATCAGTTTAAGAACTTGACGACCATTAACCTTGCGCAAGGATACATATAGTGAACAAAGCGAGAGACAAATTGCTATCAGGAGATGAGTATCAGGCCGAAAAATGAGCGTAACTGTTATCTGTCTGTTCCTGAGAGATATGAATATAACATCTGACAGTGATGAATGAGAAATGTATTTATTTTGGTTAAAAGTGAATTTATGATTCACGGGACTGACACAGACGAAGTGGAATTCTCCTTCGACAAACGTTGAGGAAGTTTATTAACAATTCAGTTATCATTATGCTCTTGATTATTTCCGTTCCTAAGAAAAAGCTAGATCGTTACAAGTAGTACTCAATGGTCGATCTCGCAAGATTTAACGCAAGAAGTCTCGGAGATAATCTACTATTTAGGTCATTTCATCGATCATAGGGGAAAACAATGCGAATGATTCCTGAAAATTCTATACACGGAGCTACTATGCAACGAGAAAGTCTTAAAGAAAAGGTCAAAAGAAAAAAACACAAAAAAAAACGCTTAACTCAAAATCAAGAAAGCAGGGCTGAAAATCTTTTGGCACATAGGAAGGATTATAAAACGTAAAACCTCTTGTCCTCATCTTTGTCGCCATATTTATTACAACGTTTCGGCCATCGTACGCTCCAGCCTTCTTCGGGTGGTTGGAATGTCGAACTGAACCCTTTATTTCGCTCACTGGGGTAGACTGTTCTAGTTCCACGTACCATGTTTAAAGGATGTCAGTTATCAGTTATTTCCAGTTAATTTCCCTCTTTTTGTTCTTTACTGCCTTAACCGGATATTGAACGCACAGTCTTTAGAACCTGTCACTGGATCTAACTAACGCCTTTATCAACTGTACCATGTGTTCTTGAGGATGGCACAGTGGATAAAGGCCCCTTCAAATCTCACTCCTTCAAAATCTCACCCCTTCAAATCTCGCTCCTTCAAATCTCACCTCTTCAAATCTCGCTGCTTCAAATCTCGCTCCTTCAAAATGTCACCCCTTCAAATATCGCTCCTTCAAATCTCACCCCTTCAAATCTCGCTCCTTCAAATCTCGCTCTTTCAAATCTCCCCCACCCTCAATTCTCGCTCCTTCAAATCTCACCCCTTCAAATCTCGCTCCTTCAAATCTCGCTCCTTCAAATCTCACTCCTTAAATTCTTGTTCCTTCAAAATCTCACTCCTTCAAATCTCGCTCCTTCAAACTCACTCCTTCAAATCTCGCTACTTCAAATCTCACCCCATCAAATCTCACGCCTTCAAATCTCGCTCCTTCAAACTGACTCCTTAAATTCTCTTTCCTTCAAAATCTCACTCCTTCAAATCTCGCTCCTTCAAACTCACTCCTTCAAATCTCGCTCCTTCAAATCACACCCCCTCAAATCTCGCTCCTTCTAATCTCACTCCTTCAAATCTCGCTCCTTCAAAATCTCGCTCCTTCAAATTTCACGCCTAAAAATCTCGCGCTTTCAAATATTGTGATTATTGTCAGGGGGTTTATCCTACAATCTTAGGAAAAAAAAGATGATCTCTCACACATACACACGCATGAATGCACTCACACACACATATATGTTATTGTTTCACACACATATATAATGGCTGAATTTCTGGGGTGAGGAGTTATCATTATTTACATTTTTTATATCCGGAATGTTGTCTTCATCTTTGTTGTTGTCATAACGTTTCGGCCGTTGTACTCCTGTGTATATTATTGTGGACACTACGGCGAATTGTAAACTGAACTCTTAATTTAATCTACGGGAGTAGACTGTTCTCGTTCCAGAGTTCATGTCTCGGGATATCTCGTATAGTTCTTATTTGATTTAGCACTTTCACGTTTGCAACCGAGTGCAAATACTCACTGCGACTGAACTCAAAACCACTATGTCACCAAATCACAAGCGATTTTATTCACTAGACCATTATACCATAGGACAATTTTCTGTAGTGGGATCTCACACTGTGGGGCCAAGTTGAGATAATAGATAAAGAACACCATTGGAAAATTCGTAATGAAAGTTGGGAATCCAAAATTTCTGTAATATGAGCTATTTAAATTTAGAGAGTTCTGTCCTTTTAATTAAAAAAAACGTGACACACTGACACACTGACATTCGCATTTATTATATAGAAGATTGCTGTTTTATATTTGGAGAGAAAAGGGAGATCACCGCCCTCTGTGGGATCAGGTTGAGATCATAGACAAAGCACACCATTGGAAAATTCATAAACGTAAGGAACCCAGCACATATGCTAGGCCACAAAAATCTCCTGAGCCGACCAAGTATAGAAATGAATACGAAATGGGAACCAGTAATAAGGATTGCCAGAGAAAAGCGATAATAACAACAAAAATTGCAATATAAGCTCTGGTAAAAATATGTTTGGGAACAGCAAACATTGCAATATGAGAACTGGTAAAAATCGGTGATGACATTAGGTTTATAATACCCAGAAATGCATACACAGATGTCTTCAAGGACACATGACACAGTGGATAAAGGTGTTAGTTAGATCCAGTGACAGGACCCAAAGAGTGTGAGTTCAATACAGAAGGGAATTATCTTATAACTGAGTAACTGATGACTGAGATCCATTAAACATGGCACGTGGAACTAGATCAGTCTACCCCAGT
>OZ038518.1:57008163-57038163 GCA_964036315.1 Acanthosepion esculentum | reverse complement strand
CGTATAGCTGGCAACATCATTGTTTTAAAAACGTATAGCTGGCAACATCATTGTTTCAAAAACGTATAGCTGGCAACATCATTGTTTCAAAAAAGTGTAGTTGGCAACATCATTGTTTCAATGTGCTGGAAAAGACCTGGAAGTTCACTATTTGCCCATAGCTGGGACCCCAACAGGTGCTACCACCCCGGGTCAGAGTGGACCTGGGAACACCAGCAATTAAGAGGTGGTTCCACGATTCTTCAAAACCTCCTGATCAGAGGCCTTGCTGTTGGATGCAGTTTAACGTCGTACCCAGGACGGAACAGGATGAAGTATGGAATGAAATACAAAGAAGAAAAAAAGAAGGAATAAAAATTAATAAGAATTCCAAAAGAGGAAGAACAATTTATGTCTGCCATTAGTATGGCTGATGCAGAACTCAAGGAGGGCAACACAATACGCCATCTTGGCCTCACGTCTTCCATAGACATGACGTGGAACGACTATATCGAGTTAATTGCTAAGTCTGCTGCAAGGGTGATTGGTTCTCTCTACCAAAAAAATCTTTTCTCGTCAGAATCCATCTTGGACATTTATAAATCTACCATTCGACAGTGTATTGAATACTGTTGTCAAATCTGGTCTCATGCTCCTACTGTTCGTCTCGAAATTCTTGACAAAATTCAAAGAATGGTCTAGAAAACAATCGATTCTGACCAGGCATCCTGTCTCCAGTAATTTCTCGCTGACCTGATGCTGTTACTCTCTGTTCTACAAAGATTTTCATGACAGCTGCTCGGATGGCTTTTTTTTCTTTTTGTCTGAATACATTAATTTAAGTGTTTTACTGTTGAACTAGCTAGATGCAACCGCTATTTCTGCTTTAACGTTTTTTCTCGAACTTCCCACGATACTAGGTTGGCATATCGGTCTCACCCTTGTAATGTCGAAACGGTTAAATGTAACCCCCTCATCTATTCCAACAGTTTCTTCTCTCTCACTTCCTGGCAGTGGAATTCACTTCCGCTTACTTGCTTTCCTGTTAACGACAATCTTAAAAAAAATGGATGTAAAAAATATAAATGCAACGTCAATCAGCATGTTTTGTCTTTTTGTACCTTATTCCTTTTGTGAGGAAGGAGAAGACTTACCTCCCCCAAAGCAAATTTGCATGGCATGTAAAGTCCTGTTGAAAGATGGCGACAGGCATTAAAAGAGAAATGGATTATTCCAAAATGCCCATATCGCGGGCAGACGTACAAAGGAAAAAATAAATAAAAATGACTAAGAATTCAAACCAGCGTGAATTTATAAAATCGGAAGTCTCCAGAGATAGCTACACACTTAATCAGTATTTGATAAACAAAAAATTGTTATGTGTATATACAGCAGCGTGTCAATTCTAGCCCCTGCTCTTTGCCTCAGGGTTCTTGATAAGATCCAGAGACGGATATGCAATGTAATTGGCCTGATCTGTCATCTCGTCTGCAGTTGCTCTCTCACAGACGCGCCGTTGCCTCGCTCTGTCTTTTTTACAAATACTCTCACGGTAATTGCTCCGATGAGCTGCTTTCGCTAGTTCCTAGGCCTCATGGAGTTAAACGTCCTACGAGGCTGGCATCCCGTTCCCACCCCTTCACCGTTGAAACTGTTAGATGTAGACGTCTCTTCTACTCCAATAGCTCCATGTCTCGCACATCTCGCACATCTCGCCTGTGGAACTCCCTTCCTTTTTCCTGTTTCCCTGACAAATACAATCTCCAACTATTTAAGTGTAACGTCAATCGACATCTCCAGTTGCCTTGATCTATCCACTTCCCTTCTCCACATCCTTTCACCTTTCATTCCTATCTGCTCTCGCTCCAAATCTTCTTTACCCCCTTGCCTTGATCGATCCACTATCTTTCTCCACATCCCCTCCTTTACGACTCCTATCTGCTCTTCCTCCAAACCTTCTGTAACCCCTTGCGTGCTAGTGGCTTCCAGCCTTGCTTGGGGTGATAAGCTTAAAAAGAAACACAAAAAAACAATCAATATATAAATGATCCCTCACTTTGTATACTCGATAGTTTTCTATACACTTATATCCGGAAATATGAATAAATCTAAAAGACACGCCTGTTTTGCTAATCAGTATTACATCTATAGAGTGATTCGTTTTTTTTACAGATTATCAACCCTTTTGCATGCTATTTAAAGCCGGAAACTAGTTTCAGATTCTATGAATTTAAGGGGAGATGATAATCCTTTAGTGATGCCAAGTCTGATAAAAGTTGGATTAAAATTTGTCGCTCCGATTTACAATGCCGAGCCATTATCTATTACCGCAACTGCCACACCAACATTACAGCACTTAGTATTCCCAAACGGTCACTCATCTCGGTACTGACTATCATCGACGTTGCTTAACTTTGATCATTTGGACGGCAACCGGTGTTTCAATGCGATATAAGTGTAAGCGATTTATACGACCTGCACATCCAAGATTACATCATTTAGTATTCCCAAACGGTCACCCATCTCGGTACTGACTATCATCGACGTTGCTTAACTTTGGTGATTGTACAGCAATCGGTGTTTCAAGGCGATACATCCGTAAGCAGTTTATACCACGTGCACGTCCAAGCGTAATTTGAATTTCGAACCGAACCGTTTATTTCGTCCACCGGGGCAGCGTTGGAGAGTTGAGCAAACGGGAAATAACTGAGTCGTCCTGCAGAGTCATGGCACGTGGAACTAGAACAATCTACCGCCGGTGGACGAAATATGCTTTACAAGATTCAGATTCGTCCAAAAATGGAACACTGTTAACATGTCTGGGCCTGATCTGCCGCAAACTGCTTTATAGTGTTGAAGGGGATGGCATTTTCTACGCTACTACTGCTTCTTTCCACAGATCCATTCTCGCAAGTCTATCACTAATCTATCGCTAATTGCATGGCATATTTTCAGAACCCCATTCTTCTGTCCCACCAGCCTAGAAATTTACACACGTCATGCTACTTACACAGAGTTGAATATTTCACATTTTCGCCGTATTCCATTTGTAAGGAGGAAGTTCCAATCAGACAACTTTTCTCTTCCCAAGACCTGCTAACTTCTGGAACAAACGATGCTCATAGTATTGCCCATATGTTACACATTCCATTCATTTACCCTCTACCTTGAGTGACTCTTGAATTTTCACAGTTCGTTCACAATTGAGTCTAATAGCGGTGTAGTCGAATGTGATTTGAAGCAATATCTTCTTTCTTTTGGTATTTGACATCCTTCACAGAAACGGGTACTCCCGTTCTGCCACCACTTGTGTGCGTCTATGTTTTCAGCTTAATCCAGATATATTTTTTAAGTTTTCTCCGAGAAAAAATAATCGCTTTCCAACTCAGAGATATACTTCCACATATTTCTAGTCAAACTGTCATCTCCTGCTCCAGCTGTGTCATAACCAGTTTCTATTTGCTGCTGCTACACTACAGCAGCTACACTGCCTCCTTACCTATTACGTCACAGATAAATCATCCAGCTGATATTTACGAGGTTGTCACCTTTCTAGATGTTCTATGTAGACGGCTTCTGATCGTTGATCTTGTTTAGCAGCATGGGTTACTTAATGGCGAAATATAAATACAGTGTAACCCGGATATAAGAGACCCGGATATAAGAGAAACCCGGATATAAGATAGATCTTTTTTGGACCCAAATTAGAGCCATACTTACCTAAACAAAATAGACCAAACCCGGATATAAGAGAAACCAGGATATAAGAGACTTCTTCCCAGGTCCCGACAATAATTCAAGGTTTAAATGTATTTTCATAAATGAAAAATCATTCTTGAAGCTTTCTTTGTTAGCTTCAATTGAAAGCTAAAGGATTAAAATTTCTAATTCCAATTTAAATCTAATATACAGTGTAACCCGGATATAAGAGACCCTGATATAAGAGAAACCCGGATATAAGAGAGATTTTCTCTGGTCCCAAATTAGAGCCATACTTACCTAAACAAAATAGACCAAAACCGTATATAAGAGAAACCCGGATATAAGATAGATTTTCTCTGGTCCCAAATTAGAGCCATACTTACCTAAACAAAATAGACTAAAACCTGATATAAGATAAACCCGGATATAAGAGAATTCTTCCATGGTCCCGACAACTCTCTTATATCCGGGTTACACTGTATTTTAAACGAAATTGCATGACTTCAGCTCCAGGAAGAACTGCCCGAGTTTCGAACTGATAATTCGGCATGTCAAGATCAAGCAAGTAAAGGCATTTATAGAACTGGCGAGTGCTTTAACCAGTGATACAAAAAAGGCCATACTGAAATTCGAAGGCGTATTAAATAGCGACAAATTCCAAAAGGTTGTCGCGGCCGCCCTTAGCCGCTCCTTAGAGAAACAACCTTGACCTTTCACAACCCCTGATCAAGCAACATGCGAGAAACTGGACGACCGGCCAATATTGTTGACCCTAAGACAGTACCTCGTGAGCATCGGATTAGGCAGCGCTTCTCAAACATCGAACAACATTGGGATTCATTTAATATCTACGGTTTTCTACTCCCTCTAGCCAGGGAGTACTTGAACAAATCGTTTCACATATTGTTAGCACCCTTTTTCCGTCCAAGTGTTACACTTCGGCGCGATCCTGTCTCCGCGGTTGATACCGTCCGGGAAGTCGTATCGCTGCTCTGACTCGGCCCTGTTTAGGGACTCGTCCTAACCGACCCTGCCAAACCTTCGTACGTCTTTGACCAACCAGCCACTGCCAGCTCTACCCATCCGGCAGTCGACCAGCTACCGTCGACGATCAACTCTCCCATCCGACAGTCGACCAGCTACCGCCGCGACCAACTCTACACCCGTGTCGCCGATACAACCGAACCAACTTCCCTGAAGGAAACCAGTCTTACCGGACCCGACGCCGATACAACACACTTCACCAAAGTACACTCTTGTACACTTTGGATAAATAAATTCGACGTTTTTTGTTTCATAAACCTCCGTCTTTGTCCGCTCATTGTCTTAGCTGATTCTCACCTTTTCTTTGATAAGCATGCGGGGACGACATCCTTATCGGCCACGCAACAAGGTAAACAAAGTATTAAGATACAGAGAGATATTCACGAAACGAAAAGAAAAGCTGAAATTCTAACTAAAAATATTTACTAGACGAAAAGAAAAGCTGAAATACTATCTAAAAATATTGACGAGACGATAATAAAAGCGAAAATACTATCTAAAAATATCCACTAGACGAAAAGAAAAGCTGAAAAATTATCTAAAATTATTCACTAGACGAAAAGAAAAGCTGAAATGATATCTAAAATTATTGACGTGACGATAATAAAAGCTGAAATACTATCTAAAAATATTCACTAGACGAAATGAAAAGCTGAAATACTCTCTAAAATATTCACTAGACGAAAAGAAAAGCTAAAATATTAACTAAAAATATTCACTAGACGAAAAGAAAAGCTGAAATATTGTCTAAAAATATTCACTAGACGCAAAGAAAAGCTGAAATACTCTCTAAAATATTCACTAGACGCAAAGAAAAGCTGAAATACTCTCTAAAATATTCACTAGACGCAAAGAAAAGCTGAAATACTCTCTAAAATATTCACTAGACGCAAAGAAAAGCTGAAATACTCTCTAAAATATTCACTAGACGCAAAGAAAAGCTGAAATACTCTCTAAAATATTCACTAGACGCAAAGAAAAGCTGAAATACTCTCTAAAATATTCACTAGACGCAAAGAAAAGCTGAAATACTCTCTAAAATATTCACTAGACGCAAAGAAAAGCTGAAATACTCTCTAAAATATTCACTAGACGCAAAGAAAAGCTGAAATACTCTCTAAAATATTCACTAGACGCAAAGAAAAGCTGAAATACTCTCTAAAGTATTCACTAGACGAAAAGAAAAGCGTGCTGAAATGCTACTATTAAGAAACCTCTTTTAAATACTGGAATATCTCAGTGCCTTTAGCAATAGAAATATGTTTCTTGAGAAGGATGACGTGAATACCGTGAAAGTTTAAAGAAAAAAAGGAAACAAAAAAAAGGTTACTAAAACTTGACACGGAAAGAGACTGTTGAGTTTTCTAGGGCACAAAATAAGAAAAAAGGGCTCGGGAAATTGATACTCGCAATACAAATTGAAGGCAAGAGTGAAAGAGGAAAACAGTGTATAACCTACCTTGGCAGCTTGAGTAAATGGACGGCGGAACAGGGTTCAGGATAGATAAAAAAAAATTGTATATTTAAAATAAAAAATTGTATTTAGAATCAGAAAAAAAAGTTGACATTTCTGTAACACATAATTGAGGTATGAAGGTTTAGAGAAATTGACACTCCCAAGACATATTTAAGGAAAGTGAAACAGAGCAGAACCCCCAGTAAACTACCCAACGAGCTTTTGAGATATGAAGGAGAGGAAATTTTGGGGAGCTATTATCGGCTAAATCCTGAACGGATGCCCTGTAGAGAAGAAGAAGATTCATTTATAAGGGGAAAAATTATAATTTTCTTATATTTTTCCTTGTGTTATATTGGACATACCATTTTACTTCTCATCTTAAAAGGTGTTTACTTATTCCGTTTATATAAGATTACTCCTAGCAAATAGGATGACTAAACTACAACAAATTTTAACATTTTTCTAAATGTACAAGCAATGCAAGCCCCAAGAGCCACTCATGATAGAGTGCTACTTAATAACGTTGTTGTATAGACGTAAACCGGAAGTAAGCTCAGTTTATGATAATATGTATGAAAGGTAATCATTGAATATTGACTCCAAGAAGATGGTAATGTTTGGAGAATCATCCTCTCGGAATTCTGTTCCTTAAAGTATTGGTTTCTGGGAAGAAGCTGTGCGAGTGGTATTTCTTCCTTGCCACTGAAATTCGAAAGGAATGACTATGGTTCGCGCATGTGGATATGCCATGGCGGGTCTTAACTGTAAATATCTGAAGAGGTGGAACCTGAGAATGCATAAAAAATCTTTACCAACGGAACATTTAATATCAGAGGGCTCGTGAAAAAAGCAAATCAGTAATTATTGTCTCGAGACGTCCATAGTTATGACACTGATCTATGTTGCCTAGCAAAACACTACATCAATGCAGAATCGGAGTCAGCCAGCACAAGCTAATAGCTTTGGAATCAGTAAATCTCATGGAAATTATTTTCCATCGATACCAAATGAAAGAATAATATCCGTAGACATTGGGCGAACAATGTCATTATTGTTAGTAAACAACTATGAATGTATTTCCATTATTCTCCGTAAAACTTAAAAAAAAAAAAATTGTACACCTTGAAAGTCCTGCTGCACTTTCATGACTAAGTAAAGGACAGAGAGGTTTTATGTGGTCTGATAAAAGATATTTTTTATAGGCATCTCATCCCAAGCAAGATGAGTGTCACTAATATACAAGGGGTTACAGAGAGTGAAAGTAAGAGAAAAGCCGAGGTGGCGGACTGAGGAAAGGATATAAAGAAGAACGGGGCTCAAGGCATCAGAAGATGTCGATTGATATTACATTTAAATTTTTGAAGATTTTACTCATCAGGGAAGCAATTATCTGACAGGAGTTCCACTGTCGGGAAGTGCGAGAGAAGAAGCTGTTGGGGTCTCGACCGTAAAAGGGTGGGACCGAGATGCCAACCTAGTAGCATGTTTAAATTCATGCAGTCGACGCACAGTGAAAATATCTCGTCAGAGCAGTTGCCTTGAAAATATTTCTAGAAAAGACAGAGAGAAGCTACATCACGTCTGAGAAATTTGACTGGAGTCGAGATGCCAAGGAAGGACCGTCTTTGGATTTTGTCGAGAAATTCGTGATGAACAGTGGGGGAACCAGAGTGTAATAGAAAATGGAAAACATATTATTTAGGTAAGAAAATCAGGTACTGAAAATTGTAATTAAAAATATGAAAATCTGTTCTGGGTACTATATACCCATGGTTAGTGTTCTAGGGTTAATAAAACAGTGCTCGATGTAATATAACAGAGCTATGAAGTATATATTAATAATTTTAGATATTATCTATTATTAATATATATTAATAATTATACATATTATTATATCCGAAGTTTATAAGCAGTAAATTCAACCTTGCCTACCGAGCGATCATCAGTGGACGAATCGGTTGAGGCACGTCAGGCTCTATGATGGTTCCGTATAAGATACAGGTTGGAATACTGTCGGAGGACGTATATTTACTCTGAAAATTTTTCGGACATTCAGGCCGGTAAATGTTGTTTAATACTGTTTATTATAAAACAGAGCATTTGCTTAAATATTTGTATCTATAAAAAGAACGTTTAACATAAAAATGTCTTATATATATATATATATCGTTAAATATGACAGGTAAGGACAATTTATAGTTTTTCCAGCGTTCTTACATATTTTACAATGTTCCAAGTGCTTTCGGCAAATTAAGCCATTTTCCAAGGGGTTTTCTTTGTTTTAGGTGCTGTTAATTTCTCTTCATGTTTCGACTGGTTAAGATGTATTTTATTTTTCTGTTGCTTTGGAGAAGTTTTTCTTTATATTAAACATCTCTCTCCTATTATCAACCTCACCTTATTTAACAATGGAAATGAAGTGTTGTAACTTTTGAAAATGAAATAGAAAGACACTCGCTCGAAGTCCAGCCCCGCTCAACACGCGAAGGCTCGGGAAAAAAATACATCTTAAGCAGTCAAAGCATGAGGAAAAGTTAATAGCACTTAAAAAAGATCCCCTTGAAAATGACTAAAGAATTGATCGAAAACGATTAGGACAATATGGACATTTTTATACTCCCACCGAACTGAAAATGTATGAATCTGGGAAAGATTAAATAAAAGTTAATTAAATATTCCTTGTCTGTCATATTTAACCATAGATCAATAACAGAAAGGTTGTTGCCATATATATATATATATATATATATATATATATATATATATATATATATATATATATATATATAAACTATGAAATCTCCACAAAAATTCTTAAATGCCTATAATCTATAGCAGAAGCCATTGGTTTATACCAATGGCTTCTCATACTTAATGCTTCTCGTTTTCACTCTCGCGTGGTCATGTATCATGACACGAGCTACGACGCGTTTTTCGCTTCCTTGGTTCGTAAATAAGAGTTTGTCGTTACTTTGAGCTTATTCAAACAGCAACGGCGGGCCATTATTGTAGTTTCGTATATGTGTCGTTTTTATTTATTAAAATTGTCATCTTTGATAATGGTTTATGTCAGCCGAAAGCTTAGATTGGATTCAAACATGTGTCAATATGGTGTTTTCCTTTCGCCTTTCAACGATAATGTGATTAAACATATCAGACAATACGAAAGGAACTTACTTAAAATAAATAGACAAAACTTGTCTATATTATTTAATGAAACATACATTAATATATATATATATATATATATATATATATAGAGAGAGAGAGAGAGATAGATAGATAGATAGATATAGATATATTTTGGAAATACCGTTTAAAACCACAATACTTGAAAACTGGAAATTTTACCAAGTAACTTCGAAAACGGAATAAAATTTATACTTAATAGTTAAGTAATTTTTTCATATAAAATTATTAATGCTCGTTTTTTAACACAACGTTTCGGCCATTGTACTCTCCGGCCTTCTTCAGGTTGTTAAAATGTGTAACTGAACCCTTTATTTCACCCACTGGGGTAAAATGTTCTAGTTCCACGTGAAATGTCTAATGGATGTCAGTTATCTCCTGTTAATTCCCCTCTGAAAGTTCTCCACTGCCTTAACCAGGTATTGAACTAACACTCTTTGGGTCTTGTCACTGGAACTAACTAACCCCTTTATCCACTGTGAGATGTGTCCTTGAGGACACATGACATATGAAAAAGGCTGGAGCGTACAACGGCCGAAATGTTGTAATAAATATGGCGATAAAGATGAGGACAATAGTCCGAATAATGTAAATAGTGTACATAATACCTCATCTCAGAGATATAGACAGATACTGAAGGGCCGAAACGGTGTAATAAATATGGTGACAAAGATGAGGACAATAGTCAGAATAATGTAAATAGTGTACATAATACCTCATCTCAGAGATATAGACAGATACTATTAAGCACTATATATAAAATTATCTGCTGTTTCTTAAAACTTAATTCTTATATATGTGTGTGTTAATGTGTGGTCAAATATATAATGTTTGTTCTTACTGTACGATACTTTCTTTTATCAAGAATTTTACCTGAGACCTGAAGTAAACATTTTTTTCTTATTGACCGTAACACATTTCTTTCTGATTTTGTAAGACTAAACTTTTTCAGATAGTGAAAGGTTTCCTGTGATTTGCCTACAGCAGCAGAAACAAGGAAACAATGAATTCGCGAGTGACGCTTCACCCTTCCGAATGTTTTAAGTCTGTTGCGTCAATAGCACACTACATGACATAGTACATAGTAATTGGTGATAGTATTGGTGATACTGGTGTGATCTTTATCCATATCGCATTTGAAGCACGGTGGATTAGCGCCTTGGATTGAGGAATCGGAGAGGCGAGTTTGTATTGCAGACGAGTTCATTACTTAGGAAAGGTACGAATCAATCTTTTCTATCCCAAACTTATGGGTAAAATAGGACAGACCGGGTGCTATGACCTTGGCAACCAGTCTAGGAAAAGGAAAATCTGATTTCAAACCACCAGCTGCCTTGTAAATCCTACGTCTTTAGGCTATAAGAAAGTAACTTAAAAAAAACACCTCCGAGTGGATGAACAAAGTAAACTCAACATCCCCTGCTGCAAAACGAATCGGCAAGCTATTGCATTATTCTACTTTGAATGTCAACATCAACCACAATTCAGAGATAGGGAGGAATGATGGCCATTTCGCCGTAAAAATGCGCGACTGAATCATGACCTTTGGCATTATGGCTCTCCAATTTTCCTGTTTTTTATAACTTTTAACTCTTCGATATGAATCTCCGGTTTACGAAAAAGGATAGACCCCCGGCGTCTACATCTCACGACAGTTGAGTTACAACTGCGCTACACAACGCGCTACACCCCTTACTGAGTCAAGAAAGCAGTGAAAGGGAGCAAAAGAAAGAATTACGAGTAATTTAAACATTTTGGGGGTAAAAAACCATCCTATATGACTAACGCAAGTTTAAACGCGAGGATGCTTCCTGACCACGACAATCTTAACCTCTTCATGTCAAGGGGTCGAACATTATTTATCATTCATATCCTCATAATATATGCGAACTCTCTGTGTGCAATTACAACAATTTTATTCAATAACCCTTTCCCTTGTGTGATTCAATGGACTTTTATTTGGTTAAGAATAGGATAAAACTACGAGGCTATTATATCCGTGCGTCATTTTTTGTCACTGATGTTCACCATGTACAAGCCCCAAGAGCCACGCAAGGTAGAAGTCTACAGAGTAATAGCTACCGTACCCAAACAAGGTGATAATGCTACAAAGACACAACGGGCTACCGGAATTCGAAGAGAAGTCAAATGCTTCAGATGGAACCGGGAACCCAATCCTAAACATGAAACTAGGAATAAACTTCTACTCCTAGTCAAAAGACTGGGGAGGAGAGTGAACCAGGTGATAGGAAAACATAACTACTACTATTGTGAAGGAAATAAAAATAAAAAATATACAAAAAGATTAGAAAAATAAGGGAAATAAAATTTCAGCGTTTATTCGGAGACTTTGGAAGTATAGATTCAAAGCAGACTTTACAAGGAACCAGAAACCGAATCCTAAACCGGAAACAAATGATAAACAGCTACTCCCATTCAAAAGATCGGAGATGAGTGTGAATTATCCGATAGGCAACTTATCTACTCCTATTGAGGAGTTTTTTTTTAATTGCTTTGTGAACATTCAGTGGTTAAAATCAAATTTATTTAACATATTTTGCTTTATTATTAAACTAGCAGCATGACCCGGCGTTGCCCGTGCTTGATTCAAAAATTGTACGACTCATACAGCAATCGCTATCACTTGACTTAAAATATTTTTGCCCTTCCTTGCCTTTAAAGGAGTGCCCTTTGCCGTGCTGATGTTGCTACATGCCTATCTCACACTGCGAATTTGTTCTAAGCTCTATACTAAACATTAAATCTGTTACGAAAAAAGAACTAAACAAAATGAACACAAAACGATCAGCTTTAGAAAAAAGGACTCGTAACTGGAAAAACCGAATGAAAAAGAATATTAACAACAAATACTTTTTCACACCCAACCCAGTTCTGCGGAATCAAAATCAACGTTGAGTTTAAGCAAGCGAATGAGCCAATTGGAGTAAAGTGCAATGCAGATTTAAATTTTTCCCACTTCTGACGAATGCAGCTATCGATTTTTTTACATGTTAGCATGCTAGTTAACATTCGCGTCAGTCAGCTGTTGGCTCTCACGCTGGCCAATAGAATCTTCCAGCCTATTCGTGGCAGCCAGCTATAGGCTCTCACTCTGACCAGTAGAAAATGGGCGCACTACATGAAACTACATGAAAACTACCGTAGAAGCATGAAAGAATCGATTATTTCCACTATCGATGGGAGTTGGGAAATGGAAATGCGGTCTTGGCCCCTTCTCTAATTTGGGGCACGTGCATGTAAATGTTGGTGCAAATCCGTCGAAAATTGCGGCCGTGCATTCGTTACACACACACACACACATCCTGCCTTTTATAGATAGAGATATATCATAGTTTCATTTTGAACATTTCTCCTGGGTTTGATAATAGACTACATCCGGCAGCAAGACCTATGATTGAGAGGTTTTGAGGAGCGTGAAACCAAGTGTTAATTTCTGTTGTTCCCAGGTCCACCCTGATCCTGGGTTGTAGCAGTTGTTAGGGTCCCGGTTATGGGCATATAGTGAACATCCAACCTGGGGTCAAAACAAATTGAAAGAATAAAAAAAATAATTTACCAGCAATAGATTTTTGTAAAAATGAAAAATTATTAAACTCACAAGAAAATTTAATTTCAACATTATAAATTACTCATAAGATGTTGAAAAAAGGGACAAATTTAAAATTTGTATATATATTCTGTTCCGAAAATATGACTCCACCACTGGGAATCGAAACCGTACGTATACATAAGCTTTTGTTTATCTGTGACATTATATAACCACGCCTTTGCATGTAAATCTATAAAATGTGGATATTAATGGATCTGCTCAAAGCAGCCGGTGTCAGCTGCTGCCATTTCTCATGTCCATCTGATCCATATAACGTAGTTTGACCCGTTGTGATGGTGTGTCAAAATATAATCTTCGAAAATGTCGATATAAAGACATTTGAATAGCTCCTTAATGGGCGACAAATCTCGGTAAATCTCGAAGACACGATAACAAGATGGCCATAAAGGAATATGAAGAAAGAAAAAGAAGTGGAAATGTACGAAGGAATGTAAAAAGGACGAGTAAAAAAACAAAAAAAACGGTTGAATCATGAGAAAGGCAAATATGTTGTCGAAATACGAGTCTTATTGGTGAAATAAATAATGCAATGGAAGGATGAGGGACGAATTTCTTTGCGGAAAGGAAGACGACATTATGAATTGGGTGGAAAATATACAACGAATAAAATACGCCTCTCTTTTACGAGGCGAGCAATTCCCATTACATTTGTATTCTATTACTAAGGAATGGGTTCAAATTTTCTAATAACAGTTGCATTATGAAACAGAATCCCAGGAGGATGCTTTCCCGACAAACTCTTCAAGTCTAAGGTTAACAGCAATCTTTTCACAAATATCTTCATAAGTTGAGCCTCTTTTTCTTACTGCTCACACAACTTCAATAACCCTCTACTCTGAGTGGCCTTTGGGCCTTGTATAGGGATGAACATTTTTTTTAAATGTTCATACGATGCAAAATCCAAGAGCCGCACAAGACTGAAGTTGTTGTGCAGACTAAGAGGATATGTTGGACAGATGGTTGCTCTTAGACTTGAAGGGGATAAGATTGTACTATTCAGGGAAGCAGCCTCTAGGTAGACTAGACCTTGAAGCAGCAGCAGTTGAGAAGAAGCAGTCCGGATGGAACTTCCTCCTTGCCAATGGAATATGAAGAGAACAGAGATTATTCGCCTGTGGATATGAAATGAACTTTCTTAGCTTCTAAAAGCATGAACGAGCTGCCTGTCTGTCTGTCTATCTATCTATCTATCTATCTATCTATCTATGATTGTTCATTATCTATCTATCTATCTATCTATCTATCTATCTATCTATCTATCTATCTATCTATGGTTGTTCATTATCTATCTATCTATCTATCGTTCAGTTCATTCGTTATCTATCTATCTATGATTGTTTATTATCTATCTATCTATCTATATATATATATATATATATATATATATATATATATATATATATATATATATCGTTCAGTTCATCCGTTATCTATCTATCTATGATTGTTGATTATCTATCTATCTATCTATCTATCTATCTAGAAATTGCCAAATATCAATGGAGAATTCGACTTTTATTATTTATATCCTAGAATACCTGAGTTATTTACTAATAGCTGTTTCTAGGTCTCATGTGGTTCCTTATCTATCTATCTATCTATCTATCTATCTATCTATCTATCTATCTATCTATCTATCTATCTATCTATCTATCCATCGCATCATGTATGTACGTGTATACATCGTTGGGCATGTATGTGTGTACATGTATGTATAAGTATAGAAAAAAAGGTTGTAATATATGTATATGCCAGGGCGTGTGTGTATGTCTTCACACGTGTGTGCAAGTATGTATATGTGTATGACAAAAAATCCCCGATTTAAAATCAAGCAATACCAAACAGCAGTACCAAACGGCTCTAATAAAGATATAGACAAAACGAATAGGCGGACAGAGACTCTCTTAAGATTGAACATCAGGAGATGATAATCTAAGGTAATTTAGTTTGATTTATGATTCCCACTTATCCTCAGCGAACCCAAGACACTTTTTTCACACGCAATTTTGTCTTTCCTTCTGTCTAAGTCACTTTGTCTCATCAACATCCGCTATCTATCTATCTATCTATCTATCTATCTATCTATCTATCTATCTATGATGGTTCATTATCTATCTATCTATCTATCTATCTATGATTGTTCATTATCTATCTATCTATCTATCTATCTATCTATGATTGTTCATTATCTATCTATCTATCTATCTATCTATCTATCGTTCAGTTCATCCGTTATCTATCTATCTATCTATCTATCTATGATTGTTCATTATATATCTATCTATCTATCTATCTATCTATCTATCTATCTATCTATCTATCTATCTATCTATCTATCTATCTGTCATGGTGAACTATCTACATTAGAATGAACTCTTCCTCCTTCATAAATACTAACCTGCGAGACTTCCTAATGTAGGCAGTCGGGACGCAGTGAACCCTGACTGTTCGGACGGACACTTCTATCTGCTGACTAATAACACTCTTATTTTGTATATATGTTCTGTCATTTCAATACACTGGTTCAAACTACCTTCTTCTCTCCGTGTCTTTCTTTCTGGCCCCTAACACGTCACAACACTATCTATCTATCTATCTATCTATCTATCTATCTATATATATATATATATATATATATATATATATATATATATATATATATATATATCAATCTGTTTCTTATCTATCTATCTATCTATCTGACTGATTGAACAAACGTTCTTTTTTTCAACAAAACATATCAAAATGATAATTGTGTTTCCTGTCAATAAATCAATGTAATTTAAAGTTCAATGTTCACTAGTAAATGAGATTGAAGCCAAAATAAGTTTTTTTTTCGGCTCGTGTCACGAATTGTCCTACAGACTTTTCCTATAACTAACATCTTCGGCGTTATTGATTACACAATTTCACCTTTAAATATGCCTAAAGTAAGAACTCTCTCATTAATGAAAGAAGGTTCAATCTCTAAATTGTTTGCAGAATATGACCATTCCCAGAAGCAGTGCATGACAAATGAACAAGAAACATTCAGGGGAAATTTTACAGCTGGTTAGAAAAATGTTCGGCCCGTGTCTTATCTAGGGAAATATACATAAAAGGTAGCGACTTGGCCACTACAAAATAAACACGAAAATTAATAGCGAGATCAGGGGAATTATCTATCTATCTATCTATCTATCTATCTATCTATCTATCTATCACAGCCTATCTATCTATCTATCACAGCCTATCTATCTATCTATCTATCTATCTATCTATCTATCTACCACAGCCTATCTATCTATCTATCTATCTATCTATCTCATGTGGGACGATGTGGTCTATGCTCAAATGTTGAGAAGAAACAACTTCATGTAAAACTTTTAAAATGATTATTAATTTACTCATTCCAAAACATATTTAAATGTTTGGAATGAGTATTTATCATCATTTCAATTATTTCATGCAGAATATTGTCCTTATCTTTGTTGTTATTATCACAACGTTTCGGTCTTTATAGCTTTTAGCCATCATCAGATGCTTGTCGACCCGTACACATTTTCTAAATTCCTTTATTTAATCTAAATCGGTATATTGTTTTCGTTCCGTTGATAGTGACTAGAAATATCTCGTGTAGTTCTTATTCAGTAGTACACAGTTATTTATCGCCATTTTCCTTGAGTCTTTAACTGTACGAAACGTTTGTTTTGGTTGGATTTGTTTTACGGTATATCAACCTCAATGGGTTATTTAATACCAAAAAGTTTTTTATTTGTTATTTTTATTGCTAGTAATATTTATTTTCAAAAATGTATTGCTGGTAATAATTTCAAAAATGTATTGCTGGTAATAATTTTTTACAAAAATGTATTGTTGGAATTAAAATTTATTTTTACACTTTAATTGCTGGTAAAAAATTTTAAAAGTGTATTGCTGGTAATAATTTTTTACAAAAATATATCGCTGGTATTAAAACTTATGTTTAGAATTTCCTAGATTTTTGGCCCCATTTTAAGGGTTAACTATTTACCGATAGCTGGGACCTTAATAGATACTACCAGCCCGGGCCAGGGTGAACCTGGGAACACAAGCAAGTAAGAGGTGGTTCTACTTCCTAATATTTCCTGTTGGACGTAGTTTATCGTATTACCCAGGACAAAGATGTAGTTTATCGCCTTACCGAGGACGAAGATGTAGTTTATCGTCTTACCCAGGACACGAATGTAGTTCATCGCCTTACCCAGGTCGAGGAGGTAGTTTTTCGTCTCACCCAGGATGTGAATGTATTTTATCGTCTTACCCAGGACAAAGATGTAGTTTATTATCTTACCCAGGACGCGGATCTAGTTTATCATCTTACCCAGGGCACGGATGTAGTTTTTCGTCTTACCTAGGATTTAGAGGTAGTTTAACATCTTACCCAGGATGTGGATGTAGTTTATCGCCTTACCCAGGACGCGGATGTAGTTTTTCGTCTTACCCAGGACGAGGATTCTTTAAATCACTAGGTTCCACAGGACCATAGACTCGTTAATGAAACCATCGTTTTCCGAATTTGGTGAAATCGCAATTTTGTGTTCGGCTTGGACAAAGTAGAAACGAGACGAACAATAAACAGAATGACACGAGAGCTTGGCGAGATATCCCGAGACATGGAACGTAATTTAAATAAAGGGTTCATAATTCACTGAAGGTTATCCAAGATTATTTATGACCATAGATCAACAGAACGTCCTAATTTTTTTTGGCCTAATTATTGACACTTTGGCGACTATTTTTGACTATGTTCTCAAACTGTGTTATTCGCCGACTTGTCTTGCCCGAAACCTGTCCTGTGTTTGTTTAATACTCTAGACACTTTTTTTCTTCGTGCATGTTCTAGAATATTCGTCTGTCTGATTTCGAATGTGTGTATAGCTTTCTTTGCAGTCCCTATATTTTCTGGAGACGCATACGCGCTCTGTTCAGTACATTCTGAATATTTATTGAACCACATTTCAGTTGCTTCCATCAAGTCCTCGTCTACAACAAGATTGTTTATCATTACCTATGACGTAAGAGATTAGATAATGCATAGTAGTTTTTCTTTGTTTCTCATGTTATTATCCCATCGCTTCTGTCTTTATATACACTATCCTCGTAGTTAAATTCGTTTGAATTTAACGCCCTCGGTACATTGCTCCATCAACTATGCATATCGTGTAGTGGTCTGAATTTTCTTTCAAAGCCAAGGACTGGACAACAGTAAACATGGTTTCTTCCTTGCCACCAACCGTCTAGAGAAGGACCATTCTAAGGTTAGCCTTCGGATATTTTCGCTACTATGTCTCACGGCGTGTGAATGCCGGAAAGAGGAGGCGTCCTGGGTGGTTAAAATTCTTGAGAATATCTTACAGTTCTTGTAACTAATTTTTAAATTTGTAATTCTATTAAACAGAAATTATGATAATAGCAAGAATAATTGGCCCATAGGACAACGAAATCTTTAAACTGATATGCAATGAAAAATACACACACACAAACAAATAAACACACACACACATATATATAAATATAAAAGTGAACATAGAAGTCAACACTTTAGAGGCGACAGTCTCTTTTCATGCTAGATGCAATCGTCATGCTTGACGATTGCATCTAGCATGAAAAGAGACTGTCGCCTCTAAGTGTTGACTTCTATGTTCATTTTATATTTACACATGCTCTATCTCTGATATTGAGCACTTTATCCTATAAATATAGCACACCTTAAGAATATATTTCTTCATATATATATATATATATATATATATATATATATATATATATATATATAGTAAAGATAATAAATCTGTTGGTGTATAATCCAAGTGGATCCTAATAATATAAAATATTAAAACTGATCCACAAAAAGAGCCCAATGTATTTATTATTTAAAAATGAATACACAATCAAATCCCCAATCACCTCATATGGAGAATAAGCTTATTTCGGCAGACGAAAATATAACTAGTCATATATATATATATATATATATATATATATATATATATATATATATATATATATATATTAGTCATTCTCATCAATCCCAGGGTTGATGAGACTATTTATATTTTCGTCTGCCGAAATAAGCTTATTCTCCATATGATGTGATTGGGGATTTTATTTTGTATTAATATATATATATATATATATATATATATATATATATATATATATATATATATATATATATATATATATATATATATATATATATATATATATATATATATACATATGTGTGTGTGTGTGCGCGCGCGAATGTATTTAAACTTTGAATTTTTATTACTTTTTACTAGATGAAGAGATTTAATTTTATTTTAATATTATTTTAAATTCTCTGATTCAACGGAATTTCATTGGTTGAATCCGTTTTTTGTGCTGGCTTTTCTTTTTCTTTTTATTTCTCTTTTTCTTTTTCTTTCTTTCTCTCTTTCTTTTTCTTTCTCTTTTTCTTTTTCTTTCTCTTTTTCTTTCCTCCTTTCTTTTTATTAATTTCTTATCTTCTTTCTTTTCGCTTTATATAAATCCTTTTGAGCTTTTATGGAAATTTTTACAAAGATAGAGAGTGGAGCAGAGGTTTATTCATCGTAATTCTGAATAAAATCGTTTGCTACCATTATTGTCTGCCACCTGAAGAAACGGAAATTTAACGTTGAAAAAATGTACAATTTTGTATTGGATATTTACAGATTCTAATGTAATAATGTATAATATATATATATATTTGACACGCAGAATCCCTCTATACATTTCTGACCATAGCTCAATTAGATCTCATTTAAATATTCATGTTGACCTACTGGACACTATTCATAGCATACTTGTTAACACCACTAATATAATAGCATCATCTACATGCAAAAAAAAAAGACTAAAAATAATGGAAGCCTTATTAATAAAAACAAAACAAAAACAACGCTTAATAATATTAACTATGAACATGGACGCAATATCTTGAGCGTGTTTTGAAAAATGAAAACATTTTATAAAACATACATGCAACAAACTATTTCTTATTTAATCCTTGAAAATGGCTAAATGTATAGCCGAAAGCCCTAGGATGAAAAGAACATTCGGACAGTTTTTATATAATTTATCATCCGAAAAGAAAAAAATATATATTAGATCGCATGAGAAATTGTATAAAAAACTAAATAAAAGTACCTCGTCTGTCGTATTCAATGAAATGTGCATGAAAGAAGGATTGCTGAGTAAATGCACAAATATATATATATATATATATATATATATATATATATATATATATATATATATATATATATATATATATATTGATAATTGAATCTCTAGTTAATTCTTTCATGTGCTTTCGACTTTTGTTCGTGCACTCTTTGAGCAATCACTTTTTCCTTTATCTCTCTGCAATATATTAAACTAGTTTTCTGATAGTATAGAAATGATTCTCTCTTTTTTTCTCTCTCCCTCTCTCCCTCTCTCCCTCTCTCTCTCTCTCTCTCTCTCTCTATATATATATATATATATATATATATATAGAGAGAGAGAGAGAGAGAGATATGAGGTGCGTTTTGGTAGCAATAATACTTTAAAACATGTTTGATATAGTTTAGCGCTTCTTTCTCATTCCTCCATGGCTATGATGATTTAGCAGTCTTAACATTTTGGTGATCTCACTGATCAGTGGCTGTGCTTTTTGCATTATGAAGGAGCCGGGATGGCAGTTTCCTGGTCCCTGCTTCCGACTGGTATTAAGTAGCCCGTACTCTTTTGTAACGATTAGAGAAACTCCTCTGGTCAACAGATGCATAATACCGAGGTATTTGTAGAGCCAAGTCACGCATCTATTTCCCCTGGGCAAACCTGAGAGTCCATTATACTTTAATTTTTATCACTTTCTACAGAGTTTGTATTGTCATTGATGATAGTAATAATTATTTGGGATTTTTTCTTCTTAAAACGAATCTGGTGACGACAAATACAATGTCACGAAATATGTGTAAGCCAGTGAACAAAAAAAATCACCTAACCCGCTTAAACCTTTCTTTCTTCAATATTCATGGCATTAGTTCTAATGTCTGTAGCGTTGAATATTTTCTCCCGAAACAGTCTCCAGATGTCTACAGACTTTGTGAAACTAATTTTAATTTTTATATTGCTACCAAGGAAATCTCCTTTCCAGGCTACCTTCTTCTTTGCGGAAAAGATTCAAGTATACATATGCATGGCCTCAGTAGTTTTATTTGAGAAAATATTCCATTTGCAAGGGAATTGATAATTGGGTCTCTAGATAATTCTTTCATGTGCTTTCGACTTTTGTTCGTGCACTCTTTGAGCAATCGCATTTTCCTTTATCTCTCTGCAATATATTAAACAGGTTTTCTGATAATATAAGAAATGATTCTCTCTCTCTCTCTCTGTGTGTGTGTGTGTGTGTGTGTGTTTTGGTGATTCTAATACTCATCACGTCATGTGGATCAAGCATTCTAATATCAGTGATATTCTTTCTAGCGACTGGTACTAAGGAGCCCGAAAACTTTATTAACGAGTAGACAAGCTGATCTGATCAACAGTTGCATAATATGGAGGTATTTGTAGTATCACATCCTGTTGTTCATGATGACGGTAGTCTGTGAGTATAGAATCCAGAGGTTGGCAGTGAATATTTCAAACACAGTAGGGAAGCGTAGTTCAGGTTAGCAGTGGATATTGGTAGCAGAGCGTAGTTCTTCCTTCTGTTCTGTTCATCTTTGGTTCTGACAGGTTCGCATTAGACATTCGGAGAGAGTAACCAAAATGGCCGCTGTTATATAAGACGGATTGAATATTTTACGCCTTCTGATTGGTTAACCTTCATTTGGGGGAACTATAAAGTGAGTCCAGTCATTTGAGTTTTTGCTCACTAGTACTTACATAATGGTACACCAAAATGGTAACACATCCCTCGTGTATTTCTCGTGGGCAAACCTGAAGGCACATTATGCTTTAGTGTTAGCCACCTTCTGGACAGTTTGTATTGTCATTGATGACAGTAATAATTATTTTGTACTTTTTCTTCTTAAAACAAATCAACTTATGGCAGATACAATGTAAAGAAATACGTGTAAACCAGTAAATAAAAAAAATCACCTTAGCCGCCGCAACGTTTCTTTCTCCAAAATTCCTAGCATTCCTTCTAATTTCTGTAGCGTGGAATATTTTCTCCTGAAACGGTATCTCGATGTCTTCGCACTTTTGGGAAACTAATTTAAATTCGTCTTAACGTTCCTATTGAGAATTATACCATAGAGGTTTCTTCTTGGTTTAAATCCGGCATGATGCTTGTGTACCTTCCTTTCATCTGCGAATATTTTTGTGTTTGATGATTTTAATGCTCATCAGATCATATCTTTGAGTAATCGCTTTTTCCTTTAACTCTCTGCAACATATTAAACAAGTTTTCTGATAATATAGAAATGATTCTCTCTGTTTGTGTGTGTGTGTGTGAGTGTCTGCTTGCTGATTCTAAGGCTCATCACATCATGCTAATCAAGCATTCTAATGTCGGTAATGTTCCTTCTTCCGACTGGAACTAAGGAGTCCAAACACTTTTTTTAACGAGTAGAGAAGCTGCTCTGATCAACAGTCGCATATTATGGAGGTATATGTAGTGTCACATCCCTTGCGTATTTCCCGTGGGCAAACCTAAGTGTACATTATACTTTAGTTGTAGCCACTTTTTGGACGGTTTGTATTATCAATGATGATAGTAATAATTATTTGGGACTTTTTCTTCTTAAAACAAATCAACCAATGGCAGATACACTGTAAAGAAATACGTGTAAACCAATAAATAAAAAAATCACCTTACCCACTTAAACCTTTCTTTCCCCAGTATTCCTGCCATTCGTTCTAATTTCGGTAGGTTTGCATATTTTCTCCTGAGTACTTCGGGAAACTAATTTAAATTATTCTTAAGATTCCTGTTGAGAATTATACCACAGAGGTGTCTTCTTGGTTTAATTCCGGCATGATGATTGTGTACCTTCTCGCAATTATCAAATGAAACAAGAATTTTCTCTCCAGCCTGTTTAGCCGCTATTCCCGGTGTATCAGCGTGGTAATTCTAATCACAACCAATGCTTAAGGGGGATTAAGGACAAGCAAAACAGAAGGGGTGACAGGGAGTCTCCTTGAAAGCTTCCGCATCAGATATTCAGGCGGTTGGAGATGGCAGTACCTATGGTGGGATTTAGGTATAGTGTGGTGTTCCACATTCCCATCCTGTGCTTAAGGAAATTTCCTACCACAGTGGAAACTTTGTACATTTCCAGAATCTTAAGGATCCGAGAGTGTGGCACACTATCAAATGCTTTACGATAATCAATCCACGCAGCGCTAAGATTTCTACATCGTCTCCTGCTATTTTCCAGGAACATTTTGTTTTCATAAGTAGTTGATCTTTGCAGCCAGAGGAACCTCTCCTTCATCCATTTTGTTCCAGTGGAAGAATGCTGTTTGCTTCGAAGAAAGAATGAGTTCGGTTTGTCAGGATAGACGGGATCAATTTACATGTGCTGGGAAGACATGTTATTGGTCTACAATTTTCCGGATCATATGTTTCACTCGTTTTGGGCAAGATATGTAATACCTTCAGAAATCCATTCCGGGATTTCCTTGGGATAATTTACAAGCGTTTATAGAGTTTTTGCAAGGATTTTATGGATTGATGAGAGATAATAGAGCCGGACATTGGGCACCTTGTCATTTCCTGCAGATTTCCATTTTGGGGATTTCCTTAGAGCTTGCCTCACATTATTTGAGGTTATATTTTCCCACTCTTGCAGCATTCGTTCTTCTTCAAGTTCGATCCATTCTGACTTTGGGTTATATTACTTTGGGCAGCTCAAAATATTCTCCCAAAATATCTGCCCATTGTAAATAGATGGTGGTGTTTCGACATGTATAGGTGTATTTTCATTTTCCCTGTAAAATTTCTTAACGTCCGTTTGGAATATTTTATTTTGGCGATAGAACCGACATCGTATCGTCTTGTTCTCTGTGCGTTTAACTTAAGTCTCTGTTTCAGCATTTTCTTGATTGATGGAGTTTCAGTTAGGGATTTCATTTTGTATTTCCGCTTGATCTTCTTGCACTTGCGTGTGGAGATATTTCGGTTTCTAGTGAGCTGATCTAATATAGAAACTCACCACTGATTTCCTATAATTCTCCCATCAGTTTTGCCTCCCAAGCTGGCTTTCTATGTCTGTTAATTTTTTTTCATTGTCTTGACCCCAAGCTTCACAATTGCTGCTAAAGCTGGTGCGTATATGACGTTGATAACTTCTGTGATATTTCACAGTGGTTTATCCGTTAATAGTGTTTCCATAGCAGCGTTGTATATTTTACTACCACAAATTCAAGTGGAAGAATATTTTTTGCTTTGAAGAGAGAAATCTTATTATTATTATCATTATTATTATTATTATTATTAAATTTATCATTATTATTATTATTATTATTATTATTATTATTATTATTATTATTATTATATTTCCTTTGATTTCTGGTGTATATTCATTACTTTTCGGACCCCGACCAGAGACCTAAGTTCAGAAATGGCATCATGATATTTTCCACTACACATTTTCCACCCCAACCCGCAAAAAAACACTAGGATCACACGCATTTTACATAGATAAAGACCTTCGAAGTGCGTGTGCTGTTCTTGTGAGTAAAATTTGTTGTATTTCTTTAAGGAATCCCTGCAGTAGGGTCTATCGGTACCTTTTACAATAATTCCGAGAGTCACTATCTACAACTGGAATTGGTGATGTCCTCCTCAAGTCCCACCTTTTTATTATTGTGCTAAGACAACCCGATTACCTGCCCTGTCTTATGATTCTTTAAAATAAGACACACCATCTTAGCCAAAACGGCGAGACTCTTCAATAACGTTCAATAAAGACACATTAAGCCGAACCAGTCTCCGAGTTTTCATGACAATTATTATTATTATCATTTTTATTTTCTTTGATATCTGGCGTTTACACATTTCTTTCCGGGTCTCGCCCAGAGACCTAAGGTTAGAAATGGCATCATGACACTTTCCACTGCAAAGAAAAAAAAATTACATAGTTAAAGCCCTTCGTAAAGTGTGAGCTGTACTTGTCAGAAAATTTTTTTGTATCTATTTGAGACATGGACTTCCAGAGATCCCTTCAAACAGCCTAATGGAATCTTTTCCAACCAGTCCAAGGGCTCCAACTACAACAGGGATTGTTGATGTTCCCATGTGCCACATTTTTGAGATTTCTATTTCAAGGTCCTTTTGACAGTTTTTCGAATATCTTCAAAGATACATTGCAGTCTGCAGGGACTGCCATATCAATAAGCAGGCACTTATTTTGTTTGTGGTCTTTAATAACAATGTCTGGGCGGTTGGCTTTGATTGTTCTGTCAGTGTGGATTGTGTAGTCCCATAGAATTGTAACAGGTTCTATCTCCGTAACCGGGTCTGGGTGGTGTTCGTACCAGTTTCTTTCAGCTTCCTTCCCATAGAAGTTGCAAATTTTCCAGTGCATATATTGGCCCACTCTGTCATGCCGGGTTTTATATTCAGTGGGTGCCAATATCGTGCAACCTGATATAAGATGATCAATGGTTTCTGGATATTTATCACAGATTATTATTATTATCATTATTATTATTATTATTATTATTATTATTATTTGATTTCCTTTGGTTTCTGGTGTATACTCATTAACTTCCGGGTCCCAACCGGAGACATAAATTCAGAAATAACCTCATGACACTTTCCACGGAACATTTTTCTAAGACCAAACATATCTAAGATCACACACATTTTATATAGATAAAGCTCTATGTAATGTGCGGCCGATTTTGGTGAAGGGAATTCTTCTTATTATTATTATTATTATTATTATTATTAGTAGTAGTAGTAGTAGTAGTAGTAGTAGTAGTAGTAGTAGTAGTGGCATATTTCTTTGAGTTATGTTGTATACTCATTAACTTCCGGGTCCCAACCAGAGACATAAATTCAGAAATAAACTCATGACACTTTCCACAGAACATTTTTGTAAGACCAAACATATCTATGATCACACATATTTTACATAGATAAGGCTCTACGTAATGTTTGTGCTCTACTTGTGAGTACAATTATTATTATTATTATTTTATAAAGTTTATAAATGTGTGATGTTTTTCTCTTTAAACCTGGCTTTTAAATCCCTTTCTGTTGCCTTTTTTGTTACCTATCTTTTCATTGCCCGCTCCTCGTAAATCATGCAATTCAACGGCCTGAATCATTTCTGCATCCATATTACAGCTGGGACGAAATTGCCACTCTTCAAGATGAAGTACAGTCGTTTGACTCCTTGACACCTTTTCGCCATTGCTGATTGAGCGACTATTTAGAATATTGGAGAATTACATTAATTCGTTCGTCAGTCCGAGGGAACGTCGCTGACGCCATTTTGCCACGCAGTTACAGCCGCCCACCACCCCAGTGTTTCCTTTATAGTTCTTTCTCCTCCACCGTCATTTCGCTTTCATTCACCATTCTTATATGTAATATTCTTACTGTTGACATCGTGCCTCTTAAATTCCCGCTCCTTACATGTCTCCACTATTGCGCATGCGTTCAAAGCACACAGAAATACAGTTAATGTATCAGCCATCTTCCCCTTCTTTCTTATATACAGATTAACGTTTAAGTAATAGTCAATAATTTCGAATTAAAGCCGCAGCGATAGTTAGACACGAATCGCGGGCGAGTAGGCTACAATGAGAAGGCTGTTACATGTTAAAGGTTTAGATTTAATGTCAGGCAGTTAACTAAAGTAAGTGGTGGCCTTAAGCAAGTCTGTCAGTATCGCTGAGAAAGTTTATCGCGAATTTGATGGATGAACTTAGCACGCCACCTAACGGCCAATCGACAGCTTTTAGACGTGCAGTCATGCAGTCGTGAAAAGTGATGATGGCTTCTCGCAGTGTCCATTAAGGAGGATAATCCGAATTTCCCACAGGACAAAGGAATGCCCATCAAAGATTGAACTGAATCAACACATCGAACAGAAAGCGAACACTTATTTAAGAATAGCTGTCCGCTTATAAAAAGTCTCTGGTCTGGCGGCCGTGTCTATATATTTAAATAGAGGGTGGCGTATGGTGACTCATTTTTTTGTTTTTTGTTTTTTTTTTACTTTCAGAAAATCAAAAAGGCAGGTTTTCAGAAAGTGATTTACAAACTTTTCTGTCTATATCGCCACAGTCATTTTGTGACCCTGGTGCAATTAAAGGCGTTAATGTAAAAATATAAGCTGAAATCGCTACGACATATTCCGGCTTATTTACAAACCGTGGGAAATAAAAAAAAACGGAACTAGGAAATCATATTTGTTTTCCTGCCGCCATCAAAAGAGAAAGTTGCGATTGGTAGGCCAGGGGCCAACTTAAATATAATTGTGTAAATATAAACAACTCGGGAAGACAAAACTTAATCTGTCACCCGATTAGGAAATTGAAATGAAAAACGTACTTGTAAGGTCTGTATGATAACCGAGGGGAGCCTGACCACTGGTTGGGGGTGCACTAGAACAAACCATACCAAAGGTTGGGGAATAATATTTGTTATGGAAAAACAATGATAAAAATATGACTGCCTCTTCGCCCACTCGGTTTAAAATTAAAATTGTCAAAATGATGTGGGGTTGCTCTCCGATGGAATACCGAGAGAGAAGGAGAAAAAGGGGAAACCATTGCCTCCGTCCATTTGGAAGTAATGGTGCAAGGCATAAATAAGAGAAAGTATGAGCTATAAAATCAGGGCGATAAAGCAACTAAATCTGAATGTTGGAGAATTTAGATTGTTCAGTTCAATAAAGACATTTGAGTGAGGATTGCTTTGCCATCGTATCCGTTGAAATTTCCATATCCGAAAGTGGATTAAACAAATAAACACTAATATTCAAAACGGGTTAGTACAAGATGATCAAATAAAGAAAAGCGTGAAAAAACATTCGTAAGATTTCCAGCACCTTCCTCAGTATCAGAGCAGAGGCTATCATTGACCTGCTTTGAAAGTTTCGGTCCTTGACTATAATATTTTGGGAATGGTTAACATTGCATCATTATTATATCTGTTTCAAATATGCCAGGGTTTCTGCTCTCTGGTAAGAGAAATTTTGCATTCCTTACTGACACCAAACTGGAAAATGTAAGAACGCTGGAAAAAGCAATATAAAAACTTAAATAAATTTTCTTGTCTGCCCTATTCAATGAAACATGTTTAAATAAATGGACGCAGAAAAAATATGTTTGATTAAATAAATTACAGACATTATGTCTGCATATTTTTAATAAAATCCGTTCATACTCACGAATAACTTTACGTGTATTGCAATTATATGATGTGAGAAATATGCTATGACTGTAAGAATCGCATTTATATACCATTTCCCAAGTACTTTCGATCTTCTTCAGATATCATCTTCAGGGATGTAAGCAGTAATACAAAACTATGTGTTGCTATCCATTGATGTATTTTTCCTTTTGCTTTTAAATGCAACGGTTGACAGTCTTGCTTAGCATTCATTAGACCATGAAAAAAATTATCCACTATGGAATTTTTCCTGCAATGTTTTAATGTCATGGTCATGCTCGCTTTAAAGAGTGAAAAAAAATCTTCCTTTAATAGGCATTTCACAACATTTCTACTGTATTCGTCACTGATTCTATTAAGTGTCGGCTTTAATTTTTGATGTAGATTGCTTCGAGAATCTGAAGTTTATTTAATCAGATATATCTAAAAGAGTATTTCTTGCCTAATACACATACACACACACACACATATATATATATATATATATATATATATATATATATATATATATGTATGTATGTATTGTGTATTGAGGTAGCAGTCCTGCTTTCATGCAATCTTCATTAAATATAACACACATGGAGACTAGCGGGCACTATTCGCAACATACTTGTTACATATAACAGAAGCGTCTACATGTAAACACTGCTAAAAATAATGTAAGCCTTATTAATACGGGGGTGATTCAATGAATCAGGTGAATTTTTCGGTATGAGGACTTCTAATACAGATAGAAGCTTACTTTTTAAAATTTTTCAACGTAGACTCCCAGCACTGTCACACACTTTCCCATCTGTGCACAAGCTTCCGTATTCCCTCAGCGTAAAAATCTTTGGACTGATGTCTCAGCCAGTCGCTCACAACACTTTTGACTTCATCGTCACTTTTAAACTTCGTGCCTCTCGTGAACGCTTTCAAGGGACCAAACAGGTGAAAGTCTGAAGGGGAAAGGTCTGGGCTGTAAGGGGGATGAGGGAGCAGTTCCCAGCCCAGCTCGTTGATGGTCTGCACCGTTTGGGCTGCTGTGTGAGGCCTTGCGTTGTCATGATGCAAGATGACTCCTTCTCACTGATGGCCCCTGCGTTTGTCCCAACAGATAAGCTCAAAGTCCTTGCAATGCCATCCACTGTCACCCTTCTGCCAGATTGAATGAGGTCATTGACTGATTCGATTACCTCAGGAGACCTCACTTCTGTAGACCTCCCAGGCCTGTCTTCATCCTCAACACTGCTCCGTCCTTCTTTAAACAATTTAGCCCACTTGTAGACATTATTTTGGCTGAAACATGTGGCACCATACACAGTTGACATTCTCCTATGAATTTCAACTGGTTTGCACTCTTCAGCAACCAAAAACTTGATAACGGGCCGCTGTTCAATCCTGGAGCATGCTTCTTGGTTGGCCATCTTTGTTAATTGCCAAAACTCGCAAAGTTTTTTTTTAGATCTGCAAAATAAATTAAATCCATGTGAAAAACAAGTAAAAATAAATAAATAAATAAATAAAGAGTAACCTTCTATCTGTATTAGAAGTCCTTATACCGAAGAATTCTACTTATTTATTGAATGACCCTCGTATAATCAAAAAAAACACTCAATAATATCAACTATGAACATGCACACCATA
>OZ038518.1:56988163-57000663 GCA_964036315.1 Acanthosepion esculentum | reverse complement strand
ACAACGTGATGCGGCGCCATGTCCTTTGTGATATTTTACGAAGCTTTGCTTTGATGATTACTGCCAAGGCTCTTCGAACGGCGTCCTTCAACTGATAGGGGTTTTCTTGTATCGTTCTTGTGAAACTCTCTCCTTGATAATAATACCCCCACAGCGCGTTGAAATAGAAAATTATATTATGTAGAGGGTGACAAGACTTTCGGACATCATCTGTATATATTGGGTTGGCCAAAAAATCAGTTCGGTTATTAAGCCGAAAATTTACTTAATAAACCAAACGAACCTTTTTTCCAAACCAATAATCACTTTACATTATTTGCATTCAAACTATCGTCCTTATCTTTGTTGTTACTATCACAGAATTTCGACCGTCGTAAGCTCCGGTTTTCAACAGGTGCATGATCACGGAAACAAGAACAATTTACCCTTATCACCCGACCGGCGTCTTCTTGGGGAGCTGTTTTCAGTCACCGATCACTCGACAAAGAGGTTTTGATTACAGATTTGTCCTTTTCCTAGACTGGTTGCCACCAAAGGTTATAAGACCCAGTTTGTCCTGCTATTTAACCCATAGCTGTAGGTGAAAATGGTTTTATACCTTTCCCAAGAGTACTTGGGCATAAGTGAAAGTAATGAACTTGACTTGAATTCGAACGTGGTTTTTTATTCCTTATTCCCAGCTGCACAATTAAACGAGCCTGCTTTCACTTAATTTAGCAAATAAAATATATTAACTGTTGATAAGAATATTATCATTCGATGTTCTATATTATAAAGGGTAATCCGAAAATCCCTCTACCAAAATGCGATGAGAACAATAGAACAGGTAATGCAGTAATACGAAACATATGGACTGGATTCAGTTTATTTAATTTATTCACGCTGTCACACATCGAAAAGGTCTGTATGAACACCATCATTTTCTAGTCGCATAAGGATGCGATGGCATGCGAGATATTTTACGAAGTTTTGCTTTTTTGATTGTTGCAAAGGCTCTTCGACCGGCGTCGTTCAACTGATGGGGATTCTAGTACCGTTCTTGTGAAACTCTCTCCTTGATAAATACCTCACAAAGCGCTAAAATTGAAAATCACATTACGTAGCGGCGACAAGACTTAATCTACAGGCTGGTCCGAAAGTTTTGTCGCCCATTGCCAAAAAGTATTGAGAACAGTAGAACAAATAATACAGTAATACAAAGCATATGTACTGGATTCAGTTTGTTTACTTTCATTGGCGGTGTCACATATCGAGAAGGTCTATGTGAACACCATCATTTTCGTGTCAGCCATCTGAAATAGAAAATTATATTACGTAGAGGGTGACAAGACTTTCCCACCAATACGTCGAAAAACGACCAATCTAATTGTTGAATATAAACTAGTCCATTCGTTTTTTCTTCTTCTTTCCGGGAAGTCGTACATTATTTAATGATTTAGAAACACTGGTCAAAATTATTGTACAGAAAGTGGTCCGAAAGTCTTGTCACCATATACCAAAAAGTAACGAGAACAATAAGAAACAAGTAATACATTAATACAAAACACATGTAGTGGATTTAGTTTATTTAAGGCTGTCACACAACGAAAAGGTCTGTATAAACACCATCATTTTCATGGCACAAAGTGTTGCGTCGTCATGTCCTGTGTAATATTTTACGAAGCTTTGTTTTGTTGATTGCTTCAAAGGCTCTTCCTACGCCATCCTTCACCTGATGGGGATTTTCTGGTATCGTTCTTGTGAAACTCTCTCCTTGATAATACCCCACAGCACGTTGAAATAGAAAATTATATTATGTATGGGTGACAAGACTTTCGGACCATCCTGTATATATTGGGTTGGCCAAATGTTAGTTCGGTTATTAAGCCTAAAATTTACTTAATAAACCAAACGAACCTTTTTGCCAACCCAATAATCACTTTACATTATTTACATTCGAACTATTGTCCTTATCTTTGTTGTTACTATCACAGAGTTTCGGCCGTTGTACTCTCCGGTTTTCATCAGGTAAAACGAGAACAAGCTACTCCAATAGAATAAATAAAGGGTTCATTCTAGTACCGTTCTTGTGAAACTCTCTCCTTGAAAAATAATTCTCAAAGCGCTAAAAATGAAAATTACATTACGTAGCGGCGACAAGATTTTCGTACCATTCTGTACATAAGATTTTTCTATTATTCACTGTCTGTTTTATATCATAACTGTGTGCGCGCATTAGGTTTTTTTTATGTAGTGGTATGCGCGTGCGCCTGCGCCTGCGCACAAGAGCATGTGTTTCAGTTTTTATGTGTATATACATGTTATAAAAGAAATTAGATTTTTTCGGCCTTTTTTTCCTTTTGGCGGAAGGTGGCACGAACGTCGAGAGGCCGGATGGCGTCTTTCTTAAATTTGAAATTCCACTGCTCCTATTTTAAGCATCTGAAGCCATTTTGAGAGCCTTGCCCAAAATTACCCAAAATAACGAAGGCATAGGGGAGTGACGAGTGGGGTAAACGAATGAACCCTGGCGCGAGATGTAAAAATAAGAAACAAAACAACAAAAAAAGCAGATAGTTTCAATGCCGGAAGTAGTAGTGACTTTGCCAAAAGGGGAGAAGAAATTGCTGACCACTGCAGGAAGGCATCGGAAAATGTGGTTGGACAGATCGGAAAACAGGCAGGTAAATGCCTTTTTATATATATTGGAAAGACAACCAACCGTCACCATCACATTTGCATCATTAACACACTCACACACATACACACACGCACAAACACACATAGATAGATAGATATGTCTGTAATCACACATATATATAAATGTGTGTGTATATGAAAGAGAAAGGGGAGGAGGAATATTGGAAAATAATCGACGTATCAAAGAAGAGATATAAAAAAAAATAGACTGAGAGTCAAGAAAATTCTGTTTATTCTGATTTTGAGAACTGCGCCAGACCGAGGATTTTTCGCTACCACATTTCACATATATATAAATATACAATACCTTTTATATATATAAATATTAACTATACAAATACTTTCGCGGTAACTGCTCCGATGAGCTGCTTTCGCTGGTTCCCAGACTCCATGAATTTAAGCGTTCAACTAGGCTGGCATCTCACTCTAACCCTTTCACTATCGAAACTGTTAAATGTAGCCGTTTCTTCTATTCCAATAGCTTCATGTCTCGCACTTCTCGCCTGTGGAACTCACTATCCTTTTGCTGTTTCCCTGATAGCTATAATCTCCAACTATTCAAATGTAATGTCAATCGACGTCTCCATATGCCTTGATCTATCCCCTAACCTTCTGGTTGTCCGTTCCTCTATCAGTCCTCTTTGTTCTCGCTCCACATCTGTAAACCCTTGCATGCTAGTGGCTTCCCGCCTTGCTTGGGGTGAATCGCTTAATATATATATATATCACACTGATGAGCTTTGAAACAGCGAAACAATCTGTCTGTGATGACAAAAATATTGGCTCCTGAAAAATTAATTTCGGTTGAGCTCTGTGGGTGTGAGGTGTGCGTTTGTAAACAGTGACTATTAAAGCTAATATAGCATGACTCTTCGGCAGAATTGGGTCACTGTCAGTCACTGTGTGTTTATCTAAATCTAAAAATAAACACGCTAAAATTCACCTTCATCCCTGCTGTATGCCGACGGCTTAGTGGTAGAATTTCCGACTGACGCCAATTCAGTCAGATTTGGATGGTAACTAGAGGCAACCGGACGTCTAGCCACACGGATGAGCTGTGAAACAGTCTGTCTGTGGATGACAAATATATATATATATATATATATACATATATAGAGAGGTGACTATACTCGTGTCGAAAAACCTTCGAATTCTTGATTTAACAATAGCCAAATCAATCTCGAAGGGAAAAAATGGTTTTAAAAAAGAAAGAGACAGGAACATGAAAGTCTGTCGAAAATAATCGCACAGATACAGGTTCAAGGCCCAAAGAAAAAACCCCGATACGAGTAAACAACTAACTGAAGAGCTCGATACAAACGTAGAGCAAACATAATGAAAACCTACGGCAATCTGCCTAAGTGAAACCTTGTTAGGTTTTGACTATATATATATATATATATATATATATATATATATATATATATATATATATATATATATATATATATGAGTCTTATGGTCAGAAAACGAACGTTCTAACCACTCGGCCACATGCCCATATATATATATATATATATATATATATATATATATATAAGACATAAAAGGTTAATGGTCAGAGTTGAATCAGATATTTTAACTTAAAAAGAACAGATCAGTTGAATCGGCTACCTTGGTTTCAACCTTATGATTCTTTGGATCAGGAAATAAAAAGAACCTTTTAATCGAAAAACCGATGTTTTGGGCCCTTGCATATATAATAAGAAATTCCTCTTAAAAGCATAAGAGGATGCATAATATATATATATATATATATATGTGTGTGTGTGTGTGTGTGTGTGTGTGTGTGTGTGTGTGTGTGTTATGCAAGGACCCAAGTCATCGGTTTTTGGTTTAAGAGGTTCTTTTTTTTAGCTCTTGAAAATATATATCCAAATGAGCAGTGTTGAATGACAGGCTAATTCTAAAAACAACGGTCACCTGCATAAATGCAAAGCTCTTCAGTAAAATGAATGGAGCACTATGGCTGCTTGGAGTTTGTTTACGTTTGTAAAAACAATACGCTTGATTTGGCTGATTATCTCCCACAAACTGTAACTAAGTTCCGCTCAGCATAGTTGCCAAAGATACAACACGTGGGCTCTGTGGGTATTGAACAAATACAAAATTCGTCTGAGAAAGCTGCTGCAATAGGGATTAGCTAAACGCCCTAGTATATATATATATATATATATATATTAACTATATTAACTACGAACAAGGCCACGATGTGCTAACCGTATTTGGAAATTAAAAACATCTCTACAACACACTAAAACATACACATAAGGCACACACTCAATTAAACTGAAAAATTGAATCATCCTTGATAATGGCTAAAGGAATAGCCGAAAGCGCTCGGAACTATAAAACATTTGGACAGTTTTTACACACTCTTTGTCCTGAAAAGAAAACACTTGTTCGAACAGAAGAAAAATTAAATAACAAGCTTAACCGTAGTACCTTGTCTGTCGTCTTTAATGAAACATGCATAAACGAAGGATTGGTGCCTATACATATATATATATATATATATATATATATATATATATATATATTGCATTTACAACTAATGAATAAACATACTTTTCACATAATTAACTGTACACAGATGCCTAATAGTTAATTATCCATAAAAAGTTGAAAGATTGATTTAATATAAATAAATCCCATTTATCTATTTTAATGATTATATGAAGATTATAAATGATTTTAATAAAACACACACACACACACACACACACACACACACACACACACACATATATATATATATATATATATATATATATATATATATATATATATATATATATATATACATATTTAAAAAGTGGTTTACTAATGGCCAAGTTTGAATTCAAACTAAGAGCAGATGGGAAAAGAGGGAGGTAAATTAACAATCTTCAAGTATATTTCACTTATCATATATATATATATATATATATATATATATATATATATATATATATATATATATAGATATATATATAGTTAGGTTACGAAAAACTTGGCAATCCTTATGGGTAGTCCAAAGGACGATGAAATCCTGAGGGCTCAATGTAAATTCAGAGCTAATAATTTAAAGAAAAACAGACCACTTTAAGGCTCCATGTGATAATTTATTTCACCACAGTGAAATTTAATCGATTAAATAGGTCAATGTCTGCTCCCTCCTCCCCTAATACTAAGTATGATAGATAGAAATATTAAAATAAACCCTCTCTAAACTCGATCATGTCTCTCACACCACTCCTCACTACCCTCTCTGTTAAATTACATAAACTTAATACTACCCGTCAAAAGTGTAAATGTTCATTTCATTTTTCTTTTCATCGTTTGGAAGTGTAGTCTGATGATCCAGCGTCCTTTAAAAGGGCTATGGAGAAATAAATTATTACATGGAGCCTTAAAGTGGTTTTTTTTCTTTAAATATATATATATATATATATATATATATATATATATATATATATATATATATAGTAAAGGTAATAAATCCATTGGTATATAATCCAAGTGGATCCTAGTAATGTAAAATATTAAAACTGATCCACAAAAAGAGCTCAATGTATTTATCTTTACAGAAAAAATAATGAATACACAATAAAATCCAAAATCACCCTGTATGGGGTATAAGTATGTTTCGGCAGACGAAAATATAGATCGTATGTCTTATCAACCCCGGGATGGGCTGAGTGCGTGTCAGAAATTGAAATTAAACTGTGAAAGTTTAAAAAATACATAGAAAAAAATAATACAGAATTTATCCATTTAATTGTTACAGTCAGACGAAAGGCATAATTAGTCAGAGGTCAGGAATATATATATATATATATATATATATATATATATATATATATATATATATATATATATATATATATAACATGGACACAATATCTTGGCCGTGTTTTGAAAAATGAAAAAAATTAAAATTATAAAACATACATACAACAAACTATTTCTTATTTAACAGTTAAAATATTAAAATATTTATGTAAAAAAGAACATTCGGACAGTTTTTATATAATTTATCATCCGAAAAGAAAAACATTATTAGATCGCACGAGAAATTATTTTAAAAAATAAATAAATAAACGCACCTGAAATGTGCACATATACGTGGATATATATATATATATATATATATATATATATATATATATATATATATATATATATATATATATATATATATACTCGACTCTCCAGTCGAATTTGACGTATGAGGGTCAAGCAGAACAATTCCAAGGAAACCGACGCCAACACAAATTTGATCATAGTGGGGAAGCTTTCGTGCAGGACCATCCACACTTTTTGAAGGGCCGAATACAGAGACCTGGTGCACTACGTGCCACAGGGCCCCCAAACGATCCTCCACAGGTTTTGAATTCAGTGTTGACCTTCTCGTAGACCATTTGCCATCCAAGGCTATAGTTACCCATAGCCGGAGGGAGAAGAAGAGGATTCACACCTTTCCCAAGGTTAATAGCACGTAAGTGAATGTAATCGATTCGTCTGGAATTCGAACTCGGCTCTCTCCGATTCCTCAATCCAACCCGTTATCCATTACTCCACCGTGACACCTAAATGTGTGTGTGTGTGGGGGGGGTTCCCGCGACTTACAATTTCATGTGTATGCTCTGTTTGGCGATTCAAAGGACAATATCTTGTTGAAAATATATTTCGCCGATGACGTAATCAAAATTTTCGGAACAAAAAAGAATGGAAAAGGCTTTGCACTAAACAGACAGCTGGGTGGAGATATAATAAACGGGTCGTCTCGAATAAAGGAGGGGTTGTTTGGAAAAAATTGAAACATTATATAGTCGATGTAAGTAGCGACTTCTTCGATTCTACTCATTTGCATAAAAATGTTATAGATGGCTATTTCCCACGTTATTTTTGCTGTCTCCGCTGCTGCTGCTGCTGCTGCAAAGGATGATGGCGGTCCTATTTTAATGTTCTCTCAGCCAGTCATGAATGATAACAGCCATACAAGCACTAAGTGACCTCATGTGGGGGCGTCAATAAAACGTGAGAAAATTGGAAAGATAAAAGAAAAACAAATCGACAGAATACGATGAATAAAAATAGGTTTAATGACGAAAAAAAGAAAGCTATTTCAAGAGAAGGAGAGAGAGAAAAAGAAGGAGAGAGAAAAAGGAGAGAGAGAAAGGGAATGAGAGGGAGAAAGGGGAGGAGAGAGAGAGAAATAAAAGGAGAGAGAGAAATAAAAGGAGAGAGAGCAAAAGAGGGAAAGAGAGAAAGATAAAAAGAGAGAGAAAGCGAAGGAGAGAAAGAGGAGGAGAGAAAGAGGAGGAGAGAGAGAAAGGGAAGGAGAGAGAGAAAAATAAGAAGAGAGATGGGAAAGAGAGGGAAAGAGAGAAAGATAAGGAGAGAAAGAAAGAGATGGAGAGAAACAAAGAGAAAGAGAAGGAGAGAGAGAGAAACAGGGAAAAAGAAGGAGAGAGAGAAAGAGTCGGAGAAAGAGAAAGGGAAAGAGAGAAAAAGAAGGAGAGAGAGAAAGAAAGGGAAAGAGAGAAAGATAAGGAGAGAGAGAAAGAGATGGAGAGAAAGAGAAGGAGAGAGAGAAAGAGAAGGAGAGAGAGAAAGAGAAGGAGAGAGAGAAAGAGAGCGAAAGAGAGAAAGATAAGGAGAGAGAGAAAGAGAAAGAAAGGGAGAGAGAAAGAGAGAGAGAAGGAGATAATGAAAGATAAGGAGAGAGAGAAAGAGAAAGAAAGGGAGAAAGAAAGAAGATAGAGAGAAAGGTAAGGAGGGAGATAAAAAGAAGAGAGAGATAAAGAGAAGGAGAGAGAAGAGAGAAGAGAGAAATAGATACTGAATAGGAAGTAAAGAAAACGGTTAAGAACGCAAGCCAAATTCCTGGGAATGAGAGAGAAATTTAGTGATTTTCTTTTCTTTTTGCTTCGAATCTAAAGCGCCCAATAACTAAATCGACGCGCGGAAGGTGATTTTCATCATTAATGTCGTCACTTCCGCTCCCAAGCGGCAGTTCAATAACCGTCGCTTCCTTTCCAAGGCAATGTTCATATCCGAGCTGATGATTAAAACTCGAAATTCTCCGAATGAAAAGCGCGGGAGAAGGTGGAAAACACGGAGTCAGCTGTTAAGGAACCGTTAAGATTAGCAGGGATGGAGAGTAAGGTTAAGAGAATAGTATTGGGGAGAGTAAGGTTTTGAAAGATAAATGGCACAGAGGAAAGATTTTTTTTTTTAAATGCTGACCGTTCTATAAGGATTTTATTTTCACGTTCTCGAGAGCCCAATTAATGTCATGTCAAGAGAGGCTTAACTCAACACCGGATATTGGCCTCGAAAACTAACAGGGTATTATGATAACCAATAAATGATTTTAGCAATTAACTGAGCAGTTTTCGTGTTGGTAGGTTTTATGCAATTCTCGCCTATCTCATTTATATTTTTTTGGGGGTCCCTTTGACTTTATTTTTCAGAGATTCTGTCTCTTACCTGGTATGCAAAGTTAATTCTATGGTTTATTTTCTGTTCTTTTGCACTCTTTATACAGGGTGTCCATAAAGTTCGTGTGCACTTTAAAAAATTTATAACTTTATTTGTATTTGCGATAGAAATAATCTGTAAAAAATGTTATAAAGTTTAATGTACCTAGTTTTAAGTATAGCTAAAATAACTAATGTGATTTCAGGCATTACTGTAAATCAGTTGGCAAATGTTTTCCGTGAACTGCAAAATCCTATTTCCCTTTGTATTGCTAATGATGGAGGACATGTGGAAACTTAAATAAAATTTCAATAAAGCCTTAAAAAATATAGATTTACTTCTTTCTAATCCTTTTTACAAATTATTATTTTATCGCAAATACAAATAAAGTTATAATATTTTTAAAGTGCACACGAATTTTATCGACACCCTCTATTTTGTCAGTCTCTGGTAATTTCTTTTATCCTTTCTTATTTACCTAACAAGCTTTTTTCTCCCGCCCTTTTGTTTTGTTCGCTTTCATTTTCTATAACTATATATCTCTCTTTTTTTCTCCCAACCCTAATATTTTTCTTTCTTGTTCTTCCTCTATTATCATTTCGTTTTTTCTTCGCCATTTTTTTCTGGATTTTAAATTTACCAGTCGTTTTTAGGACTTCCTATCCATCATTGGTCTTTTTGTTTTTATGTCACTACGCGTTTTACCTTTTCTAAGCCAGCTTGCAATTTTACAGTTCTTTTATTTCCTTTCATCAGTCTATCCTTTCTTTATTTTACATTCTACCTGATGTTCTTCATGTTGTCGAGGACCGTGTGGGTTTGCGTGTTGTTGAATTAGAAACACGTACTATTTATTCCTGCAAGAAGGTCCAACTACAAGAAAATGGCCGGACTCAAGTTGTCCAACCGAAGATGTAAAGAAAACAAACAAGACCGATATATATATATATATATATATATATATATATATATATATATATATATATATATATATATATATATATATATATATATGATATGTTTAACGTTCTTTTTATCATAAATGTCTTTAAAATAAATTGTCGGACATTGTCCAATTCAAAAATATTGATATATATATATATATATATGTTAACAAATATATGTATTAAACAACAAATTTACAAGTGACAAAGACATTAATATTTGTGTTTGTGTGTGAACGTAAAGAGTTTGTATTTTGGTGAATGTCCGTACGTACGCGTATGTGTGTTTCATGGTGGTTTCTCACAAGTGGGCAATACGCGGATTTCTACGAGAGATTACATTGTGTCCGCTGAAATGCTAAGTGAAAAGAGAACGAGGCAAGAAATTGCCCAGTATTTATAGTGTAGGGAGAGCGACCCCTAGTAAACAATGAGGGAATTAAGGAGGAGCTAATTCCGACAATGTTTTTTTTAAGCATATCAACCAAAGCAAGGCGGGTGTGCCACTAACACGCAAGGCGTGACAAAGGGTAAGAGGAAGCATAAAGAAGTGTGTTTGGGGAAATGATAAATAGAAGGTCGGGGAGCAAGATCAAGGCTTCAGAACATGTCGATAGACATTACATTTGAATACCTGATGATTATAGCTGTGAAGGAAGCAAGTAAGCGGAAGGGAGTTCCACTGAAGAGAAGTGCGAGATAAGAAGCTGTTGGAGTAGAAGAGACGGCCACATTTAGCCGTTTCGACACTGAAAGCGTGGGACCGAGATGTCAACCTTAAATTCAACCATTCGGAACCAGTGAAAGTAGCTCGTCAGAGCAGTTACCATGTAAATACATGTAGAAAACACAGAGGGAAACCACAGCACGTCTGTGAGAAAGTGACTGTAGACGAGATGTCAGATCAAGACCTATCATATTGCATATCCTTCGCTTGATTTTGTCGAAGAACTCGAGATGAACAGCGGGGGCACCAGACCATATACGGCAGCAGTATTCAATGCAAGGAGGAATGGTTTATTTGTAGATTTGAAGGATGGACTCTCGATGAGCTGGGTATCTGCCAATCTGATGGGAGGCAGATAGGGTTATTTATGGTGGGCAAATGAAAGCAGTTTTTTTGGACGCATTAATGTTTACAAGCCATTTTTATTGTCATTGTCGTTGTTTTTCTTCTTCTTGCTCTTCTTCTATGTCAGATCTTTTCCAGGATTTAAGCGATCATGGCTCTCCACAACACACTATACTTCGTATTTTTTAGCACTGTCTTTTCAAAATCCCGCCAACTCTTTTTTTCCACTATGCACTAAGTAAAGCTTGTTAGATATTCAATGTTTCAAGCAAAATTTTGACCTATGCAATTACGTGACCAATTCAGGTGCAATTACGAATTATTCAAGTATAATTTCGACCAGTTCAGGTTCAGTTTTGACCAATTCAAATACAATTGTAACCAGTTAAAGTTCAGTTTTGACCAATTCAAGTACAATTTTGACTAGTTCAAATCAAGTACAATATTGACCAATTCAAACAGAATTATGACAAAATCAAATACACTTCAGACCAATTCACATCAAGTACAACTTTGACCAAATGACAGAACAATCAAAGCTAATCGCGCAGACATTGTTATTAGAAACAGCAAACAATAAAAAGGTCTCCTTATTGAAATGGCAGTCCCTGCAGACTGCAATGTATCTCCGAGATCTGAAAAATCCTATCAAAATACAACAACCAAGAAATCGAAATCTCGAAAATGTGGCAAATGAGAACATCAATAATCCCTGTTGTAGTTGGAGACCTCAGATAGATAGGAAAAAATTCCAATAGACTCATGAAGGGAATCCTGGAAGCCCATGCCTTAAAGAAATACAAAAAATGTTCTCACGAGTACAGCCCACATCTTACGAAGGGCTTTCTCTATGTCAAATATTTGTGTTGTTGTTCTTTTTATTCTTTTTTTTTTTAATTTTTAAGTGGAAAATGTCATGATGCCATTTCTGACCTAGACTCTCTGGCCGGCCCCGGAGAAAAATGTGGACACACCAGAAATGAAAGGAAATAATAATAATAATAATAATAATAATAATAATAATAATAATAATAACCGAGAGAAAGGAAGATGGAAGTGTCATATAATTTGGATTATTCAAACTTATAAAATATGTATAGCTGGCCACTCGTATTCAAGGATACTAGCCAATCTATATTGCAGACGATTGCAGAAGTGCATTGGCGTTTATTCAACACCCACATATGGTTTATACTAAGACGTTAGTTACAGTTTCTGGGAAAGTGTGTACTATCTAGCGTGAGCAACAGTTTGAACAAGGTTAGCACGTTGAATCTATCGGCCACGATGACTTGTGATTTCATGCTAGCACATTTATCGTCGGCCCCCAAGGATTC
>OZ038518.1:56978163-56985663 GCA_964036315.1 Acanthosepion esculentum | reverse complement strand
CGATCAAATTTATTTGGAAAACAAGTAGGGAAATCCAATATTTGTCTAAGAGACTGAGGAACGAAAACATTCAATGCCGGCTACATCAGTAATATCAAACTGATTAAGACACTTGACGTGATGAGCATTAAATTCTGTAACGACTTTATTATTATTATTATTATTATTATTATTTCTTCCTCTTCTTCTTCTTCTTCTTCTTCTTCTTCTTCTTCTTCTTCTTCTTCTTCTTCTTCTTCTTCTTGACGTGATGAGCATTAAATTCTGTAACGACTTTATTATTATTATTTCTTCTTCTTCTTCTTCTTCTTCTTCTACTCCTCGTTCTTCTCCTCCTCCTCCTTCTTCTTCTTCTACTCCTCGTTCTTCTCCTCCTCCTCCTCCTCCTTCTTCTTCTTCTACTCCTCCTTCTTCTTCTTCTTCTTCTTCTTCTTCTTCTTCTTCCAACGTCACAGGCCGGATGTGCCGAGCCCCTCCCTGCACTATCACTACTCCCATGGAAAGTGCTCGGACGAACTACGTTCTCGGGTTTCACCAGAGTTAAATTTCATGGCCAGGACCCACCATTCCACTTACATTGTAGCGAAGCACAATCATTCCCTCTCGATTCCATCGGTGAGAAGTAACTTCAAATCAAAGAGCTTCTCGCGAAACACTGCTGCCAGTTCGATGTTTGCCAGATAACTACAGTCTTAACCTCTTCATGTCGAGAGTTAATCGTTATCTTCCCCTGCAAACCATAAAAACGACCCGTTAATATGACCTTATAGCTCGAGTAGGCTCCGTGCCTTGTACATATATAAACAGAGTGTACTAGATATATAGATAGATATGAACTGACTGAAATATATGTGTGTGTGTGTATGGGTGTGTGTATACAGAGTGTACTAGATAGATAGATATGAACAGATATATATATATATGTTCATATATATATATATGTTCATATATATATATATATATATATGTGTGTGTGTGTATTTTTTAACATACAACTTGTATTAACACGTGCGATACCCTGTCTTCATCAGCCGCCGACCACGGCTGATATCACGCTTTCGGTGGCTATGGCGGCGTTTGCCACCAGGCATGGTATGAAGATAAGCTAATTGACCGTTCCTATTTGTAAATTCTTGTAATGAAATAAATAAACGATTTTTCCTCGTTGCAGCTTCTATCCGTAATGAAAGATATATATATCTGTTCTTATCTATCTAATACACTCTCTCTCTCTCTCTCTCTCTCTATATATATATATATATATATATACATATATATATATATATATATATATATATATATATATATATATATCAGTCTGTTCATATCTATCTATCCATATATATATATATATATATATATATATATATATATATATATATATACATATATATATATACAATATATATTATATAATGTATATAATATTACATATATATATATATATATATATATATATATATATATATATATATATATATATATATATATATATGTAAATCACTAGCGGGTGTTAAGTGCCACTTAAGATTATCGCACAAAATTTCATAACTGAATCAATTAAGCTGTCAGATACTCATACGTCGAAATCGACGGGAGAGTCCATTATATATATATATATATATATATATATATATATATATATATATATAGAGAGAGAGAGAGAGAGAGAGAGAGAGAGAGAGATGCCAGACTGAGATAGATAGCGAACGTCACTCTGATAGAAGGTAAGAAACTCGACAGATCTCTACTCATTATAAAGCTTCAAAAACAAGCAACCACCAGGTTGAAAGTACCAATCAAATAACTTATCGCTTAGTATTCAAAATACTTGATTTAGTAGCGACTCATATTTTTGTCATGTCTTCTTTGACCTCTCTTGTCAGCATGGAATACCTTAATTTATACCAACAGTTTTGCACACTCAACCCCGACAGATCTGCGTCATTATTGGCTGACTTGGGGAGTGTCTTTGCGATACTAGATAACGAGCTTAGAAGAGTATTTTCTCGAAGCAGATTCAGCGCCTTTTCAGTGAATGATCCTAATTAACTCCTGCTAACAACAATAACAGACTACCTCTGTGGGCTAATTTTGATCATTCATGAACAACTTTCTCATCGTTCATGGCTGCCATCTTGGAAATTCCTCTTCGTTTTTCACCTTTCTTCTTGCATCGACTCTTCTTTTTACTCTTTTCTTCTTGCCTGGATTGTTTCTTATTATCATCTTTATTTTTTCCTACTTGCTTCTGATTTTTTCTTCATATTCTCTTTTGACCTTTTCTTTCATGTCGTTCATTCTTCTTTTCATTTGACATCGACTTCTTTTTTAGTTTTATTTTCTATCTGCTTTTTTCTTTTTATTCTTCATTCTTCTCATTCATTCTTTTTTTGCTTGTTCTCTAGTCCTTCTTTTTTCTTCATTTTCAGATAGTTCTTTTTATTATTCCTTCATTTTCTTCTTCATAATTATTAATTGCTTCCCATTTTTCTTCTTGCTTCTTCCTGTTTCTTTTTTCTTCTTTTAATTCTCTTTGTCAAGAATGAAGACTGAGACTCGGAAGATAAGTTAATCCAAGCTTTATTCGACAAAATACAAGCAGAGTTCACATCACGTGCTCCTGATATTCTCGAATATGACTAATTGTCGTAATCCGGAGAATGGGCCGTCAACGAATATGGCGTCGTAAAGGAGTGTCACAGTCCCTCTCTTATTTACGACACACTTCTTCTTTTTCTTCTTCTTCACTTTCTTCCTTGTCTGCTTGCTTCCTCCTTTTTGTGTCTGACATTTAGTTTTTCGTTCTTCTTTTTCTTCTTGCTTGTAAAATTTCTTCTTATTTTCTTTTTTCTTCTTCTCATTTGTAAATTTTTTTTCTCATCCTTCTTTATTTTGCTTTCTGCTTCTTCTTTGATTTTATTTTTATTCTTACAATGTCTCTCATGCCTCGGCTCGCATGTCTTGTCCCTCATCCTTTGTTTATATTCGCTTTTACCATTTTCTTTCATCTGCTTCATTCCTCTTTTATATTCTCATTTTCTTTGACCTCAGTTACTATTTCAGTTTTATTTTTCATCTGATTGTTTCTTTTTATTCTTCATTCTTTTCATTCATTCCATTTTTTTTGCTTGTTCTCCGCTCTTTTCCTTCCTTTTTCTTCATTTAAGTATAGTTCTTTTTAGTATTCCTTGTTGTTGTTGTTGTTGTTGTTGTCGTTCTTCTTCTTTTTCTTCTTTTTTCTTCTCCCTCTTCTTCCTCTTCTTAATATTATTATTATTATTCTCTTTTCTTCTTCTTCTTCATCATCTTCTTATTATTATTATTATTATTATTCTTATTATTATTATTTTCTTCTTTTCTTCTTCTTCTTCTTTTTCTTCTTTTTCTTCTTATTGCTTTCCTTTTTTTTCTTCTACTTATCTTCTTCTTTTTCTTCTTCTTCTTCTTATTCTCTTCTTTTCTTCTTCTTCTTCTTTTAATTCTTCTTAATATTATTATTTACTTATTTACTTCTTCTACTTATCTTTTTTTTCTTCTTATTATTATTATTATTATTCTCTTCTCTTCTTCTTCTTCTTCTCATTTTTTCTTTTTTCTTCTACTTATCTTCTTCTTATTATTATTATTATTATATTCTTTTCTTCTTATTATTATTATTATTATTATTGTCTTATTTTCTTCTTCTACTCACCTTTTTCTTTTTCTTCTTCTTCTTATTTTCTTCTTTTCTTCTTCTTCTTCTTCTTCTTATTATTATTATTATCATTATTATTATTATTATCATTCACTTCTTTTCTTTTTCTTCTTCTTCTTGTTCTTCTTATTATTATTTTCTTCTTTTCTTCTTCTACTTATCTTATTCTTTTTCTTCTTCTTCCTATTATTATTATTATTCTCTTCTTTTCTTCTTCTTTTACTTCTTTTTTATTCTTCTTCTTCTTCTTCTTCTTCTTCTTCTTCTTCTTCTTCTTCTTCTTCTTCTTCATACTAGTAAATTTCTTTCCATTTGTCTCCTTGCTTCTTCCTCTTTCTTTTTATTGCTTTTAATTTTCATTCTTCTTCTTCACTTTCTTCCTTATCTTCTTGCTTCATACTGTTTCTTTTTCTGGCATTTAATTCTTCGTTCTTCTTTTTTGTTCTTTCTTGTAAAATTTCTTCTCATTTTCTTTTTGTCTTTTATTCTTCTTCCTTGTTTGATTTTTTCTTATTTTCCTTTTTTTTACTTCTTTTTCTTACTTGCAAAATGTTTTCTCATTTTCTGTTTTATCTTATTATTATTTGTAAAATATCATCTCATTCAATTTTTTCTTCTTCTTCTTCATCTTCTTCTTTATAAAATATCCTCTCGTTCTTCTTTTTTCTTCTTCTTATTTATTAATTTTCTCCTCATTCGTCTTCTTCAATTTTCTTTTCTCTTCTTCTTTAAATTTTTGCCTTTTCTTCTAGTTGCTTTTTATTCTTACAATCTCTTTTCATGCCACGATTCGAATGTCTTGTCAGTCATCCTTTGTTTCATTTTCGTCTTCCTCCGTCCTCTTCCTCGCGACCTCTTTTCTTTTCTTCTTTTAATTCCGGTTCAATTTTTTCAAAAGCTCCATTAACATCTTATTATCCCTAAGAATAAAATATTTAATAATATTCCTGATCTTATAAACAGTGGACATTATTTGAGTGTGATATCCTCGAAATAGATCACTACATAAATTCAAAGAGTAATTCAAGACTTCGTGTTTAAAAATGAATTTTGGACTGACAGCATTCATTCTTAAATCTGAGTGCCACCGGAATAGAGTTATACTGAATTAATATTCCTCAGATGATACATACGTCAGAGATGGATGTTGGCATCATGACAGTGAAAATTTAAAATTCCTTTCAGTAACCTACAATTCTGCGAGTCTCGTTACTGACAGCAGTTAAATATTAATCTGGCAAAAAGGTATTTGGCATGAACATGCGGACGAAACCTACACGGTATTGACTTTCTCCTTGGGAAATAAAATAATCTGTTAACATTCATTAACACTTAGAGAAAGTTCACGGAGACCAAATGAAAGATGTGAGTACAGTTAACGGAGAAAAACTGAAAGCTGTGACCACAGTTCACTAAGACCAAATGAAAGAGCACAGTTTACGGAAACCAACTGATAGATGTGAGCACAGTTCACGGAGAACAAATGATAGATGTGAGCACAGTTTAGGCGACCAACTGATAGATGTGAGCACAGTTTAGGCGACCAACTGATAGATATGAGCACAATTCACGGATATCAACTGATAAATGTGAGCACAATTCGCGGATATCAACTGATAGATATGAGCACAGTTTACGGAGACCAACTGATAGATGTGAGCACAGTTTACGGAGACCAACTGATAGATGTGAGCACAGTATACGAGGACCAACTGATAAATGTGAGCACAGATCATGGGGACTAACGGATAGATGTGAGCACAGGTCACGGAGACCAACTGATAGATGTAAGTACAGTTTACGGCGACTAACTGATAGATGTGAGCACAGTTTACGGCGACCAACTGATAGATGTGAGCACAATTCACGGAGACCATCTGATAGATGTGAGCACAGTTTACAGAGACCAAATGATAGATGTGAGCATAGTTTCATTGTGACTAAGCGATAGATGTAAGTACAATTCACGGAGACCAACTGATAGATGTAAGTACAGATCACGGAGACCAACTGATAGACGTGAGATCAGTTTTCGGCAAACAACTGATAGATGTGATGGTAATCTTTATAACATCAACAAAATACAATACTCGCCAGCGGCGTGAAGTAGGTAAACCACTGCTAGTGGTGAACTACTTATCATATTACCCCCTCTTACTATAATGTCCAACGTATTTATATGGATTGGGACATGCCTATTACTGTTCATAGGTACGGTATATAACAGTTTCTTATTACTTAGCTTAGCTTTTGGAAGACATCTTTATTTACTTATACCCGAATCAAGTAAATTTTTATCGACGCAGATATATTAATAGACGCTTTACTGGCTTATTTGACATAAAATAGGCCAGTAAATTGGTGTACATCGCAAAATCAGCGAAACTAACTCGGCGCACAAACTTCATATTGAACCAGCGAAATGTATACTAAGCATTTATTTTGGGGAGAAGACCGCAAGTATGGGATACCTGGTGACGTTGTCATCCAATTATAATTTTCGAAAGGTCTAGAATGTTTGCGCCATGATGAAGTAAGCTTCGGTTTGATTTCATCATTTTACAAAATCCTTTACGAAATTGACGCAGGACTGAGTAAGTTGAGAAACAGTTATTTTGTTTCGTTTTTTTATTTTTTATTTCTTTTTTATTTGTGGAAACGGTTCAGTGAAATGTTGCTTGACAAAGCCTCGCACGGATGAAAGGTTCAGCTTCGATAACTTCTCATTCAGGACATGTTCCAAGTTAAATGGAAAAAGAATGAAAGTTGACTATCGACGCCTCTTCGGTCTGCACTACGAGAAATGTTTGCATTAATGTCGGTTTCAGTTCGTCAATGGACTCAGTTTAACAATTGTTTATAGTTACGTTGTTCTGGAATTGTCATCATTGGTCGACTGAACTTGCTTTGTTTCAATGACTTTTGTTTTGTTATTATTAGTTACTTAGTTCAATAAATTGTTGGAATAAAAAAAATAAAAAAATAAATAAACTAATTACAATATGAAGCACGAGAAAGAATTTCAGTTCAAATGGTTATTTAATTAATTTCTGACGAAAGATCGGAAATATCAAATATATATATATAAAAAAATATAAATAAATACTTTCACAAAAAAAAAAAGTTTAACAATTACGTCAAGTCTGTCTGATACGAACGCTGTCACGAAGAACGAGATCACCGAAGCATATTCATCATATATATCTTACCTCCCAAAATATCTCTGATATATACAAATTTATATATCGTTATCACATATATATATATATGTGTATGTGTGAGTGTGAGTGTGTGTGTTTCATGTGTGCCATTTTTTTTTTAAATTCAGTCTGAAGAATGAAAAGAAATAACGTAGTCAATGAATAAGAAGTTCAAAAACAAATAAAATACCAGGCATCAAAGGTGTAAGAGATGGAACACATATTCACAAATATATATACAGAGCAACCTCGGTTCTCGAATGTCTCATATGTCGAACAAATCGGTTTTGAACAGAAAATTTGAGATGAAAATACCTCTGTTATCGAACAAAATTTCGGTTCTTGCACAACATTGCCGAAGCGAATTAATCAGAACGGAATCATTTCTTAGTCGACCGCCATGTTGTACACATTCGTATCTTGTGCTCTGCTTTTCTTTTCCAATTTTATTGCACTGTGACTTTTTTTCTCAACATTGATTCCTGTTGGAAAAATAGTTTTGGTTTATGAACAATTTTGTTTTACATACAACCTTCACGAACGAATTAAATTCGTGAACCGAGGTTCCCATATATATATATATATATATATATATATATATAT
>OZ038518.1:56898163-56973163 GCA_964036315.1 Acanthosepion esculentum | reverse complement strand
CAATATTTGAATGTCTTGTGTAATATAATAAACTACGTCCAGTAGCAAGGGCTCTAATTTGTTGGATTCTGTTCCCTATTTTAGCGTCTTGTGTAAGATGATGCACTACATCTAGCAGCAAGGCTTCTAATCAGTTGGACACCGGTCCATATTTGAGCGTCTTGTGTAAGATGCTAAACTACGTCCAGCAGTAATGCCTCTGATCTGTTTGATTCCAGTAAGGGCTCTAATCTGTTGCATTCCGCTCCAAATTTGAGCGTCTAGTTTAAGATGATAATCTATGTCCAGTTGCAAACATCTGATCTGTTGGATTCCGTTCCATATTTGAGCGTCTTGTGTAAGATGATAAAATACGTCCATCAACAAGGCCTCTGGTCTGTGGGATTCCGGTCCATATTTGAGCGTCTTGTGTAAGATGTTTTACTACGTCCAGCAGAGAGGCCTCTGATCTGTGGGATTCCTGTACATATTTAAGCGTCTTGTGTAAGATGATTCAATAGGTCTAGCAGCAACGCCTCTGATCTGTTGGATTCCGGTCCATAATTAAGCGTCTTGTGTAAGATGATACACTACGTCCAGCAGCAAGGCCTCTGATCTGTTGGATTACGGTCCATATTTGAGCGTCTTGTGTAACATGAGAAACTACGTCCAGCAGCAAGGCCTCTGATCTGTGTGATTCCGGTCCATAATTAAGCGTCTTGTGTAAGATGATAAACCACAACCAGCAGCAAGGCCTCTGATCTATTGGATTCCGATCCATATTTGAGCGTCTTGTTTAAGATTTCAAACTACGACCAGCAGCAAATCCTCTGATCTGTTGGATTCCGGTCCATATTTGAACGTCTTGTGTAAGATGATAAACTACGTCCAGCAGCAAGGCATCTTATCTGTTGGATTCCGATTCATATTTGAGCGTCCTGTGTAAGATTATAAACTACGTCCAGCAGCAAGGCCTCTGATCTTTTAGATTCCAGTCCATATTTGAGCGTCTTGTGTAAGATGATAAACTACGTCAAGCAGCAAGGCTTCGGATCTGTTGGATTCCGGTCCATATTTGAGCGTCTTGTGTAAGATTATACACTGCGTCCAGCAGCAAGGCCTCTATTCTGTTGGATCCCGATCAATACTTGATCTAGATTTGAACCCCAAACTCATAATATTATCCCATATTACAATCCTTCATTTCTCCAACATCACATAACAACCAGATTATGAATAAGACTCTTTAGTTGTTTCGACATCTTGCGGTGTTTCATTTTTATGAGTATTTTTGTATATATAAATGATACGTGGGTTGTTACAATTATTTTTCAGTGTTATATCTCCCCGACAATGTGTTTAGTTTTGTATTATTTTTTTTTAGATATTAAATTGTTTTCTTTAATCGAATACAGCATATTGAGTCATTCCTTATTTACATTATTCGGATTATTGTCCTCATCTTTGTCTCCATATTTATTACAACGTTTCAGCCGCTGTAGGCTCCACCCTTCCTGATTTGGTTGAAATGTCGAACTGAGCCCTTCATTTCACTCACTGGGGTAGACTGTTCAAGTTCCACGTGTCATATTTTTAATGGATATCAATTATGTCCTGTTATTTCCCTCTCCAAGTTTTGCACCACCTTAACCGGGTATTGAACTCACACTCTTTGGGTCCTGTCACTGGATCTAACTAACGACTTTATCCACTGTCCTTGAGGACATCTGTGTATGAATTTCTGGGTATTATAAACCTAATGTCTTCAGTTTCATTTTTAACCAGTGCTCATATTTCAATTTTTGCTTTTATCACACCATATTTTACCATAGCTCATATTGCAATTTTTGTTGTTATTATCGCTCTTCTCTGGCACTCCTTATTACTGGTTCCCATATTGTATTCATTTCTATGCTTGGTCGGCTCAAGAGATTTTTATGGCCTAGCATATGTGCTGATAACTGACATCCATTAAACATGGCACGTGGAACTAGAACAGTCTACCCCAGTGTGCGAAATAAATGGTCCCGTTCGACATTCCAAACACCTGAAGAAGGCCGGAAAGTACAAAGACCGAAATGTAATAAATATGGCAACAAAGATGAGGTCAATAGTCCGAATAATGTAAATAGTGTACATAATACCTCATCTCAGAAATATAGACAAATACTGAAGGGCCGAAATGTTGTAATAAATATGGCAACAAAGATGAGGACAATAGTCCGAATAATGTAAATAGTGTACATAATACCTCATCTCGGAAATATACACAGATACTGAAGGGCCGAAACGTTGTAATAAATATGGCGACAAATATGAGGACAATAGTCCGAATAATGTAAATAGTGTACATAATACCTCATCTCAGAAATATAGACAGATACTGAAAGGCCGAAACGTTGTAATAAATATGGCAACAAATATGAGGACAATAGTCCGAATAATGTAAATAGTGTACATATTACCTCATCTCAGAAATATAGTCAGATACTGAAGGGCCGAAACGTTGTAATAAATATGGCAACAAAGATGAGGACAATAGTCCGAATAATGTAAATAGTGTACATAATACCTCATCTCAGAAATATAGTCAGATACTGAAGGGCCGAAACGTTGTAATAAATATGGCAACAAAGATGAGGACAATAGTCCGAATAATGTAAATAGTGTACATAATACCTCATCTCAGAAATATAGTCAGATACTGAAGGGCCGAAACGTTGTAATAAATATGTCAACAAAGATGAGGACAATAGTCCGAATAATGTAAATAGTGTACATAATACCTCATCTCAGAAATATTGAAAGATACTGAAGGGCCGAAACGTTGTAATAAATATGGCAACAAAGATGAGGACAATAGTCCGAATAATGTAAATAGTGTACATAATACCTCATCTCAGAAATATAGTCAGATACTGAAGGGCCGAAACGTTGTAATAAATATGGCAACAAAGATGAGGACAATAGTCCGAATAATGTAAATAGTGTACATAATACCTCATCTCAGACTTATAGACATATACTGAAGGACCGAAACTTTGTTATAAATATGTCAACAAAGATGAGGACAATAGTCCGAATAATATAAATAGTGTACATAATACCTCATCTCGGAAATATACACAGATACTGAAGGGCCGAAACGCAGTGATAAATATGGCGACAAAGATGAGGACAATAGTCCGAATAATGCAAATAGTGTACATAATACCTCATCTCAGAAATATAGACAGATACTGAGTCGTACCTTTCTGGCCAGTTTTGTTTTGTTGTTAATTTTTTGTTTTTACTAAATTCTAACTCAGCACAAGTGCCTGGAGCTGTGTTTTCAAAACTTTTTACATCTGTACTCATTCCAGAAGAACTAAAACACACTTTAAATGTAAATAACGAAAAATTAGACATGAAATTTGAAAATAGGGAAATAGTCTTCGGGTTCGTCAGAGTTCCAAATTGTTTCCACGTCCTTGTGGGTGATGAATTATTTTAGTGAAATAAATGAAACTAAAACGGTTGCTACAATTAATTTACACAATGAGGTACTTCCTGATCAACGAATAAAAAAAATTCTCCGAGACTCGACAAATATTTACCTATTCACAAACCAAATAAATTCTTAGAAACTCTAATGAAACGACAAATATTTTCCAACCCAAGAACCAAGAATATGCGGATTGATTAAACTAAAAATGACAAATATTTCTCCGTCCCTCAACAAGTAAATACTTATAAATTCAATGGAAACAATCAATATTTGCTAATTCCCGATTCTAGACTTAAATATACTTGACTCTCCCATCGGCTTAGAAGAAGAGCCATACCTTTCCCAAGATATTACCACTTAAGTGAATGTAATGAACCTGACCGGAATTCGAACTCGGTCGCTATTCATTACTCTACGGTGCCTCTTTATTTTTCCGACGTACGAGGGTCAAGCAATTCAGTTCCTAGGAACCGACAGCCAGATGCTTTGATTATAGTGGCGAAGGCTTTGTGCAGAACCAACCACACTTTTTGAAGACCCGAATGCAGAGATCTAAAACAGACCGTAGGGTGAAGGAAAGGAAACTAAAGCGGTTGTTTCAATTAGATTGAACAATGGCGTACTTGGTGATCAACAAATAAAAGAAATGCTTCTAGACGCGACTAATATTTACTTATTTACAAACCAAGTAAATTATTCGAGACTCTAGCGAAACGACAAATATTTCCCAACCCAAGAACATGCGGATTGACTAAACGAGAAATGACAAATATTTCTCCCTCCCTCAATCAATTAATTACTTATAAATTGAATGAAAAAGATCAATATTTGTTAATCCACGTTACTCATCCAAGTGAATGATTATAGACTTCAATATACTTTTATACACGTTCAATTAAATATTTTGAGCCTTTTGATTGGTTAACTCTTCTATTGGTGAACTATAAAATGAGTCATCTCATTTTGGCTGGCTCACTAGTACACCAGGGTACCCAAGAACTCCAACATAGACGAAAAATAGCAGTCCCTACGTGAGTGATCGTTTCAAAATACCAAATGATGTAAGCTTGTATGTGCGAAAATGTTCGTGGATAATGATTCAAAACTGTTAATCGGAGAACAGAGTTCAAATTTCGATTTGGTTCGTTATATTCAATTATGCGCTAATACTCTTGGGAAAGTTATGAATCTACCACTTCTGCCCCTGATATCGGTTAATTAGTAAGATTTGTACTGCTAAATCACTATTATCGCAAAAAGATATTATTAGAATGTAAAAATATTTTCTGGCTTTAAATAAACTACAAACCGTTGGTAAACCGTAAAAAAAACAAATCAGCTCTCAACATTTGTCGGCTTACAGTGGGTATAACGTTGAAACACAGGCTCTTGTTCAATCAACGGAGTTAAGCAACGTTGAACCTTGGTTAGTACACATTTTCCTGTGGTGATCAACGAAGAGATAGTGTTTTTATGACAAGGTGATTAAATCTATCTATCTATCGAGCTAATTATCTGTACTTATTATCTATCTGTCTCTCTATCTTTCTGTCTCTCTGTCTGTCTATTTATCTATCTAATTATCTTTGTTTATTATCTATCTATCTATCTATCTATGATTGTCCATTATCTATCTATCTATCTATCTATCTATCTATCTATCTATGATTGTCCATTATCTATCTATCTATCTATCTATCTATCTATCTATCTATCTATCTATCTATCTTCGTTTATTATCTATCTATCTATCTATCTATCTATCTATCTATCTGTGCTCATTATCTGTCTGTGTATATATATATATATATATATATATATATTATATATTTGTTCATTATCTATCTATCTATCTATCTATCTATCTATCTATCTATCTATCTATGATTGTCCATTATCTATCTATCTATCTATCTATCTATCTATCTATCTATCTATCTATCTATCTATCTATGATTGTCCATTATCTATCTATCTATCTATCTATCTATCTATCTATCTATCTATCTATCTATGGTTGTCCATTATCTATCTATCTATCTATCTATCTATCTATCTATCTATCTATCTATCTATCTATCTATCTTTGTTTATTATCTATCTATCTATCTATCTATGATTGTCCATTATCTATCTATCTATCTATCTATCTATCTATCTATCTATCTATGGTTGTCCATTATCTATCTATCTATCTATCTATCTATCTATCTTTGTTTATTATCTATCTATCTATCTATCTATCTATCTATCTATCTGTGTTCATTATCTATGTTCATTATCTATCTATCTATATTTGTTCATTATCAATCTATCAATCTTTTAACCTATTTATAATTGTTCATTATTATCTATCTCGCTGTATATATATATATATATATATATATATATATATATATATATATATATGGGGGGTGTTGTATGAAAGAGAGTGTGTGTGTGTACATTTCTTAACCTCTGTGATCGTACGGGAAGCGGAGTTTCAACCTGATATGGTCGTAAGCTGACCATTTGCATGTATCAGAAAATGACTTTTCTAACATATTTTTTTCCAGTGAAAATGTTCTTTTAATAATTATATTTTAAATATATAAGAAATAGGAACCACTTAAAACTCTTATCAAGCTACAAAAGAAATTTGAGAAACCGACTTTTAGTTGCCTTCGTACTTGCAGTAATAGCAGGTCATACTCCAACTCTCTTACGCCGCCATCAGGGCTATTTCGAGTCCCAATTCTCCGAGACGAGAGAACACCATAATGTCGAAATTAATTCCCGTAGGCCAGGGTTTAAATATCCTATAATTTACTGTGCATCTCCTCTAAGAAACTCACCGTTTGCAATATTGAGAGAAACAACTGCACAGCATTATCTAATTTGGCAGACATTCAACTGGAACTTTGTAGTCCCTGCGCGAATTGGTGCATTCAAAGTCGGCAGGGAGACGACACTAAGCAAGTTTGGGTGATGCTTAATCGTCGTATTCATCAGGAGCGGCATTTACGAACTTTCCACATCGCATTTTGGCAAAGTATCTCAACACGCAGACTACAAAATTATTACTTGTTACAACATCGGCCTCTTCCAAAACTAATATCAGTACTGAAAGTATTAATATAGGGTCGAGATTAGGGAGAAGCTAATGGCGCTCTAGAAAGAGGACTTGGGGAATATTTTGAAAATTGGAAGCGATCATGAGATAAATGTTCGATATCTGAAAGGGATTACCTTCAAATGTTCGAAATGGGCGTTGTCTGGAATAGGCTATATTTTTTTTGTTTCTCTACTTTCCGAAGATATTAGATGTATAATGAACAGATATAAATAGATGATTAACATAGATAGATAGATAGATAGATAGACAGGTAGATAGATAGATAGATAGATAGATAGATAGATAGATAGACAGACTGAACAGAATTAGACAGATAGATAATGAACAGAATACGATAGATAGATAATGAACAGAATACGATAGATAGATAATGCACATAATAGATAGATAGATAGATAGATAGACAGACAGACTGAACAGAATTAGACAGATAGATAATGAACAGAATACGATAGATAGATAATGAACAGAATACGATAGATATATAATGCACATAATAGATAGATAGATAGATAGATAGATAGATAGACAGACTGAACAGAATTAGACAGATAGATAATGAACAGAATACGATAGATAGATAATGAACAGAATACGATAGATAGATAATGCACATAATAGATAGATAGATAGATAGATAGATAGATAGATAGACAGACTGAACAGAATTAGACAGATAGATAATGAACAGAATACGATAGATAGATAATGAACAGAATACGATAGATAGATAATGCACATAATAGATAGATAGATAGATAGATAGATAGATAGATAGATAGATAGATAGATAGATAGATAGACAGACTGAACAGAATTAGACAGATAGATAATGAACAGAATACGATAGATAGATAATGAACAGAATACGATAGATAGATAATGCACATAATAGATAGATAGATAGATAGATAGATAGATAGATTTTGAACAAATATAAATAGGTAAATTGATAGACAGATAATTGTTATGGTCCAAGTTCCTAATTTAGGATCGTAGTGAGCCAAAAATAAATCCGAATTTAACGTCTTAATTATTTTGTCAAACGTTTTCTGGCATTCATCTGTCCAATGCCAAAATTTTCTTTCTTCAGAAGTTCGTTCAGTGGTGCGCGAAGTTTATGCATGCGAGGTATGAATTCCTGGTAGTAACTCACTAATCCTAGAAAATTTTGTAATTCTGTTATGCTCTTTGGAACTGGCATTTTTTTTATTGCCGTTGCCCTTTCAGGGCCTGGTCGTCTTCCCTCTTGATCGATATGGCCCAGGTATTTAATTTCTTTCAGGAAAAAATCGCATTTGTTTTCTTTTACCTTGAACCCATAGCTTTGTATTCTTTTAAACACTTCTTGTACGTGTTCCCAGTGTTGTTCAACTCTTTCGCTATTTATCAATACGTCATCCAGGTATGAAATCGTGTACCCTAGTCCGGCGAGTATAGTATCCATTGTCTGTTGGAATATAGCCGGTGCGACCTTAATCCCAAATGGTAATCTTTGGTATTTGTATAATCTTTTGTGTCCGTTTATGCACACTAATTTTGAACTTTCCTCATCGACTGGAATTTGTAGGTACTCTTCATTTAAATGTATTTTTGAAAATAATTTTCCGCCGTTTAATTTAGTGAATACTTCTTCTGGACTGGGTAGAGTATAGTGGTAATCTTTTATCGCTGCGTTCAAACCCGTTGAGAAATCAGCGCATACTCGAATTTCCCCTGATTTCTTTTTGACGTAAACCGTAGGTGCGGCCCATTGACTGTATTCTACTTTTGTCAATATGCCAGTGTTTTCGAGTCTACCCAATTCTTGATCTATTTTTTCTATTGACGCAAACGGTACGCTCCTTTTTTTCTTGAAGATAGGTTGGACGTTTTCTTTTATTTCTATATTTGCTGCCATTTTTTTATATCTTCCGAGACCTGCTGAAAATACTTCGGGGAAACTCTTTTTTAGTTTCTCTTTTAATCTGTCTGCCTCGGTTGATAAACTTTTTACATTTTGGCAGTACGTACTTATTGGTAAATCCCAAAGTTCGAATTTTTGCATCCAGTCCGTTCCGAATACGTTTTCTGTATTTCTTAACACGTACATTTTCAATTTTTTCATCATTCCATTAAATGTCACATTTGTAATCACTTCACCCTCGATTTTTATTTTTCTCCCAGTTACCGACCTCGCAATTTTATCCGTTTTTAACATGGCAGGTTTGTTCAGTTTTCTGCATGTTTGAACGTTAATAATAGTTAAGTCCGAGCCGGAATCCAACTGTAGTCTGACTTTTCTGTTTTGCATTTCTACTTGCACGTATTTTCTTATGTTAGTCTCTTCGGCAAATTCTCGTCCATGTTCCTCACTGCCGAGGCAGAGAGTTTGACAGCAATGAACGGTTTATTGTGTGTTCTCCGAGTCCGTAGGATCGGCCAAAAATATTCTCTGTACGTGGCACAAGGCCGGTATATTGTGGGTTCTCTTCGAACACGTATAAACGAAAGACACATCATCATCTAAGCGTGTATCACGCATAGCACTTAACTGCCTAACAATACAGACATCTTGCGTTGATATTGTGTATTCGCAATATGATTTTGAAATTCTGTGTACAGTTCAAAAAGCAGCTGACACTGGCTTTTCAGTTTACCTACCCTGTACCTCGCCAAGTCTTTCAGTCACTCCCAACACTAGCATTAAAATACCGTAACGAGATTATTTTATCAGTACGAGGAGCAATTCAAAGGAAATCTCGACAACAGAAAATTTAAAGCCTCATCTGAAACTAGTGTGGGTATATGAAGACGAGCTTAGCATATCGATCACAGGCAGGGTCATAAGCCTATAACTTATATCGCGTGTTATCTCCCTCAAAAGAGACTCTAGCTACGTTTTTGTAGCAAACTCTACGCTAGCTTCTCTTCGTTCTTCTGTTTTCCTAGCTTCCCAGAAGAATGTCTTGCCATCACCGTGCTATTAGAGTTGAAAGGCACCAGTTAGCCGGGGTTCACATACAGCAACAATATCAAAACATAGTGTCTGAGTTGTTTGGTTTGGTTTGGTTTATTTTGTTTAAGGCATATCAACATCAATGGGTTATTTAATGCCGACAACATTTTCAGGATAGATTCGTATGAATAGAATAGGTATTCTTTGGTTTAGATTGGTTTGGTTTATTTGTTTTATGGCAGATAGATAGATAGATAGATAATGGACAATCAGAGATAGATAGATAGATAGATAGATAATGGACAATCATAGATAGATAGATAGATAGATAGAGATAGATAATGAAAAATTATATATATATATATATATAGAGAGAGATACATAGATAGATAGATAGATAGATAGATAGATAGATAGATAGATAGATAGATAGATAGGTAATGAACAATTCTATATATATATATAGAGATAGATAGATAGATAATGAAAAATTATATATATATATATATATAGAGTGAGAGAGAGAGAGATAGAGAGAGAGAGAGAGATAATGAACAGTGGCATATAGATAGATAGATAGATAGATAGATAGATAGATAATGAAAAATTATATATTTATATATATATATATATATATATAGAGAGATAGATAGATAGATAGATAGATAGATAGATAGATAGATAGATAGATAATGAACAGTGGCAGATAGATAGATAGATAGATAGATAGATAGATAGATAGATAGATAGATAGATAATGGACAATCATAGATAGATAGATAGATAGATAGATAGATAGATAGATAGATAGATAGATAGATAGATAGATAGATAGGTAATGAACCACATGAAACAGACATAGAAACAGCTATTAGTAAATAAACACAGGTATTTTAGGATATAATAAAAAGTCGAATTCCCAATTGATATTTGGCATTTTCTAGATAGATAAATAGAAAGATAGATAGATCAAGAACTAAATGAAACAAACCTAGAGATAGCTATTAGTAAATGACTCAAGTATTCTATGATATAAATAATAAAATGTCGAATTCCCCACCGATATTGGGCAATCAATTTATCTCAGCAAATATTAAGTTTAAAGTATAAAAATACCGCCAGTTATTGATATCGATAAGTGATATTTTATTTTTCTTTAGTTTTCACCCACTTTTCTGATCAATAAGTCTGTTCACTGTCAAACAGTTTCCAATGTATCGATCGTAGCAGAGGGACAAAGATAAACTTGATGAGTTTCATCTGTATTTCATTCTCTGGAAATGTTATCCTCTAAAACTTATACGGGTTTGGGATGTGTGGGTGGGTCGTTGTGAGCGCCCGAGTGTGTAAAGTGCGTTCTTGTGCCCCAGGAAATGAAAACCCTTTTAAGTAAAATTTTATTTTTCCTCCCAGCTCTCTTGTTTGGTTTCTCCAACTCTTTATTGTCCCCCGCCTGTCGCTCTCCCCATACACGACACTTTGCACCAGTATTTATGAATATTTAATATGTTTTAATGGCAACACTAAAACAAACACTCCGACTCAGACACATACACGCACACGCGTGAATACTCATACACACGCAAGCGGACACACGCATACAAATACACACAGATATATTTATAATTTATTTTTGTTTAAACCTTATTTTTTTATTTTTGATGTATACGCATATTCAACAGAAGGTCTGCTTTTTTTTTGGCTTTTTTTTTGTTTTTTTTAAATAAACAGTATTTTTTTATCTAACTACATCGACCGGCCTGAATATTAAAGAAATCTTTTTCCGAAAAATGTGCGTCCTCCAGCAGGATTCGAACATGGGGAATCGTTATTTCATCTGACGTGCCTAACCGCTCGGTCACGTAGGACTTGCGGTCGAACAGAGCCCGAATTGAGTCGTTTGGACATACACTCTCTGCCGATTCTCGAAGCATCTATATCTGCTCTGTATCTTGAATGTCAACAAAAACAATTTATTTTTCGGAAATTAATTAAATGGGACATATAGTTTTTTTTTTTTAAATTTCCTTTGTTCAAACGTTATTTTTGATGGGTAATCATATTCAAGTAACTGTATTTTTATTTTTAAATAAACAGTATTTTTTATCTAACTACATCTACCGGCCTGAATAGTACAGAAATCATGTGCAAAAAAATGTGCGTCCTCCGCCAGGATTTGAACATGCAACACAAATGGGGAATCGTCATTGTATCTGACGTGCTTAACTGCTCGGCCACGTAGGACTGACGGTCGAACAAAGCCCGAATTCAGCCTTTTGGACAAACGCTATCTGCCGATTCTCGAAACATCTATATCTGCTGTGTATCTTGAATGTCAACAAAAACAATTTATTTTTCGGAAATGAATTAAATGCGACATATAGATTTTTTTTTAAATTTCCTTCGTTTAAAAGTTATTTTTGATGGGTAATATTCATGTAATTGTATTTTTTTTAAATAAACAGTATTTTTTTATCTAACTTCATCTACGGTCCTGAATCTTAAAGAAAAACATGCGCGAAAAAACTGCGTCCCCCGTCAGGATTCGAACAGGCAATACAAATGGGGAATCGTCATTGTATCTGACGTGCTTAACTGCTCGGCCACGTAGGACTGACGGTCGAACAAAGCCCGAATTCAGCCTTTTGGACAAACGCTATCTGCCGATTCTCGAAACATCTATATCTGCTGTGTATCTTGAATGTCAACAAAAACAATTTATTTTTCGGAAATGAATTAAATGCGACATATAGATTTTTTTAAAAATTTCCTTCGTTTAAAAGTTATTTTTGATGGGTAATATTCATGTAATTGTATTTTTTTTAAATAAACAGTATTTTTTTATCTAACTTCATCTACGGTCCTGAATCTTAAAGAAAAATATGCGCGAAAAAAACTGCGTCTCCCGTCAGGATTCGAACAGGTAATACAAATGGGGAATCGTCATTGTATCTGACGTGCTTAACTGCCCGGTCACGTAGGACTGACGGTCGAACAAAGCCCGAATTGTGCCTTTCAGACATACACTATCTGCCGATTCTCGAAGCATCTGTATCTGCTGTGTATCTTGAAAGTCAACAAAAACAATTTATTTTTCGGAAATTAATTAAATGCGACATATAGATTTTTTTAATTTCCTTCGTTCAAACGTTGTACTTGATAAGTACTCATATTCCAGTAGCTGTGTTTTTTGGTTGTTGTTTTTTTTTTAAATAAACTGTATTTTTTATCCAACTATACCTACCGTTTATTTTAAAAAATAAGAACTTCGACTCGTCCATGATTATCCATCAAAATCAGGTTTAAACAAAATGAATTAAAAATATGTCGGATTTAATCTATTTCCGAAAAATAAATTTATATATAAATGTTTTACAATATTGGGAAAGAAGGATATATATTTGCCTTAGTGTACACACACGCAAACACACAATGTTGGTCTACGTTTTTTTATTGAGCAATCTCTTAAATTAAAGGTTACGAACATCGGAATTGTATTCTTACTTATTTTACATATATATATATATATATATATATATATATATATATATATATATATATATATATATATTATGAAATGGAAAATGTCCGACAATTATTTGAAGACATTTTTATGTTTATACATTCTTTTTTATAATGTCTTCAAATAATTGTCGGACTTTGTCCATTTCATAATGTGTGACGTCATTTTTTTACATTTGGATACGCATCGAGCAGATATGAATGTCCGTGAGAAAATCATAAAAAATTGTAGTTAAAAAAACAGTAAAATCGATTTTGCTACCTGAAATGCTCCTCTGTGGCGAAATCGATAAAAACACGTCAGGCTATATGACGGTTCCGTATAAGATACAGGTTCGATTCATGTCGAAGAGCGTATATTTTCTATGAAAATTTCTCAGATATTCAGGCCGGTAAATGTTGTTAATACTGTTTATTATAAACAGAGCATTTACTTAAATATTTGTATCTATAAAAAGAATGTATAAACATAAAAATGCCTTTATATATAAAACACGTTTTAATTATTGCTACACCAGGACAAAATAGTGGTTGGTGGAATGTCAAACTGAAGCCTTTATTTCGCTCACTGGGGTAGACTGTTCTAGTTCCACATGCCATGTTTAATGGATGTCAGTTATCAGTTATCTCCTGTTCATTTTTCCCCCCTGAAAGTTCTCCACTGACTTAACTCACACCCTTTGGGTTCTGTCACTGGATTTAACCAACGCCTTTATCCACTGTGCCATGTGTCCTTGAGGACATCTGTGTATGAATTTCTGGGTATTATAAACTTAATATCTCCTCAATCATTTTTACCAGTGCTCATATTGCAATTTTTGCTGTTATCATTACATGTTTTTACCAGAGCTCATATTGCAACTTAGTTGTTCTTATCGCTGACATCCATTAAACATAGCATGAATAAAGGGTTCAGTTCGACATTCCAACCATCTGAAGAAGGCCGGAGCGTACAACGGCCGAAACATTGTAATAAATATGGCGACAAAGATGAGGACAATAGTCCGAATAATGTAAATAATGTAAAACGAATTAGTTGACAATTTTTTTTACCAACAACTGATACTTAGAATACATTACCAAACTAGAGTAGGCAATTTTTTGAGTGTAGGTTGCTATTTTTCTTCCCAGTCAGGTAGTTGTTTCCCCGAATAGGGCCTACTGGTATTTCATTTCCCGTTGTCTACAGAGAGCTGTATATTGCATGTTAATAATAATAGATTCCAAGACGAATAAATGGAGTTCCGTCTGTCTCCTAGGCAAAATCAAAAAGAAATCAGAAGAATAATTGGTCCTGCAAGCAAAAGAATTTAAAAGGTGCTCACAGAATCATGAGTCTGCGAACGCGCGGATATCACAGACTCGTGTCTTTGCAGCTTGCCCGGGACATAATGGGCGATTCTAACCTCCAAACTCTGGATGGTCTTGCCAACATAATCAATCTCACATCGACATTTATAATGATATATAACCAAACTATATTGATTGGTAGACAAGGCATCATTACAAGAGGGGAAATCCCTCCTCGTTGTAAAAATTACTTCGGACCATAACGGCATTGAAACATCGTTTAATAGAATGTTTCACTCCCGGGACCAATCCACAGGAGCCTCACATAAACAGGACACTAAGAAGGACCATATTTCTTAACCTCATTGAACTTAACGATCTTTTGATCAATGGTAGATGTCACAACACATTCGGGGTAACCATTCATTAATAACAGCTGTTTAATCTTTAACTCAGCGTTCCATCTGCACTCAGAACCCAACATCAAATCACTATGTGTAAGGGTACTAGTAAGATTAATTTTCCTGGTTCTGGGTGCAAATGAATCCCAAATAAAGGCCAGAAAAACTGGGTTCATGGTAAAGACTGTTAAGAAAGCCGAAAGGTGTTCTTTCTACCAATACATCCAAGAAAGGAAGCTGATTATTTTCTTCTATCTCCATTGTATATTTTAAAGAAGGATGGAGATTAAGGCGAGAGAAAAATATTCTGTTTTACTCAAAAAGGAAAGAGATGTAAAAATGTCATCCAGATAGCGGAAGTACCAATAAAGGCTTATTAATCTTATCAAAGAGTTGCTTCTCATGAAAGCCAACAAAAATGTTGGCCAACAGGGGACCCAATAGACTACCCATCGCTGCTTTATCTATCCGTTCATACATGCTGTTGTCAAAGCTAAAGGAGACAGACTTCGTAGCCATCCCCATCAACTCGACAAATACACTCTCAGGGAAATAGGGAGTCTTTACCTGGCCACGATACAAAAAGTTCACACAAATTTCTATTGTTTCGTCTTGTGGATCATTCGTGAACAGACTAGTTATATCAAAGGATACGAAAATTTCAGTATCAGAATTTGGTTTCTATTTGCGCATATAATCAGCAAACTGAAACGAATCACATACACAATATTCTGAAGAGAATAATAAACAGTTCAATAAGAAGGACCATATTTCTTAACCTCATTTAACAACCATCTTTTGCTGAATGGTAGATGTCACAACACATTCGGAGTAACCATTCATTAGTAAAAGCTGTTTAATATTCTTTAATTCAGCGTCCAATCTGCACTCAGAACAGAACATCAAAGCAATATGAGTAGGGCTACTAATAAGATTAATTTTCCTGGATCTGGGTGCAAATGAATCCCAAGTTAAGTAAATCCCAGAAAAAAAAGGGCTTACGCTAAACACTGGTAAGACAGCTCAGAGGTGTCAACTCCACCAGTACACCAAAGAAAGGAAGCTTATTATTCTCGTCTATCTTCATTGTATATTTTAGAAAAGGATGGAGATTATTAAGCTTAGAGAAAAATTCTTCAGATTTACTTAAAGATGAGAAAGACGTAAAGGTGTCGACCATATAGCAGAAGTAGCATTAGGGTTTATTAATCCCATTAAAGAGTTGTTTCTCATGAAAGCCAGCAAAAATGTTGGCCAATAGAGGACTCAAAGGACTACCCATTGTTACTCCATCCGTCTGTTCATACGTGCAGTTTTCAAAGCTGAAGGAGACAGACTTCGTAGCCACCTCCATCAACTCAACAAATACACTCTCAGGGAAAGATGGAGTCCGTTACAGAGCAACGATACAAAAAGTCAGCACTGATTTACTATTATTTCATCCAGTGAGACCATTAGGAAACAGACTAGTTATATCGAACGATACGAAAATTTTAGTATCGGAATTTGGTTTCAGTTTGCGCATATAATCAGCAAACTGAAACCAATCAGGCACACAATATTCTGAATAGAATAATAAACAGGTCACTTAGAAGGGCCATATTCCTTAACCTCATTGAAGTTAACGATCGTTTTGCACAATGGTAGATGTCACAACACATTCGGGGTAACCATTCATTACTAGCAGCATAATGGCTCAGTGATTATAGAAATTGCCCAAATGATTATCGCATCGTCAAATCCATTCGACATTTTCATGCATTTGGATACTTCTATTGCAAATGCTGTGGAATTTTTAGGGAAGTAGACATATTTCTATTCTGAAAACGACCACTACATTATGTTTTCAATTTTTCTTAATCAACTTCAATAAGCATGTGAATTATTATCGGAGTAATTTTACAAGAGAGAGAGGTACATATCCCATTTGTATTCTCGACAATTAATCCTTATGGAGACGTGTTCGTAGTGATGTATGTTTAGTTGTTATCGAGTGGGAATATTTCCGGCATAATTATTAATTTACACACAGTAAACTATTTTCTATTTCAAATAAAACTGCATTTTCTTAGTCGATGTTATAGTCAGAAATTACAGTGAGCGACTATAGCATTTAAAGAATTTATTAAAGCAAAAACATATATCGAATGTGCACTAATTTCTGAGTCCTCCACTGCAAATGCACGCCCTGGATGATACTGCTTATCAGTCTTCTTAAAAGACTAAATAACACAGCACATAAAAGAAAAAGGAAAGTTTCATGTCTTGTCCTTGCTCTCTCCTCACAACTTCGTTTTAATATACAGGGGTTGGACAAAATAATTGGAACAGGTGCAAATTCCACTCCTATATTTCAAAGACCTATTATATTAAGAACTTTAACTAAAACTGCACGTTATATCTATTGTAAATACGTTTATTTATCTAATTTACTGTCTTTGTCTTATTTATTTTTAGAATTTAGTAAAATTTAAGCTAAATGCGTGACCTCTCCGAGTTCGAAAATGGGCAAATTATTGGAGCACGCATGGCAGGAGCCTCGATCACTAAGGTTGCTGAACTGTTTGGTTTTCCAAGAGCTACCATATCAAGAATTATGACGCAATTCGAGAAACAGGGTAAAACCTCTAGCAAGCATAGCAATTCGGGCCGGACTTGCAAACGTACTGACAGGGACCGAATTGCATTGAAACGCAATGTGGCAAAAAATCATCGAACGACTGCTGAGTTGAATAATCATTCTGAATAGTCCAGTTTCTACTAAAACTGTTCGTCGTGAGCTCCATAAGTCTGGATATCATGGATGAGCCGCCGTAAGGAAACCTCTTCTCTCCACTCGCAACATTCAGAAGAGGCTGAAGTGGTGCAGAGATCACAATGCCTGGTCTGCAGACCAATGGAAGCAAGTCATATTCTCAGACGAGCCCAGTTTTTCTCTTTTCCCAACTCCAGAGCAAGTTTATGTGTGGAGGCAGCCCAAAGAAGCTGACAAAACTGACTGCTTTCTTCCAACAGTGAAGCATGGTGGTGGATCAGTGATAGTTTGGGCCGCTACCTGATGGAAATGTCTCGGTCCAATAGTTGCACTGCGTGGTAGAATCAACAGCAAAGACTCCCTGAACATTTTGTGTGATCATGTTCATCTTTTTTGTCGTATTTTTCCAAAGAAACATGACCCAGTGCAGATGTAAGTACTTCGTATGTCCATTACACGAAGTCGTTCCTTGCAGATTGACCACAGATTCTCGATTGGATTTAAATCAGAAGAGTTTCCGGACCAGTCTATAGTACATTGATTTGCGCTCTGGTAAAGCTTGCCAGTGTGTTTCTGCAACGTTACAATTTTCGTACGCTTCCTTGGAGTAATGTCCATCGCAGACAATGACTGTAGGACAACTAATCGACAGTCGAGACAATAGTGTCTGGGCGTGATAAAAATCTGATGTAATCACGGATGACGCAATATTTTTCAAGGCCAATCAAATTTCATCATACAAATACATTCATATTACTGCACACCACTGCAAATGACCTAATCTGAGGAAAAATAGAAGTCGATTACACACTGTCACTCCAGTGGGTTTAAAACTGATCGTATGATGAAAGAAAGGAAACTAAAGCGGCTGTTTCAATTAATTTGCACAAGGGTGTACATATACATGCACTATAACATCTTTTAATTCTAATCTTTAAGAATATATCCTTAGTAAAATTATTGATAACTTGTTTGATCTTCAGTTAGTAGCTTGGGCTGTTTAAACATCCCGATTTCTTTTCCTTAAAATTCCACATTAGCAAGGAAAATTTTATAATAAGTACCTTTCGGAATTTCTCTATCCAGTTACTAGAATGAATATGTGTTTTTAGTTTGTGTGGATTACAAGCATGTGATCATAAAGTAATGCTTTTAGTAAGTCAAATGTTCGTAATTAGTCAAGTAGATTTTTAATAATCTGTCTGGAAAAAACCTTTACTGATTTGACTCTTATTTTTGTCAATTACAAACACATGACCATAAAAAATTTGAAATGTCAAATTTTAGCCAAATGGTTTTCTGAATTCCTCTGTCAAGAATCTACAAAGAGTTTCTTTTCTTAAACATAATATTAATATATATATTATATATTATAACATATATATATATATATACATATATATATATATATATATTATAATATATATATTTATATATATGTATAAATAAAAAGAAAGAACAGTAAGATATATAATGTGGTGTTCTTATAAATGTTTCTTTTTTCAAAACAGAGCTCAATGTAAATTTACAGAGCATAAATATTATAAATTAACTGGTTTAAAATATGTTTTTTTTCGCTACACAATAATAATCATGTTTTAGAAATGAAAGCTAAAAACTTCAAATCTAATTATATAATTAAATTAAAAGCATTAGTTTCGTTCCATCTTCAAGCGAATATTGAAATAACTTAATTATAATATATACATAATATATTACACACACACATATATATATATTTATATTTATATACACATACTTTTCACACACGCACGCACACACACATATATATATAAATATGTGTGTGTGTGTGTGTGAGGAAAAAGCGCGTGTATATAAATATATATAAATATATATATATATATATATGTGTGTGTAATATATTATATATGTTATTATTTATATATTATATACGCGGTACTTATTAGAAAGCGCTCAATATCAGAGATAGAGCTAACATATTTGGCTGGATTGATGTGAGTTTGTGACTCTTCGTTTCACGCTGTTGCGATCGTCAGACAAGAGATTAACTGACGATCGCAAGATCGTGGAACCCAGGGTCACAAACTTACATTAATTCAACCAAATATATATATATATATATATATATATATATATATATATATATATATATATATGTGTGTGTGTATATGATATTAAGGTGAATTACAAGTATGTCTTTTTTGTTTTCGTTGTTGTTTACTGACAATAAAATGAAACGTGTTTTTCGATATTTGAAATTTGTAAACATACAAATTCATTTTTTATTTGAAATTCGATTATTCAAAATAAAACCATTTCTATCTATTTATACTAAAATACAAGAAAATAAATAACAAGACAATGAAGTACTAAATGTTCTATATCTAAATAAATGAACGGCAAATTTTATCTGTCCGTCCGTGTATCTGAAACCCTCTTGACGCGAACCCCACTTGCATATAGAGAGATTATACCTTTTTGAAATCAGGATGAACCCGGGATTGAAAATCTGCCCTTCATCTGGTGCTCGATCATCCAGAATTGGAATTTGTGTCCGGATTAGGAAGGAACAGTTAAAAATTCAAATTTTAAAATAGAAAAAGAAAAATGACTGTGATTTAATGTTTTCAATTTATAATGAGCTTTAAGTAACACAAAATGACATGGAATCAGAGTTAAACTGGTAGCTTCCGTGACGTGAAATGTTAAATTTACGCAGAGCTTGTGATTTGAAGAATTCAATTGAATTTCCATGGAGTTACTCATTTAATGAACTAAGTTTCCGGTCTGAATTGAAATTTCGGCCCAAATCGAAGTATCGGCCAAAATGTGTCTTTTAGCAGGAATTGGACTTAGACCCCGAATAAGATTTCATATGACGGTTTGAATTTCCATGGAGGGATTTGAAGAATTTAATCTTATATTTTCAAAATTATCATTGCTATTTTCTAAACTAGGCCATAGATCCTTTTAGCTTTAATCAGCAGGAGCTAGCTCAAAAGCCCTGACAGAGAGCAGCTTTTAAGCTCGTATATAATATATGGGTTGTTTGAAAACCCCTGATATACCAAGCGTGGGGTAAGGTACACTGTCCTATTAGGATGTAAGGTTGTTTGTTTTAATACACAAAGTTCGACGTAAAATTTTATTTCTAAACAAATTCAAAATATAGTGCCCCCTCAAAAATTAGCAATGTGATAAAAAATAACAACATTACACACTATTAGTTCAGTGTGTCATGCCCCACTGTTGGTACCGTGCGGTTTTCAAACAACCCATATAATATATACTAGCTTAAAAGCTGCTCTCCGCTCTTTTAAGCTAGTATATATTATATGGGTTGTTTGAAAACCCCAGAGTACCAATAGTATGGGCAAGGCACACTATACAGATAGGGTGTAAAGCTGTTTTAATACGCAAAGTGCGACGTAACATTTTATTTATAAACAAATTCAAAATATAGTGACAAAAAAAAATTAGCCATGTGATGAAAACAATATGCCATAGACACTATTTACATTATTCGAACTATTGCCCTCATCTTTGTCGCCATATTTATTACAACGTTTCGGCCGTTGTACGTTCCGGCCTTCTTCAGGTGGTTGGAATATCAAACTGAACCCTTTATTTTGCTCACTGGAGTAGACTGTTCTAGTTCCACGTGCCATGTTTTAATGAATGTCAGTTATCAGTTATCTCCTGTTAATTTTCCCTCTGAAAGTTCTCCACTGCCTTAACCGGGTATTGAACTCACACTCTTTGGGTCCTGTCACTGGATCTCAAGGACACATGGCACAGTGGATAAAGGCGTTAGTTGAATCCAGTGACAGGACCCAAAGAGTGAGAGTTCAATATCCGGTTAAGGCAGTGGAGAAACGTTGTAATAAATATGGCGATAATGATGAGGACAATAGTACGAATAATGTAAATAGTGTACATAATAACTCATCTCAGAAATATAGACAGATACTAAAGGGCCGAAACGTTGTAATAAATATGGCAACAAAGATGAGGACAATAGTCCGAATAATGTAAATAGTGTACATAATACCTCATCTCAGAAATATAGACAGATACTGAAAGGCCGAAACGTTGTAATAAATATGGCAACAAAGATGAGGACAATAGTCCGAATAATGTAAATAGTGTACATAATACCTCATCTCAGAAATATAGACAGATACTGAAAGGCTGAAACGTTGTAATAAATATGGCAACAAAGATGAGGACAATAGTCCGAATAATGTAAATAGTGTACATAATACCTCATCTCAGAAATATAGTCAAATATCCCATACACGTGAATAAATTCTGACTTTATTAGTTTACATGCGATTGTGGACTCCTTGACATCTTAGAGTTTTCATTACTTTCAATCACTTATTTTCTAAAATTGAGTTTCAATCACGAGATCTTTTTCCTTGGATTTTTTCAAGATCAGTTCGACCGAGGCAAGGCAACAGAGCCACCAAGACGAAAGGGTATACTAGGAGAGAAAGTGAATGAAAATATTTTACAGAGATCTTGAAACCCGATCCTAAACAGGAAACAAGGGACAAGCCTATACCTATGTTCAAAAGACAGGAGAATTGTGAACGTATCCATTCCTATCGAGGAGAAAATATTTTGGAAATTAAATGTGACAGTTCAGATGGAGTAGACTTTAAAAGGAACCAGAAACCCGACCCTAAACAGGAAACAAGGGACACACCTAGACCTATGTTCAAATGACATGGATACTCTGTGTATCTCTATTAAGGATAGTCCACTGGTTTTCTATTGGATTAATATCTAGAAAGCTAAGCACATGATATTTCATTAACTGCATGTCATAGATTTCATATGGATATTAAGCAATGTTGTAGGATGTAAATTAGCAATGGCGTGTAGGAATATTTCTCTCTAGTCATACGTAACAGTTGCAATGTCAATGTGGGTACATGCCTTTCGGATGTCAAGTTCACAGCAAAGATTCTGGAAAAATTCTGGTACGGTTCATTAATCGCCTCAAGAAATATGTGATTCCTTCTAACATGCTTGATATTTAAAGTCAGAATCGTAAAGGCATATATAGTGCTTGCCACAGGTGACTCTGATGGGAACCGTGCCTTTACCCCTCGCATCATTTTTGAAGGCATGTGTCTTGTTTCGAGGTCCATGACACGAAGATTCAGTTTCAGGGAAAGCATACATACATAGATGTATACATACGTATATACATACATGCATACGTACATTCATATGAAAGCAGAGTTAGGTTAAATACGAAGCGACTAACATAGATAGATAGATAGATAGATAGATAGATAGATAGATAGATAGATAGATAGATAGATAGATAGATAGGTAAGGAACAATCATAGATAATGTACAAGCATAAATAAATAACAGATCGAGATAGATATATAGATAGATAGACAACGAACAATCATAGATTTATAGATAATGAACAAAGAGAGATAGATAGATAGATAGATAGATAGAAGGATAGATAGATAGATAGATAGATAGATAGATAGATAGATAGATAGATAGGTAAGGAACAATCATAGATAATGTAGAAGCATAGATAGATAACAGATCGAGATAGATAGATAGATAGATAGATAGATAGATAGATAGATAGATAGATAGACAACGAATAATCATAGATTTATAGATAATGAACATAGATAGATAAGGAACAATCATAGATAATGTACAGGCATAGATAGATAACAGATGGAGATAGATAGATAGATAGATAGATAACGAATAATCATAGATTTATAGATAATGAACACAGATAGATAGATAGATAGATAGATAGATAGATAGATAGATAGATAGATAGATAGATAGATAACGGGCAATCTTAGATAGATAGATAGATATATAGATAGATAGATAACGGACAATCTTAGATAGATAGATAGATAGATAGCGAATAATCATAGATTGATAGATAATAAACAAATATAGATAGATAGATAGATAGATAGATAGATAGATAGATAGATAGATAGAATATTATCCTATATACGTCAATAAATTAATCTATAGGATTACAGGAATGTGCGAGACATGAAGCAATTGGAGTAGAAGAAACGGGCACATTTAAACGTTTCGACAGTGAAAAGTTGGGACCTTGATGTATCTATCTATCTATCTATCTATCTATCTAAATGTCTTCCTTTCTTTCTATCATATTATCTTTTATCTATCTATCTATCTCGATCTGGTATCTATATTTGTACATTATCTAAGGTTGTTCGTTAGCCATCTATTTAGTAGCACGCTTAAATTCATGCAGTCTGGGAACTAGTAGATCGACGGAGCAGTTCCCGTGAAAGTATTTGTAGAAAAGACAACAGAGGAAGGCGACGACGCGTCTGTGAGAGAGCTTAGCTCAGATGTGGCACAAAGCCGAAAGTATGGGGCTACTCCGTCGTAATTGTTCTAGCAAGGCAAGCTTGCTAACCATTATACTGCCTCGAGGCGCCTCCTTCAGCCAGGGTACTAAACTCCAGCTGCCCCATTCTCCTGTCATACTAACCGCAATCTATGCCGGTAGGACATGGAAGAAAAACCAGAAAAATCTGTCAGAAAGTAAATGTCTTCTACTGACAATACTCGGTATCTAATGGCAATACCACATAAGTAAGAACAAAGGCTATGAGGGGATCTGGTCACTGGTTGGGAATGCAGTCAACAAGACCAGTGAGACCCTTTTGGAGTTGAAGGACCTAGACGTGTGGTGGGGAATCATTCAAGACTTGGAGGGATACCACAGAGGAAATTCTGGTTGAGATGAGGCTGAACTGGACGCCCAGGATTGGACTCGATGGATAGCTCTTCTCGCCCAAGGTCACGAGAGAAACTAACATTCTCTGAAAACCTCCAACTAGGTATCGGGAACTGTCAATGTTATATTAATATATATTGCCATATGTTGCTTGCTTACAACACTTGGTTTTCCCTGGCGGATAGCACTCCGAGCACTGAACTGGTACAAACTTGCATGACTTCCGTGGTCGGATGAGAACCAATATTTCAATGAGATACGGCCGTGAGACTGTTTACATGAATAGTTCCAAATTCGCTTATGTTCTTGTTATCCAATCTACTTTTCTGGGTTCACACCTTTTTCATTTTCTTGAAAGCTCTTCTAAAATTGCAATTATTTTTTGTTCATATCTTGTAAATGTTTTCAATTTTTCTTTGTCATTGTCTTATGATCTCTTTTCAACTTGCCGGCAAAGTGGCGCCCTCGTCATTCAATAATTTTATAACATTTCCTTACTGATTCTGACAATTTCTTTTAGATCGGTAATTTAATATATATATATATATATATATATATATATATATATATATATATATATATATATATATATATATATATATATAACGTAAATCATTCAAACGAAAAACAAATACTGAAGCTAGTTATATATATAAGCCCGGAATTTGTGAACAAGGATCACACCATTCATTAACAGATTCGAAGTTGGTTGTAATTTATTATTAAATATTGTTTGTGAGAGTGATTCTCGCCATATAACTAGCTTCAGTATTTGTTTTTCGTTTGAATGATTTACGTTACATAAATTGAATATGCACTACAAAACCGATATATATATATATATATATATATATATATATATATATATAACAATGATTGCATTATTTGATTTATTTCGTTGATGAAAATCAATCGCGTGGTAAATATAAATATACGTGACGATATATATATATATATATATATATATATATATATATATATATATATATATATTATTGACAATGAAACAGTTTATCGTAAGCTGAAATGCACACACACATACGCACACAGATAGATAGATAGATAGATAGATAGATAGATAGATAGATAGATAGATAGATAACGAACAATTTTGGATAGAGAGATAGATAGGTATAAATGGACTGAGATAGAGAGACAGATAATGAACACACTAAGATAGATACATAGATAGATAGACAGATATATATATATATATATATATATATATATATATATATATATAGATAGATAGATAGATAGATAGATAGATAGATAGATAGATAGATAACGAACAATGTTGGATAGAGAGATAGATAGGACACTGATATAGAGAGATAGATAATGAACACGCTAAGATAGATAGATAGATAGATAGATAGATAGATAGATAGATAGATAGATATGGACTGAAATAGCGAGAGAGATAATGAACTGACTAAGATAGATAGATCGATAGATAGATAGATAGATAGATAGATAGATAGATAGATAGATAGATAGATAGATAGATAAAATTACTGCTGTTTACGCTTAGGTTTCGAAACTGAGGCTAGAAGACATAGTTCTTACGAGAAACGCACTTTTATTAAATATATATGTATAATAAAGTATAGTGTTACGATATGCTTATGGGATAAATTGCTCAATGTGGGGTATAGAGCGTATGTAAATATAAAAGTGCACATGTTAAACGCAATCGACAGGCTATTGTTGCAAACTTCAATCTCCACTTATATATTTACATAAGCTTTATCCCTGATATATTTTTTGTGACTTACGTTGGCCGTTGATAATAAAGTATAGCTCAAGAATTCAATCTTAAAATAAAACAGTATGTAATTACAACTACAAGTAAATACTTAACAAGAGCAAAATTAGTAAAAGTCAACCAAAGATAAATGACCATTTCAGTGAAAGCCTTGTTATTAGACCGGCCCGGCTGAACATCCGGTAAATCCTAAATCAAAACCCAACATTGACACACAATAATTCACACTAATTCGACTAGATAGTTCCACTCAATAATCAATACAGTCAGTAGCCTGACACCGCTATTTATACACATGGTGGAAAACATACCAGGGTTATTCAATAAATTAGGTGAAGTTTTCGGTATAAGGACTTCTAATACAGATAGAAGCTTACTTATTTTTTTCAACGTAGTCTCCCAGCACTGTGACACACTTTTCCCATCTGTGCAAAAGCTTCCGTATTCCCTCAGCGTAAAAATCTTTGGACTGATGTCTCAGCCAGTCGCACACAACACGTTTGACTTCATCGTCACTTTTAAACTTCGTGCCTTTCGTGAACGCTTTCAAGGGACCAAACAAGTGAAAGTCTGAAGGGGCAAGGTCTGCACTGTAAGGGGAATGAGGGAGCAGGTCCCAGTTCAGCTCGTTGATGGTCTACACCGTTTGGGCTGCTGTGTAAGGCCTTGCGTTGTCATGATGCAAGATGACTCCTTCTGACTGATGACCCCTGCGTTTGTCCCAACAGATAAGCTCAAAGTCCTTGCAATGTTATCCACTGTCACCCTTCTGTCAGACTGAATGAGGTCATTGACTAATTCGATTCACCTATATTATGGAGCATGCATTTTGTAACTTAAGGTGGCCGTTAATGATTAAGTATAACTCAAGACTTCAATGTTAAAATAAAACAGTATTTAATTACAAACACAAATAAATACTTAGCAAAGAAGTAAAAGTCAACCAAAGATAATTAACCATTTCAGTGAATACCTTGTTAATAGCGCGGCTCGGCTTAACGTCCAGTAAATCCTATATAAAAAACAGAAATCGTCGACTCAAATTAATTCACACTAATTCGAATGGATAGTTCCATTCAATACTCACTCAATAATCACTACAGTCAGTAGCCTGACACCAATATTTATACACCTGGCGAAAAACATATATTTATAAGTCCAGAGTGTCACGTTCGAACCTTGGTGTTGGTAGTTGATTATTTACTTCCTACTTTGACAATAATGTTTTAATTCCGAAAGAGATTGATATAAAATTAACAAAGCGGACACATTGATGATTAGGAATGGGTCATATATTTTTTGCGTAACGATTATAATAATATATTAGAACGCAATTAAAAGCGCTATTCTAAAATCGGGTATAATTTTTAGAAGAACGTAAGTCCTTATCCCGAGTCGATATCATTATTACACCACATCGACCATGATGACCCGTTCGAAAATCATTTCCTTTTTGGATAAATTGTTTTATAGATAATTAAGAAACATAAAAGAAACGTTTATTAACAGTAATTTTTTAACCCCATGTTGTTGATGAAGAAATAAGATTATCATTGAAGAAATTTAAAAAAAAATAATATAATGAATGTTTTAAATTCTGAAAGACCTTATCATACAAGTTTTTTGATGTACGGTGGTTGTTAATAATTAAGTATAACTCAAGACTTCAATGTTAAAATAAAACTATATTTAATTACAACCGAAAATAAATAGTTAACAAGAACAAAGAAGTAAAATTCAACCAAAGATAATTAACCATTTCAGTGAATATCGTGCTAATAGCGCGACATATATAAAATGAGAAAGAATGGAGTCCAATTCCGACGTTCGTAGCATTCAATTTAAAAGAGGGATCAATAAAAAAGTAGAGCAATATTCTTTATTTAGGATATTACATCAAAAACATGTAAAAAGTATATATATATATATATATATATATATATATATATATATATATATATATATATATATATATATATATGAAGAAATATAGTCTTAAAGTGTGGTATATTTATGGGATAAAGTGCTCAATATCAGAGATAGAGCGTGTGTAAATATAAAAGTGGACATGGAAGTCAGCACTTAGAGGCGACAGTCTGTTTCATGCTAGTGCAATCGTCAGGCAACTCTATATATATATATAGATAGATAGATAAATAGATAGATGAAAAAAATGACTGATATTTACGCGTAGGGTACGAAACAGAGGCTAGAAGACCACAAATAAATACTTAACAAGAACAAAGTAGTAAAAGTCAATCAAAACCATTTCAGTGAATACCTTGTGAATAGCGCGGCATATATATATATATATATATATATATATATATATATATATATATATATATATATATATATGGGGGGGTATGTGTGTAAAATGAGAAAGAATAGAATCCAATTCCGACGTTCGTAGCATTTATTTTTAAAAGAGGGCTCAATGGAAAATTAGAGCAATATTCTTTATTTTAGAATATTACATCAAAAACATGTAAAAAACGTATAGTATATATATATATATAATTTTTACTTATAACTACAATACATCTGTAGCGACTGCTATCTTTTTCTACGCCCACATTTTATTCGTCTGTGATTGGCTAATAAATCAATACTGCCTTTGTTTTCGACAATCGCAGTCGTCACTTTGAATTTTTCGGTCTTGAATTTGCTTACTTGTTTCGTTAGTAGAAATTTAGCGATTAAACAATTTTTAACCAATCACATATTTTAGTGCTAAATCACCTTTTCCCGCGGTTTCCCTGGGAGCCGATCTGTAGCCTTAACAGAGGCGACTTTTTCACAAGGCGCCAGTAGAGACCAATAAATTCGGCCTGTCAACACAAACCTATGACTTTACTCGCATTTCAAACGCACACACAGACAATACATGCATACATATGTATGCATATCTCTTTGTGACTCAGCCAAGTTCAATCAACCAGGACACTGTTGATTTCTCTAACACAACACACTTTCTGATCAATTGTATTCTTGTGTTAACTATTCTAACAGCAGACTCTTTCTAACATTGATTCCTGAACATTTCTCTCTCAAAAGAACTTTCTTCCGAACAATCAATATTTTCCCTTAATCTATACATTTCACTGGATGTTTGTTTTGTATGTTATTTCAATATATACTTGTTGATTCACATTTGGAGTTTCGTCGTTTTTCTTGAATCATTAACAATGCAAAAGATATGTGCTCTAAGACATCTATATCTATTTATATCTATAAAAGTACAATATAAATAAATACAAAAGGAAAACATTTGACGAAGCGGTTCTTCCTCTCACGGAATTAATCAAAGAAAGTGTGATGCTTTTATCGTGCAACAAGTATTTATCAACAAAAGTAAAAACGTTGTTAGTGTTTCCAAAATATTTAAATTTGAGAGACGCTCATGGTAAATTATGGAAGATGCTAAGTGACGCAATTTAATTTCTAATAAACGAAACTGAGTAAATGTTTGTCTATATTTCTGAGATGAGGTATTATGTATACTATTTTTACATTATTCGGACTCATCTTTGTTGCTATATTTATTACAAAGTTTCGGCCTTTCAGTATCTGTCTCTATTTCTGAGATGAAGTATTATGTACACTATTTACATTATTCGGACTATTGTCCTCATCTTTGTTGCCATATTTATTACAACGTTTCGCCCCTTCAATATCTGTCTATATTTCTGAGATGAAGTATTATGTACACTATTTACATTATTCGGATTATTGTCCTCATCTTTGTTGCCATATTTATCACAATGTTTCGGCCCTTCACTATCTGTCTATATTTCTGAGATGAGGTATTATGTACACTATTTACATTATTCGGACTATTATCCTCATTTTTATTGCCATATTTATCACAACGTTTCGGCCGTTGTACGCTCCGACCTTCTTCAGGTTGTTGGAATGTCGAACTGAAACTTTTATTTCGCTTGCTGGGGTAGACTGTTCTAGTTCCACGTGCCATCTCCTGTTAATTCCCTCCTCGAAATTCTCCACTGCCTTAAACAGGTATTGAACTCACACTCTTTGAGTCCTGTCACTGGATCTAATTAACGGCATTATCCACTGTACCATGTGTCCCTGAGGACATCTGTGTATGAATTTCTGTTGTCTTCAGCAACCATTTTTACCAGTGCTCATATTACAATTTTTGCTGTTATCATTCCATGTTTTTACCAGTGATGATATTGCAATTCTTACTGTTATTATTTATGTTTTACCAGAGCTCATATTGCAACTTTGTTGTTATTATCGCTTTTCTCTGGCACTCCTTATTACTGGTTCCCATATTGTATTCTATACTTGGTCGGCTCAGGAGATTTTTGTGCCCTAGCATATGTGCTGATACTTTAAGTTTACGAATTTTCTAATGATGTTCTATGTCTATGATTTTAACCTGATCCCACAGAGGGCGGTGATCTTCCTTTTCTCTCCATATGTGGTCAGCCACGCCTGATTTTTCCACTTCACCTCGTGTTACAGCTTCTTGGTGTTCTTGAGAGGAGTGAGTAAATGTTCTTAAATATTTGTTTTATGAAATATTTTAGCATGGATAAATTTATGTATTACATTTATTTTTTGGAAGTAACAAGAGTTTTTGAATTACTTTTCATTTTTTTAACATTTTTACAATCAGGTATATCGACTTGGGGGATAGAGGTAATTCTTTCAAAAATGTAGATATTTGAAAAAATCCCCGACGCAGATTTGTATTTCTATATAACTGAATATCAGAACTCTTGAGAATTTTCCGTGTAAGTAAGTTACTTACGCTTTTAGTATATTTGGCATTCTTCAGATCAAAGACCTGATTGAATTTATTTCTCTGTATAATTCATGCATTCGATTTATTGTTGTGCATAATGTCTTCTTAGTTTTCATGGATGCGTTTTTTAAATTTATGTAATTGTTCCCAGTATACTACACACACACACAGACACACACACATACAGGGTGTCCATAAAGTTCATGTGCACTTTCAAAAATTTATAACTTTATTTGTATTTGCGATAGAAATAATTTTTTAAAAGGATTAAAAAGAAGTAAATCTATATTTTTTAAGGTTTTATTGAAATTTTATTTAAGTTTCCACATGTCCTCCATCATTAGCAATACAAAGGGTAATACGATTTTGCAGTTCACGGAAAACATTTGCCAACTGATTTACAGTCATGCCTGAAATCACATTAGTTATTTTAGCTATACTTAAAACTAGGTGCATTAAACTTTATAACATTTTTTACAGATTATTTCTATCGCAAATGCAAATAAACTTATAATTTTTTTAAAGTGCACACGAACTTGATGGACACCCTGTATTTTGGGGAGGTGTACACCTGTTTGTGCTACTATCGTTTGTTGCAAACCCGTGTCGACTTCCTCTCGAATTTACGAGCTCACTTCAGACAGATAGACTGTTTCGCTTTATCACAGCTCATCAGTGTGGCTAGAAATTCGGTTGTCTCTAGCTATGATCGAAACCCGGCATATATATATATATATATATATATATATATATATATGCGTCTGTGTGTGTGAGATGATGCGCCTAAACTTTTGACCGGTGTTTATCTTCAAAAAACTCTCCACAGACCAGTCAACATTAAATACCCAATCCATTCTTTCACCAAACTGCTATCAACAAGCACTATTCTTTCACTGCGTCACCTTTTTTTTATGTATATTTTTCTTCTCAAACAAATGGAATAAAGGAAGTGACGTTTGACATACGGCTTGCCTACAAGCAGGATTGTTCATAACTATTTTCGATTCTCACCTGTCGAAGTGCAGTTGAAATGCACTGAAACCAAGTTGCATCTTTGTAGTGACTAAAATGGTTTTGTCGATATGATAAAATTATAATAAATAAATAATTATCGCTCTACTATCGGTACCGAGCCCTCTTTTGGATTAATGCTGTGAACGTTTGAATTTATATATTACTTTCGTTCTCATCGCATCGGATATATATATATATATATATATATATATATATATATATATATAGACTACCCACAATACACCACTGACCCGTATATATAAATAGCCGAGAAAAATAACAGCACTAGTTGCCTGACGATTGCATCTAGCATGAAACTGACTGTCGCCTCTAAGTTTTGACTTCTATGTTCACTTTTATATTTACACACGCTCTATCTCTGATATTGAGCACTTTATCCCATAAATATAGCACACTTTAAGACTATATTTCTTCATATATATATATATATATATTTTATTTTAAATTTTATATATATATATATATATATATATATATATATATATTATTTTAAATTTTAAATTCATTTTTCGTTTCCCCTTTTTCTATCCGTAGACTTGGGCACCTGCACGTGATGTTATGGTTAGCAAGCTTGTCTCGCTAGAACTTTTACAATATTACTTAACACTGATAATAGTTTGGAAGATAATTTTGGAAAAATCTCCATCTATAAAAACGCTGCGTTCGCATCCATGTATTGTAGAGATGTCAGACTTAAATTTAGTATACGGAAAATTTATGCCGTTATTCATGTAATTAAATTGTGTAGAAAATACGGGTTTGAGTGTAGTGACAAGTATTATAAAGGAGATGTTCACAAAGGAGAAGAAAGTGCTGGAAAGCAGCAAAAGGAAAATCCCGGGAGACATTCCGATACAGACAGTGACACATTTAGAATGAAATAAACCAGATATAGTCCTGCTGAACTAACAGAAAAAAAAATGATTTGCTACCTGGTAGAAATCTCCAGTCCATCTGAGATGAGTACTTAACAGAAGAAAAAAAAAAGAATTCAGCATTTACAAAGATATAAATAAGATCTTTTGAAAGTTTAAGAAAAAAAACTGGCAAAGAAAGTAATAACAGATAGTTCACCCAACATAAGGCCCAAGAGCCACTCAGGGAAGAGAGTTGCTAAAGGAGGTCGTTGCATGAATGTAAGGTAAGCAGTACAGATATAGGAATCCGTTGATCCTGGAAAAGTTTAAGCAATAATAGTCAAGGAAATATTCTCCCAAGTCTTTGTTAAAGAAGGCAGCGGCTCTTTGGAGAAGGGGTTCCAATGGATTTTCCTTCGTATCAAATGGAATGTGGACGTTTCGCCTCTACGTGTATGTCAAGTCGGACCTTAACTGTAAAGATCTTATTGGCTGAAATCAAGGTAACTCTGGACTTGGTATTTACGAGAATGACACAACCATTTACACTTGTCGCGATAGTAGGTCTAATCTATTTGTACATATCAAAAATGGCAGCTGGTATCCAAAACGACCTTCAGTCAGTTGTTAACTGGGGCAAAGAATGGCTTGTTAATTTTAACGATTCAAAAACTAAACTGCTCTCTATTAATCATCTGAGAACCTACCCTCAGCAGGGCTAATGCTAACCTTTCCACGTCGATATCCGTTACAGCATCCGAAAAAAAACCTCGAAAGAGGACAGGTAGTTAAGTAAAAATCAACTGCAACAAATGGATTTTAAATTGAAAATGAGGTAATATTTTTAATCAAACTCAGATATTGATATTAATTTATAGGGGAGAGTCAGCACTTTTTTCTGATTTTATCTATAGATACAGCGAGAATGGTATATAAAATTTTAAGTCCTTTATTACTGTTTCTATAGTAAATGTGTTCAGTTCGAGAAGGCTAAAATGGCTGCCGATGTACAAAACGACTTTCAGTCTTTTTGTTAACTGGAGCAAGTTAATGCGAACACCTCCCAAATTAAACTGTTCTTCATTAATTATTTGAGAGAAGTTCAAACTGTAATAGTCAAGGAAACATTCTCTCAAGAGTTTGTTAAAGAAAGCAGCGGCTCTTTGGAGGATGTGTTCCAATAGATCATCCTTCGTATTAAACGGGATGTTGACCTTTCGCCTCTATGTATATGTCATATCCACTCCATCCTGGTCTTAAACTCATAGCTGGGAATGGGCGAGAAGAGATGGGCGAGAAGAGATGGACTCATGCCTTTCCCAAGGGCATTCCTGCGAAAGTGAACGCAACAGACTAAGCTGGAATTTAAACTTGACTCAGTGATTCCACGTTCTACACCAACCGTACACCCTCGAAAAGGAGACAGGCAGGTAAATGAAAAACAATCACAACAAATGGATTTTAAACTGAAAATGAGCCAATATATTTAATCAAACTCAGTTATTGATATTAATTTATAGGGGAGAGTCAGCACTTTTATTTATAAATACAGCGAGAATAACATATTCATTAAATTTTACATCGTTTATTAATTATTTACATTATTCGGACTATCGACCTCATCTTTGTCGCCATGTTTATCACAACGTTTCGGTCGTTGTACGCTCCGGCCTTGTTCAGGTGGTTGGACCTGTCGAACTGAACCCTTTATTTCGCTCACTGGGGTAGACTGGGGTAGACTGTTCCACGTGCCATGTTTAATGGATGTCAGTTATCAATTATCTCCCTTTAATTTCCCTCTGAAAGTTCTTCACTGCCTTAACCGGGTATTGAACTCACACTCTTTGGGTCCTGTCACAGGATCAAAACAACGCCTTTACCCACTGTGTCCTTGTGGACATCTGTGTATGAATTTCTGGGTATTATAAACCTAATGTCTTCGGCAACCATTTTTACCAGTGCTAATATTGCAATTATTTGCTGTTATCAAACATGTTTTTACCAGAGCTCATATTGCAACTTTGTTGTTATTATCGCTTTTCTCTTAAACTCCTTATTACTGGTTCCCATATTGAATTCATTTCTATGCTTGGTCGGCTCAGGAGATTTTTATGGCCTAGCATATGTGCTGATTCCTTAAGTTTACGAATTTTCCAATGGTGTTCCTTGTCTATGATCTCAACCTGATCCCAAAGAGGGCGGTGATCTCCTCTCTCCATATGTGGTCAGCCACGCCTGATTTTCGTGTTACAGATTTTTGGTGTTCTTGAAGCCTCAACGCAATGGGGGGGGGCGGCCTGTCTCTGCTTTATATTTCTTTCCGCAGCTGCATGGGATGGCGTACACACAGTCTTTATTCATGTTCTCCTCTATCGGGGGACTTACTTGATCTTCAGTTCGACATTCCAACCATCTGAAGAAGGCCGGAGCGCACAACGGCCGAAACGTTGTGGTAATTATGGCAACAAAGATGAGGATAATAGTCCGAATAATGTAAATAATGTATATAATACCTCATCTCAGAAATATAGACAGATACTGAACGGCCGAAACGTTGTAATAAATATGGCGACAAAGATGAGGACAATAGTCCGAATAATGTAAATAGTGTACATAATACCTCATCTCAGAAATATAGGCAGATATAGTTTATTAATGTTTCAATAGCAAATGTTTTCCTGTCACCTAAGATCTTCTAAAGTACAATCAAACAAATCACTCAATGTACAGATTTATTAAATGAGAAGTGGAACATGAAGTTGAGAGGACAGACGGAAGGAACATATCACCTGTGGAACTGTCTTGCAGTTGCTTGCTTACCTGTTACCTAGAATCTTCAAAAATTTAAATAGGAATCTTCTGTCTTGTAGTTGCTAGTTCTTTTATTATCCTTTCACTTCACTAACGTCTTCTCATTTTCTAGCGCTACCAGTGTCTTTGTCTTAGTGGCATTATCGCCTTCCTTGGGGTGAAACGATTAACAAAAACCGTTTCTCATTTTTCTTTCAGTAGACTTGGGCACCTGGACGTGATGTTATGGTTAGCAAGTTTGTCTCGCTAGAACTTTTACAACTGAACCTGACCCTCACTGGGTGCCCCTTACATTCAGCCTTGTGCCACGTCCAAGCTGCACTTAGAAAATCATTTGGGTAGCCCAGTGTGGTGTAATGGTTAGCAAGTTTGTCTCGCTAGAACTTTTACAACTGGGGAGTGAGTTCGACCCTCACTGGGTGCCACTAACTTTCAGACTTGTGTCACATTTAAGCTGCACTTAGAAAATCATTTGAGCAGCCGAGTGTGGTGTAATGTTTAACAAACTTGTCTAGCTAGAACTATTGCGACCGAGTAGTGAGTTCGATCCTCACTAGGTGTCTCATAATGTTGGCTTTGTACCACATCTAAGCTACGCTTAGAAAATCACCACTATCAATGTCTTAGTCTTAGTGGCATTATCGCCTTGCCTGGAGTGAAACTATTCACAAAAATGGTTTCTCATATTTCTATCACTATCAGTAGACTTGGGCACCTGGACGTGGTGTAATGGTTAACAAGCTTGTCCAGCTAGAACTATTACGACTGAGTAGTGAGTTTGATCCTGACTGGGGGTCTCATAATGTTGGCTTTGTACCACATCTAAGCAAGGCTTAGAAAATCACCACTATCAGTGTCTTAGTCTTAGTGGCATTATCGCCTTGCCTCGGGCGAAACTATTAACAAAACTGGTTTAGCTCAACTATTTAGCGATGCAACAGCGAAATTCCGACGAATATTTTCGAGTGGTAGAATGCACAAGGAGTTTAAACAATCATTAAGATTAGAATTAGAATTAATCAGACAATTCATATGGGGAAAACGTGAAATTTTCATGGCTACGATGAGGTGTAAATGATTTACAATGAGAATCACTTAGAATTAAATTGTCGCAACACAAAAACTTTTAAACGTTAAGATATTACCGTAAACCAATAAACGAAGTCGTAGATTTTGAGTTAAATTGGTCATATAAATTGCAAGTCATGATGTGTTGACTTCGTTTTCATTTGCAATGCAAAATTCTCGCCTGCAATTTCCTTTTCACTACTTCCGTATGTTTGCTTTTCTTCATTGACTGATTGCAGTTATTGGATTTGTTGCTTGAGAAAAAGAAAACACTTTAATTCAGAGACAGGGGTATTACTTCTGTTGAATTTACGAGAGGGTTAAATAGTTGTTTGCAAATACAAAGGAACTGAACTTAAGCCAGTAAGAGTTCATCGAATCTTAAATGGGATAACACTCCCAAGAGACAGCTTTGCTGGTTTAATTTTACAGATCATTTGCAAGTAGTCGGACGGCTATCAGCATATAAAGGGGAATCAGCGTGTCGAGGTCAAAATCCGGGCTCGTCTAGGAAGGCTTTCGGCCCCATACTATGGGTTAAATAGAATACTAGATTAGGAGAAAGAAAACTCTAAACTCCAAACAATAGAGACTACAAGCAAAAAGTACCCAGCTCTATTTTATTTCCCAGGAATGAACAGCAGTCCACAGGAAAAAAAGAGGGACATATATATATATATATATATATATATATATATATATATATATATATATATATATATATATATATATATATATATATATTACAACGAATCATTCATACAGAAAACAGATAAAGAATGATTCATTGTAGTGTAAACTGAACTGCACCACATACTTGATATATATATATATATATATATATATATATATATATATATATATATATATATATATGTTGGAAATAAACTGTAACGCAAATAATAATAATAGTTACTGTCACGTTGGTGTTGGTAAATAAGCTTGACGGCTTTCAAAGCTATATATATATATATATATATATATATATATATATATATATATATATATATATATATATATATAAAAGTGAACATAGAAGTCAACACTTAGAGGCGACAGTCTGTTTCATGCTCTGAAAACAGACTGTCGCCTCTAAGTGTTGACTTCTATGTTCACTTTTATATTTACACATGCTCTATCTCTGATATGGAGGACTTTATCCCATAAATATAGCACATTTTAAGACTATATTTCTTCACATATATATATATATATATATATATATATATATATATATATGGTGGTACTCGCTTGGAAAACCTTGCGTATTTCGGCTTGTAGCAGAATAAACCAGTACCCAAGGAAGAATGAGGAATAAAAAAGAAAGAACCAAGAACATGAAATTAAGGTGAAAGCAATCACCCAGAATTCAAGGCCTGAGTCCAAAGAAAAAAAACCTCCAAAACGAGTAAAAGTAACTACGTAAATTGCTCAATACACGAAATAGAGCAAACCTAATATAAACCTAAAGAGGCGGGCAAATAAATACCAAGTTGAGAGTTCCCTTGATTCTAGCCAATAAGGTTTGCCTGACTCTTTAGATTTTATATATATATATATATATATATATATATATATATATATATATATATATATATATATATGAAGAAATATAGTCTTAAAATGTGGTATATTTATGGGATAAAGTGCTCAATATCAGAGATAGATATATATGTGTCACTGTCACCCATTTAAGAACTGATAAAGTCTTACAAGCTTAACTTCAGTTTCTTCGTATTTGTAAACACTATTAAACGCTCTCGTTTAATTAAATGTCATGTCACTTTAAGGCACACACACACACACACACACACACACACACACACACATACACACACACACACACATATATATATATATATATATATATATATATATATATATATATATATATATATATATATAGCTGAATGAGTTCCGGCACACTCAGGACCGAGACAACTCAGCACCAGAAAAATATATCTCTTTAATAGCCGATTAAAAAGGATTTATTTAGGATTAAAACCTTAATTAGTGAATAATTTTCTTTAAATAAGGAAGTTGTGAAGGCATTATATAAAATATAATAATGTGTTTTATTTTTAATAACGTAAATCGTAAAGAAATTCATATTTTAATAAAGTAAATTGCCATAAAAATAATTAAATAAAACACTATTTTTTAATTATTTCATAATAAAGTGGATCGAAAAATGTAAAACAAAATGGAGCGGTTGTAATGACAAAAGTAGGCAGGTGTAAGCTTTAAGAAAGCAGTATATAACTGAGAATACATATGCGAGTATAGTGTCTATTAGTAGTACCAGTAAATAGAAATAGCTTTCTCAAAGAGGAGAGTAAAAAAACAAGGGGAAACCAGTATGGATTATTCATAACAGTGGTTCATTTTGGTTTGAATTAATTTTAATAAAGTAAATCGTACAGAAATTTATTTTTTAATAAAAACGAAACGTTGTAATAAATATGGCGACAAAGAAGAGGACAATAGTCTGAAAAATGTAAATAGTGTACATAATACCTCATCTCAAAAATATAGACAGATACTGAAGGGCCGAAACGTTGTAATAAATATGGCACCAAAGATGAGGACAATAGTCTGAATAATGTAAATAGTGTACATAATAACTCATCTCAGAAATATAGACAGATACTGAAGGGACGAAAGGTTGTGATAAATATGGCGTCAGAGATGAGAACAATAGTCCGAATAATGTAAATAGTGTACATAATACCTCATCTCAGAATAATGTAAATAGTGTACATAATACCTCATTTCAGAAATATAGACAGAAACTGAAGGGACGAAAGGTTGTTATAAATATGGCGACAAAGATGAGGACAATAGGCCGAATAATGTAAATAGTGTACATAATACCTCATCTCAGAAATATAGACAGATACTGAAGGGACGAAAGGTTGTGATAAATATGGCGACAAAGATGAGGACAATAGTCCGAATAATGTAAATAGTGTACATAATACCTCATCTCAGAAATATAGACAGATACTGAAGGGCCGAAACTTTGTAATAAATATGGCGACAAAGATGAGGACAATAGTCCGAATAATGTAAATAGTGTACATAATACCTCATCTCAGAAATATAGACAGATACTGAAGGGCCGAAACGTTGTAATAAATATGGCAACAAAGATGAGGACAAAAGTCTGAATAATGTAAATAGTGTACATAATACCTCATCTAAAAAATATAGACAGATACTGAAGGGACGAAAGTTTGTGATAAATATGGCGACAAAGATGAGGACAATAGTCCGAATAATGTAAATAGTGTACATAATACCTCATCTCAGAATAATGTAAATATTGTACATAATACCTCATCTCAGAAATATAGACAGATACTGAAGGGCCGAAATATTGTGATAAATATGGCAACAAAGATGAGGACAATAGTCCGAATAATGTAAATAGTGTGCATAATACCTCATCTCAGAAATATAGACAGATACTGAAGGGCCGAAACTTTGTGATGAATATGGCAACAAAGATGAGGATAATAGTCCGAATAATGTAAATAGTTTACATAATACCTCATCTCAGAAATATTGACAGATACTGAAGGTCCGAAACCTTGTGATAAATATAGCGACAAAGATGAGGACAATAGTCCGAATAATGTAAATAGTGTAAACTTCTTTCATTAAATTGTTTTATTACATTGTTTTATATTCGAGATGAAGTCATGCTTAATCTTGGGAATTTATTTATGAGGCACTGAATTTATTTTAAATGATTTTGCAAATTAATTATGGGACCTTTTGCGCCGAAATAGGAGAATAGTTCCCCCGCTTTTCCTTTTATTAAAAATTTGGATTTCTATTCAGTATCCCGTCACTAATTTTCAAAAACGATGTATCTTTTGTTGACACACCTAATCCGGTAGAAATGCTTTCAAGCTCCAATATAGTAAATGCGTGGATTTCTTTTCTTTAATTAAGGCTGTGCAAGTCAAATATTGTATATTTAAAAAATTATTCGGAAATTCCTTTATATTATTCAATACAAATTCTTTCAAGACATCTTCGCAAATGGAAAGCATTGATAAAATTCTCTTTTGGAATGAATTGCATGTTATTAATTCTGGACACGGCTATAGAACATTTATATGCGGAATTTTTTTAAAATGTTGAAATTGAAGCCTTCCTACATTAAATATAATCGATCTTTTAGCAATTTTACGCGTGAAAATTACATTTTTTGCAAAATACTTGTTATGGTTTAAATGCGAATCGTCTTATTGCAGCATGGCCCGACGTTGCCCGTGCTTGATTCAAAAATCGTACGACTCATACAGCAATCGCTATCACTTGACTTAAAATATTTTTGCCCTTCCTTGCCTTTAAAGAAGTTCCCTTTGCCGTGCTAATGTTGCTACATGCCTTACTTCTTGTCTATCTCACACTGCGAATTTGTTCTAAGCTCTATACTAAACATTAAATCTGTTACGAAATAAGGACTAAACAAAATGAACACAAAACGATCAGCTTTATTAAAGGACTCGTTACTGGAAAAACTGAAGGAAAAAAGAATGTTAACAACAAATCCTTTTTCACACCCAACCCAGTTCTGCAGAATCAGAATCAACGTTGAGTTTAAGCAAGCAAATGAGCCAATTGGAGTAAAGTGCCATGCAGATTAAAATTTTTCCCACTCGTGACGAATGCAGCTATCGTTTTTTTTTTAATTTTAGCATCCTAGTTAACATTCGTTTCAGTCAGCTGTTCGTTCTGACGCTAGCCAATAGAATCTTCCTGCCTATTCGTGGCAGCCACCTATAGGCTCTTACTCTGGCCAGTAGAAAATGGCCGCAAACTACATGAAAACTGCAGTAGAAGCATGAAAAAATCGATTATTTCCACTATCGATTAGAGTTTGGAAATGCAAATTCAGTCTTGGCCCTTCACTAAATTGGAGCATGTGCATGTAAATTTTGGTGCAAATCCGTCGAAAATTGCGGCCGTGCATTCGTTACACACACACACACACACACACACACACACACACACACACACACACACACACACACATACATATCCTGCCTTTTATAGATAGATATATATATATACTCTTCATGCTACCAAGAAAAGAAATAAACATTGGTTCCCGTACGATCACTGATGTTAAGCAATGTCGAGCTTTGCCATTACTAAGTAGGGTGACCGGTTTGGAATACTATGTGATGTAAGCATGGATGGGCGGCTGGTGGGATGGATAATGGCTCGGAATTCTTTATCGGAGAACCAAGTTCTAATTCCTGCTGTGTTCGATATATTCACATAAGCGCAAATAGACTTCTCCAACCTGCTAAGAATTAATTAATAAGTCTTTGTAACTAAACCATTATTAACTAAAAAAATATCTTACAAAATTTTGTCTGCTTTTAAATAATCTGCAAATGAGTGATAAAACGTAGAAAACGAATCAATTAATCAATGAAATACTGATTAGCTACACAGGCATATCTTTCAAATTTATTTACATTCTCTGGAATAGAAATGTATAGAAACTACTGTGGCCCAAAAGTGAGGGATCAGTTTATATATTGATGGTAATGTAGATTTGATCCCCCATTTTTAACCCACTTTATAATTCCTTGCTTGTTGATAAGCCATTGAAAATGAATCAATCAATCAATGAAATACTTATTAACTATACAGGCATGTCTTTTAGATTTATTTACATTCTTTGGATTATAAATATATAGAAACAACTATGGCCACAAAGTGAGGGGTCAGTTTATATAGTGATTGTAATATACAATTGATCCCCGAATTCATATCTACATTATAATTTCTTATTTGTTGATAAGCCGTAGAAAACGAATCAATCAGTCAATGAAATACTGATTAGCTACATAGGCATGTCTTTTAGATTTATTTACATTCTCTGGAATAGAAAGGCACAAACTACCGTGGCCATTAAGTGAGGGATCAGTTTACACGTCCCTTTTAATATAGAATTAATCCCCCACTTTATATCCACATTATAATTTCTTGTTTGTTGATAAGCCATTGAAAATGAATGAATCAGTCAATGAAATACTGATTAGCTACACTGGCATGTCTTTATTCTCTGGAATATAAATGCATAGAAACTGCTGTGGCCACAAAATAAGGGGTCAGTTTATATATTGATCGTAATATAGAATTTGTCTCCCACTTTATAGCCAGCTCGTAATTTCTTGTTTGTTTATCACATTTTGATTAGGTATGAATACACCAGTTCTCCCACCGCTATGGGTTAATTAGTAAGACGTGTATCATTAAACAATTATTATCTAAAAAAATCTAACAATCTAAAGTATTTACTTTAATCTGCAAAGGGTTGCTAAACCGTAAAATACGAATCAGTCAATAAAATACTGATTAGCTACACGAGCATGTCTTTCAGATTTATCTACAATTTCTGGAATATAAATGTATAGAAACTACTGTGCCATTAAAGTGAGGGATCAGTTTACACGTCGCTTTTAATAGAGAATTAATCCCCCACTTTATATCCACATTATAATTTCTTGTTTGTTGATAATCCGTTGAAAATGAATGAATCAATCAATGAAATACTAATTAACTATACAGGCATGTCTTTTAGATTTATTTACATTCTTTGGATTATAAATATATAGAAACTACTGTGGCCACAAAGTGAGGGATCAGTTTATATATTGATTGTAATATACAATTGATCCCCGACTTGATATCTACATTATAATTTCTTATTTGTTGATAAGCCGTAGAAAACTAATCAATCAGTCGATGCTATACTGATTAGCTACTTAGGCATGTCTTTTAGATATATTTACATTCTCTGGAATAGAAATGTATAGAAAATACCGTGGCCTCAAAGTGAGGGATCAGTTTATATATTGATTGTAACATAGAATTAATCCCCCATTTCTTATTTGTTGTTATTTACATTCTCTGGAATACAAATGTATGGAAAATATAGTGACCACAAATTGAGGGATCAGTTTATATATTGATTGTAATATAGAATTAATCCCCCATTTTATATCCATATCATAATGCTTTGTCTTTTTATCAGCGTCCTGGGTAAGACGATAAATTACGTCCGACATAAGGCTTCTGATCAGGAGGTTTTGAGGAGCATGGAACCACTTCTTAATTCCTGGTGTTCCCAGGTCCACCCAGAACTGGGGTGGTAGCAACTTTTAGGGTCCCAGCTATGGACAAATAGTTAACCCCTAAAGTGGAGTCAAAATACCATCAAAGTGTAAAAATAAGTTTTAATAATAGAAATTTTTGTAAAAAAAACATTATTTCCAGCAATATATTTTTGAAAAAAAATATTACTAGAAATAGTTTTTTTTAAGAAAAAAAATATTACCAACAACACATTTTTTGTAAAAAAAAATTACCAGTAATAAAATGCTGTTGTACGATCTGGCTTAGTAAGTAATCGCGCCTGGTGACCAAATCCAGCTGGTGCCAATGATTTAATGTTAGGTGTCTCCAAGATGCTTCGTGAAAATCCATGTTTGTGTTTCTCGTAAAAAAATATGATAGCAGTAAACCTCTAGGATGCTTGAGCCATTCCAGTTCATTTTCCCGACACTATGGTCTTATTGTGCACCCAGTTTTGCAATGGGATCTACCAGAAGGTAAATATGCTCATACGGTGGGCTTCTCTTGAACAAGGAACTTGTAGAGGATTACTTGTGTGTTCGCGCACAGATGCACACAAATTTTACAAACTGTTGTTAAGGAATATTTTTTCTCGATCTGAAGTTTTGGTTACAATATAAGGATAAGACTTAGAAAATGGTTTTTCCTGGGAGCATCTTCAGTTAACCATAGTATGTTCACTTTCATTCACCATTTTCTTCCTTTCATATGATCTCCTCCCCCAGCTATGGGTTAAATAGCATGATTTGTATCGAGAAGAATTATCGGTATATCCAAAAAATTGTTAATGAAATATTGGCTCTCAAAAAAAAAAAAAATAATATTCATACAATAAAAATATGTTTCAGCTTAAAAAGTGTTTTATTATTTATATTATTCGGACTATTGTCCTTATCTTTGTCGCCATATTCATTACAACGTTTCAGCACTTGTACGCTGCGGCCTTCTTCAGGTGGGTGGAATGTCGAACTGAACGCTTTAGTTCGCTCACTGGGATAGACTGTTCTAGTTCCACGTGCCATGTTTAATGGATGTCAGTTATCAGTTATCTCCTGCTAATTTCCCTCTGAAAGTTCTCCATTCCCTTAACCGGTTATTGAACTCACACTCGTTGGGTCCTGTCACTGGATCTAAGTAACGCCTTTATTCACTGATAACGTTGAGGACATCTGTGTATGAATTTCTGGGTATTATAAACCTAATGTCTTCAGCAACCGTTTTACCAGAGCTGATATTGCAATTTTTGTTGTTATTATCGCTTTTCTCTGGCACTCCTTATTACTGGTTCCCATATTGTATTCATTTCTATGCTTGGTCGGCTCAGGAGATTTTTGTGGCCTAGGATATGGGATGATTCCGTAAGTTTACAAATTTGCCAATGATTTTCTTTGTCTATGATCTCAACCTGATCCCACAGAGAGCGGTGATTTCTCTTTTTTCTCTCCATATGTGGTCAGCCACGCCTGATATTTCCACTTCCCCTCGTGTTACAGTTTTCTTGTGTTCTTGAAACGTTGTAATAAATATAGCGACAAGGATGAGGAGAATAGTCCGAATAATGTAAATAGTGTGCATAATGCCTCATCTCAGAAATATAGACAGATACTAAAGGGCCGAAACGTTGTAATAAATATGGCGACAAAGATGAGGACAATAGTCCGAATAATGTAAATAGTGTACATAATACCTCATCTCAGAAATATAGACAGATACTGAAGGGCTGAAACGTTGTAATAAATATGGCGACAAAGATGAGGACAATAGTCCGAATAATATAAATAGTGTACATAATACCTCATCTCAGAAATATAGACAGATAGTGAAGGGCTGAAACGTTGTAATAAATATGGCGACAAAGCTGAGGACAATAGTCCGAATAATGTAAATAATGTACATAATACCTCATCTCAGAAATATAGACAGATATTAAAAAAAGTGTTGTTAAGCTGTAAAAAATCAAACAATCGATCTATCTATTCAGCCGTTCGATTCAATTTGAAGTATTCGGAATTGATTTTCTCAATATCTGTTCCACATGTAAAAAAAAAACTTATTTTACATAATGACAAAAGTTTCGTATGCGAGTTGTTAAGCCTGTCTCAGGTTTGAATTATCTTACGCCTTTCTTATAAAATTCTCTTTCTTCTTTCTGGCCTTTATGTCACCTATTCGACAATTTTATTTTGGTTTTCGTTTGAAGTTTCTACTTTTCAAATCATCCTAATCTCGTTTTCGTCCTTTTGTCGTTTGCTTCTCGCATTCTTCCCGCGTCTCGCTGATACGATGTTTTCTATTTATTTACTTCTCATTTCATATCCACGCGCCAAATTCTTTAATGTTTTTTTGCTTACTCGATTTCGTTTCAGATGCTCATTCTTGCCTCTCTATTTCAAATGACATTCACCGAATTTTGATAAATGAGATGGAACCTGGGGCATTTAACCACACCCATCAGATGGGCATAATAGCAGCAATAAAAGAATGAAATATTTCAGGGGTCGAGAATAAATGGGTCGCTGAATACAGAGATATGAGCGTTCGCGTGAGGGCGCGCGAGAGAGTGAAAACTCATGACGATAAGGTAAATTAAATGGCGAATCAAACGCATCCGTATAAGTCTCTCGAGGGTGCAATCTTTCACTTTCCTTCCGCTCTTACTTCTGTCTACCCATCCTCATAAAATAGCAGGACGTTAAGTTGGCGCTAAAATATACGGTGTACATTGGGCACTTTAAGAAACTTTGCTTAAGAAGGAAGGTATTTATTATTTATCTAGAAGCATGACGCGATTTTGTTCGGTGACAAATTTTTTCTAGATATATTGGAAGAAAAGTTCACCCAGGTTCTAAATAAATTTACTGTTTTATAGATCGCTTTCCTTTATATCTAGATAAAAAAGACAAGTCGTGATTTCATAAATTGACTAAACGACGCGGTTTTAGAGAAAATGGAAACAAAAGGAAATTTCTAGTTAAAATCAGAAAGAGACAGTCGAAATTTCTAGGGCATATAATGAAGAAAGAAGGCTTAGAAAATTTGATACACACATGAGAGATTGAAACCAAAAGGAATAGCGGGAAATGACGCATAACCTACCTAGAGAGTTTGAGTAAATGGGTAGCTTAACAGGATTTAGGCGACAACAGAAAGACATTATAGCTAGTAGCTACAAAGGAGAGGAAATTGTAGAGAGCTATGATCGCCAACGTCCTGAAGGTTTACAACACATAAAGAAGAACAAGAAAAAGAAAAAGAAGAAGTGGAAAAAGAAGAAGAAGAAAAGGAAGAAAAGAAGAAGAAAAGGAGGAAAAAAGAAGAAGAAAAAGAAGCAAAAAAAGGAATCAGAAGAAGAAAAAGAAGAAGAGGAGCAAAAAGAAGACGAAGAAGAAGAAGAAGAGCAACAGGAAGAAGAAGAAGAAGAAGAAGAAGAAGAAGAAGAAGAAGATGAGGAAAAAGAAGAAGAAGAAAAAGGAGAAAAAAGAGAAAAAAGAAGAAGAAAAAGAAGTAAAAGAGGAAAAAAGAAGAAGAAAAAGAACAAAAAAGGAATACGAAAAAAAGAAGAGGAGCAAAAAGAAGAAGAAAAAGAAGAAAAAGAAGAAAAAGAGGAAAACAGAAGAAAAAGAAGAAAAAGGAATAAGAAGAAGAAAAAGAAGAAGGAGCAAAAAGAAGAAGGAGAGGAAAAAAAGAAGAAAAAGAAAAAGAAAAAAGAAGAAGAAAAAAAGAAGAAAAAGAAGATCAACAACAACAGAAACAATAACGACAATGGCAACAACAAAAGGGGAGGAGACTTAACGACACATTAATTTACTACCATAACCTGACTTACTTCCTTTACCGTTATATTTTATAGATAGGAATCAATATTTACCTAGCGTGAGAAATGGCTTCACTGACCTGATATTTGGCTCTTCATGACTTTCAGGGCTGACCTCGATCACTACCTGCGCCACAGCTTATATGTATGCCAAATGTCCTTTAAATTGTTCTGATAGCTTCTGTGTTTTTAGAGAAATAGACAGACACTTCATCTTATTTGTACAGAAAATTAGCGTTAAAAAGTGAACACAATTTAACGACCTGAATATAGGCGACATGAAGTCTCTGCTAAAGGTTTATTTTATCGATATGAATGCCCACTAAAACAACTATTTCATTAATGCCAGCGATTTCATCATATTAAAACTGCATTTTCAATTGTACAGAAGGAGACCTACAGGTGTGTGTATATATATATATATATATATATATATATATATATATATATATAATTGAAAATTGTTAACTATAAAACTAGCAATCTCGCGAAAAGACATACAGAAGGAAAGAAGCGTGCCTCGCAGAACGGACAGGGAAGACGTACGTCCAATTGTTCAATTGTCCAGCCCACTCACCTACGGCTCTTCTCTACTTTCTTGATTATTGCAATAAGTTACAACCCAAGAATAAAATCTGGTGTACTGATAGAAATTGTTTTGTTCTTTACTAGTAGTTTACGACCAATACAAGGGGTGATTTTTAAACCACAAGCATTTGACTGAAATAAACTGTATCCTGTCAACGAACCTGTTGTCTGGTCTGAGCTGCAACGCAACAAATCTTTTCTTTGTTTCTAGTGTAGTCTTCGCTAACAGCCACAGGCTTCAACCGCTGAACTTCATTTTTAATCATTTTAAAAACGACAGTTTAGTGATTTCTGAATCGGTTTGGTGTTGAGGTATTGTTAAAGGGAAAACAGCTGGAGCTGGAGCATTTCGGAAAGTTTACTTTCCACTGATGGATATCTGTAAACGGCTTCAATTTCAAAGTACAGAGCAACAGGCTCAGACTGAGAGAAAGCCACAGAAGGAAGATTAGTTTATTTTTTAGACGAATATGACAAGACAAAGAAATTGCTATCTATAAACCTGACCATTCCACGAAAAGACATACAAAAAGAAAGAAGCGGGTCTCGCAGAACGGACAGTGAAGACGGTCGTTCAATTGTTCAGTTGTCCAGTCTACTCACCTACGGCTCATCTCTACTTTGCTTGCTTATTGCTGTAGGTTATAACCCAAGAATAAAATCTGGTTTACTGCTATCTATCGAAGGGTAATTTTTTAAGCATTTGACTGGAAGAAACTGAACCATATATATATATATATATATATATATATATATATATATATATATATATATATAACTATGAACCTAAAGAACCAGGTTAACCTACCTAGGTTTCACCTACACGGATCGTCAGGTTACTCTGGCCAATGTACTCTGGTGATCCGCGTAGGTGAAACCTAGAAAGGTTTACCTGGCTCTTTACGTTCATAGTTAGATTTGCTCTACTTAGTGTATTGATCAATTTACTTAGTTACTTTTGCTTTACTCGTTTTGGAGGTTTTTTTTCTTTGGACTCTGAGTTTGGATTCTGGACGATTGTTTTCGCCTCAATTTCATGTTCTTAGTTCTTTCTTTTTTTATCCCTTATTTTTCCTTGGGCATTGGTTTGTTCATTTACAAGACAAAACACCTGTTTTTCCAAACGAATATAATTACTTATATTTATATTATATATATATATATATATATATATATATATATATATATATATATATATATATATATATATATATAATAAAAAAACGTAAACACTAGTATTCCATGGCCATAAGTTATTCCATTGGAATCGTGAAAACGATCCAATTCATCAGACCTACAAATTCAAAAAGAAAACAAAAAACAACTCCGAGAAAATAAATAAATAAAATAAAATAAAATTTAGTGAGAATGTATGTATGAGATTGTGGGACGAACGCTAGAGCAAATGAGATCTATAGAGAGGGGTAACAGACGATAGAAGAACAGGAAGGTCTAAAGATGAAGTGGGGATTAAGATTTAACAGAGAGAAGTTTTAAAGAGAGGGGGATGAAAGACGGTTTAAGTGAGAAAAATATGCATATTTTCAAATGTCCAAAGATACACCGGAAAAGTGTATACATTTATGGTGACATACACATACAATAGATGATATAATCTTAAAGCTCAGAGATGAGGTGGGAGGAGGTGGGGTGGGGGAACAAAAAGCGAATTGCGTTTATAAAAGGGCCGCTGCGTAATATATATATATAATGGACTCTCCCGTCGATTTTGACGTATGAGGTTCAGACAACCTATATTTATAAAACTCATTTATGTTTTTGCCTCTGATGACTTTTTAGTCCAGCAAGGGATTTGCAAACAAGGCCGCAAATAGAACATGAATGTGGATTAACCGCTGCAGATAGTGGTGCCGCTGCTAATCGTTTGGCTCTTTTTCGGTTTTCTTTCAGTTTGTTTATGCTTTCAGATTGAAACTTCCTGAGACCTTCAAAACACCGTGATCTCCATTCTTTGCGGTCACCAACTACATTTTCAAGACTCCCATATGGTATGTTCACTGCAGACAGGTTACTCTTCAACTTGTCCTTGTACCTAAGCCAAGGCCGTCCCACATTCCTTTTCCCATCTGCCAGCTGACTGTACATCGTAATCTTCGGAATTCTGTCATCAGGCATCCTCAAGACGTGACCAGCCCACCGCAATTGCGATTGGATAAGGAATGATTCGATTCCAGATATTTTACATTTAGTGAACAATTCAGCATTTGAAACCTTGTCGCGGAGGCTAAGACCACAAATATATATATATATATATATATATATATATATATAGATAGATAGATAGATAGATAGATAGATAGATAGATAGATATAGATATACATATAGGTATAGATACATATATACATATATATATATATATATATATATATAGAGAGAGAGAGAGAGAGAGAGTATGTGTGTGTGTGTGTGTGTGCTTTAGGCATTCTTCTTTTATCTACCGTGTTACGCAATCAAGTGTGTAATCATGGGTATCTACATCTTCCTCTCCCTTGTACTTCGAAATAGCATTTGTAAGATTCGCATCTCTCCCAGCCTCCGCTCTGGCAACAATTCATATAAGCACTTGAGGTGAGTATCTGTCTCTATTTCTGAGATGAGGCATTGCAATTATTTACATTGTTCGGACTGCTATCCTCATCTTTATTTCCGTGTTCACGACCTTTCGGGCTTCTTCAGGTGATCGGAACTTAGTCCATCGGATATCTCAGTTATCTCACTTTAACTCAACTCTCCAAGGTTTGGTTCACCACTGCAGTCGCCAGATATTAAACTCACAGCTCTTTGGGTCAAGTCACTGGATCCAACCAAAGATTTTATCTACTCGGCCATGCATCTTTGAGGACACCCGTGTATGAATTTTGGGGACTTATCAACTCTGGTAAAAATGGTTACTGAGGCATTAAGATTATAAGTCCCCCAGACTTATACACTGGTGTCCTCAAGGGCACATGGCCTAGTCGGATCGACTTGACGTGACCCAAAGAGTTCAATACCTGTCTACGGCAGTGTTTGAACAGTGAGGGTGACTCAATACCTGTCTACGGCAGTGACAAACAAAAACTTGGAGAGCTGAGTTAAAGTGAGATAACTGAGACATCCGGAAGGGGCATAGCAGGTGGAAGTAGAACAATCTACCCCTGGTGGACGAAATAATGGATTTATTTCGAAATTCCAATCACATGAAGAAGGCCGGAGACTACTACGGCCGAAATGTCGTAAACATGGCAATAAAGACGTAAACAACAGTCCTAACAATTTAAATAATGTAAATAATATTTAGGTGGGTAATTATATTTCTTTCTCTCTACATCTCGCCTTCAATTTTGTCGGTGTTTAATTCCCCGAGACAACTTTCCCCATTATGTGTCTGTGAAGTTTGTTTCTGGATGTAACTAGATCTTTCTGTTCCGTTTCTGTTTTCTTCGTCCATGGTATTCTCAGCATCTTCCTGCAAATGATAAACTTCATCCGCATCCTGGGTGGGACGATAAACTAGATCCAACTGCAAGTCCTCTGATCAGGAGGTTTTGAGGAGCTTGAAACCACATCTTAATTGCTGGTGTTCCCAGGTCCACCCTGACCCGGGGTGGTAGCACCTGCTAGGGTCCCAGCTTGGGGCAACTAGTTAACCCCCAAACTGGGGTCAAATCACGATGAAAGTGTAAAAATAGGTTTTAATATCAGCAACATATATTTGTCAAACATTACCAGCAAATGAATTTTTAAAGAAAAAATATTTTGGCAATACATTTAAAAAACATACAAGCAATACATTTTTGAATAAAAATATTACCAGCAATAAAAATCTTTCGGCATTAAATAACCCATTGAAGTTGATATGCCGTAAAACAAAATAAACCAAACCAATATATACTGAGATAGATAGATAGATAGATAGATAGATAGATAGATAGATAGATAGATTGATAGATAGATAGATCTGAACATAATGAGATAGATAGATAGATAGATAGATAGATAGATAGATAGATAGATAGATAGATAGATAGATAAAAAAATATTAGCAGCAATCTTCTGTTAGAACACTACCCATATATTTAAATTTTTGTAGATGTTTGATTTCTCGTTCCCGATTTTAATTTGCAATTTGGGTTGACCCTTTTGCTGGTGACCATACATTCTATCTTCTTGTAGTTTATACTTAGTCCTTTCTTCTCGCTTTCCTCCGCAGTGTCTGCTATCATCACAGTGTCATCCGCGTATCTTATGCTGTTATGATTGTGGCGAAGATTCTGTCTGACAATAATGATTTCTGATAAAAATTTTAATTCTCTCAGAATTGCCTCACTGTATAGGTTGAAGTGATCCAAACACCGATATATATGAAGTTTTAAGTATTTATAAATTCTATACCTTGAATATTTGTGATGGAATCAAGTTAAAATCCATCTCTGTCTGCTGTCAAAACCGTGTCATCAAAACTAAAATATTGACCTTACACCTCGTATCATTTAAGCCTCGTCGTACCGAAACTTTCAAATGGTTCTGTTGCACTGTGCCAAACTTGTTCAGGAACAGCTAAACTATGAACAGCACGTAAACGTTTTCTCAGATCAATATTTTTAAAAATTACTTCCAGTGAATTTAGTTTCCAAAAAATAAAATAAAAGTAACGGGGCTAAACGAAAAGTGAAAACATTATAATATTAAAGTTACACTAACAGTTATTCACCTTTCTTAACAGTGATTCAGTTTTACGCCGCTAGGTGTCGTTTTTACTACAGATACAAGATTTATTGATTACTTGACAAACCATTTACTATTTTCTTTACATATATATCCTTATCTCTATCTCTATCTCTCTCTCTTTCTTTCTCTCTCTCTCTCTCTCTCTCTCTCTCTCTCTCTCTCTCTCTCTCTCTCTCTCTCTCTCTCTCTCTCTAGTCTGTCCCTCTTGCCCTCAATTTGTCCTGTGAGTTTCAGATTTTCCAAACCCTCCTTTTTCTGCCGTCTTCGGAACCTAATGTCGCACTTTCCGACCTCTGTTAGGACACTTCTCAGATATTTAAATGTTTCTACTTATTTGCTTTTAGTATCCCCGATTTGCAATTTGCATTTTGGTCTCATCCTTTAGCTGATAACCATACATTATATCTTTAAGTAGTTTATGCGTAGTCCTTTCTTCTCGCTTTCCTTCGCTACATTTTGTGGAATAGTTTGTAGTTTCCTTTCTGTGTCTGCTATCAGCACAGTGTCATCTGCATATCTTGTATTGTTCAGATTCTGGTCGCCAAATCTATACAATTCTAAACATCATAATAGAGTTACCAGTTCTCTTACAGACAATTCGTAATCATTGATATTTGTCAAAACTTATATGCGATGAAATTTACAGGTAGTGTTAGACTTATAATAATTCACACACACAGACACACACACACACACACACATATATATATATTTATATATATATATATATATCTGAGACAAAAATGTTTTAGTAGATATAACTTCATTATAAAGTTTAGTGAAACCTTTGAAAACATTTTATGACATCTACGATATAGTAAATCATTCTATCGAATTAATATTTTCACACTTATATTTTACCTATATATATTTTTCATTCTTCTTCTTCTCCTACTTCTCCTACTTACTTGTTCTTCTTAAACTAGTCTTCCTGATCTCCTTCTTCTTCTTTTTCTTCGCCTCCTCCCCCTCTTCCTTCTATTCTTTCTTTTCTTTCTTTTTCACCACTTCCTTCCTTTCCTCCTCTTCATATTTTCCTTTCTTCTCCTCTTCTTTTCTTCCTATTTCGTGAACACGGAAATAAAGATGAGGATAGCAGTCCGAACAATGTAAATAATTGTAATGCCACATCTTTTATTAATTTCCTTTCTTTTTCTCCTCGTTCCCTTCTTCCTCCTACTCTTCGTTTTCTTTGTTCTCTTACTCCTCCTCTTCATATCCTCTTCTTGTTCTTCTTATCCTCCTCTTCCTTCTATTCTCCTTATTCTTTCTCCTTTTCCTCCTCTTCCTCCTCTTCTTTATTTTCTTTCTTTTTCTCCTCGTTCCCTTCTTCCTCCTACTCTTCGTTTTCTTTCTTCTCTTACTCCTCCTCTTCATATCCTCTTCTTGTTCTTCTTATCCTCCTCTTCCTTCTATTCTCCTTATTCTTTCTCCTTTTCCTCCTCTTCCTCCTCTTCTTTATTTTCTTTCTTCTTCTCTCCGTCCTCTTCTTCCTCCTACTCTTCTTTTTCTTTCTTCTCTTGCTCCTCCTCTTCATATCCTCTTCTTGTTCTTCTTATCCTCCTCTTCCTTCTATTCTCCTTATTCTTTCTCATTTTCCTCCTCTTCCTCCTCTTCTTTATTTCCTTTCTTTTTCTCCTCGTTCCCTTCTTCCTCCTACTCTTCTTTTTCTTTCTTCTCTTACTCCTCCTCTTCATATCCTCTTCTTGTTCTTCTTATCCTCCTCTTCCTTCTATTCTCCTTATTCTTTCTTCTCGTCCTCCTCTTCCTCTTCTTCTTTATTTCCTTTCTTTTTCTCCTCGTTCCCTTCTTCCTCCTACTCTTCTTTTTCTTTCTTCTCTTACTCCTCCTCTTCATATCCTCTTCTTGTTCTTCTTATCCTCCTCTTCCTTCTATTCTCCTTATTCTTTCTCCTTTTCCTCCTCTTCCTCCTCTTCTTTATTTCCTTTCTTTTTCTCCTCGTTCCCTTCTTCCTCCTACTCTTCGTTTTCTTTCTTCTCTTACTCCTCCTCTTCATATCCTCTTCTTGTTCTTCTTATCCTCCTCTTCCTTCTATTCTCCTTATTCTTTCACCTTTTCCTCCTCTTCCTCCTCTTCTTTATTTTCTTTCTTCTTCTCTCCGTCCTCTTCTTCCTCCTACTCTTCTTTTTCTTTCTTCTCTTGCTCCTCCTCTTCATATCCTCTTCTTGTTCTTCTTATCCTCCTCTCCCTTCTATTCTCCTTATTCTTTCTCCTTTTCCTCCTCTTCCTCCTCTTCTTTATTTCCTTTCTTTTTCTCCTCGTTCCCTTCTTCCTCCTACTCTTCTTTTTCTTTCTTCTCTTGCTCCTCCTCTTCATATCCTCTTCTTGTTCTTCTTATCCTCCTCTCCCTTCTATTCTCATTATTCTTTCTCCTTTACTCCTCTTCCTCCTCTTCTTTATTTCCTTTCTTTTTCTCCTCTTTCCCTTCTTCCTCCTACTCTTCTTTTTCTTTCTTCTCTTGCTCCTCCTCTTCATATCCTCTTCTTGTTCTTCTTATCCTCCTCTCCCTTCTATTCTCATTATTCTTTCTCCTTTTCCTCCTCTTCCTCCTCTTCTTTATTTCCTTTCTTTTTCTCCTCTTTCCCTTCTTCCTCCTACTCTTCTTTTTCTTTCTTCTCTTGCTCCTCCTCTTCATATCCTCTTCTTGTTCTTCTTATCCTCCTCTCCCTTCTATTCTCATTATTCTTTCTCCTTTTCCTCCTCTTCCTCCTCTTCTTTATTTCCTTTCTTTTTCTCCTCTTTCCCTTCTTCCTCCTACTCTTCTTTTTCTTTCTTCTCTTACTCCTCCTCTTCATATCCTCTTCTTGTTCTTCTTATCCTCCTCTTCCTTCTATTTTCCTGATTCTTTCTTCTCGTCCTGCACTTCCTCTTCTTCTTTATTTCCTTTCTTTTTCTCCTCTTTCCCTTCTTCCTCCTACTCTTCTTTTTCTTTCTTCTCTTACTCCTCCTCTTCATATTCTCTTCTTGTTCTTCTTATCCTCCTCTCCCTTCTATTCTCCTTATTCTTTCTCCTTTTCCTCCTCTTCCTCCTCTTCTTTATTTCCTTTCTTTTTCTCCTCTTTCCCTTCTTCCTCCTACTCTTCTTTTTCTTTCTTCTCTTACTCCTCCTCTTCATATCCTCTTCTTGTTCTTCTTATCCTCCTCTCCCTTCTATTCTCCTTATTCTTTCTCCTTTTCCTCCTCTTCCTCCTCTTCTTTATTTCCTTTCTTTTTCTCCTCGTTCCCTTCTTCCTCCTACTCTTCTTTTTCTTTCTTCTCTTGCTCCTCCTCTTCATATCCTCTTCTTGTTCTTCTTATCCTCCTCTCCCTTCTATTCTCCTTATTCTTTCTCCTTTTCCTCCTCTTCCTCCTCTTCTTTATTTCCTTTCTTTTTCTCCTCGTTCCCTTCTTCCTCCTACTCTTCTTTTTCTTTCTTCTCTTGCTCCTCCTCTTCATATCCTCTTCTTGTTCTTTTTATCCTCCTCTCCCTTCTATTCTCATTATTCTTTCTCCTTTTCCTCCTCTTCCTCTTCTTCTTTATTTCCTTTCTTTTTCTCCTCTTTCCCTTCTTCCTCCTACTCTTCTTTTTCTTTCTTCTCTTACTCCTCCTCTTCATATTCTCTTCTTGTTCTTCTTATCCTCCTCTTCCTTCTATTTTCCTTATTCTTTCTTCTCGTCCTCCTCTTCCTCTTCTTCTTTATTTCCTTTCTTTTTCTCCTCTTTCCCTTCTTCCTCCTACTCTTCTTTTTCTTTCTTCTCTTACTCCTCCTCTTCATATCCTCTTCTTGTTCTTCTTATCCTCCTCTCCCTTCTATTCTCCTTATTCTTTCTCCTTTTCCTCCTCTTCCTCCTCTTCTTTATTTCCTTTCTTTTTCTCCTCGTTCCCTTCTTCCTCCTACTCTTCTTTTTCTTTCTTCTCTTACTCCTCCTCTTCATATCCTCTTCTTGTTCTTCTTATCCTCCTCTTCCTTCTATTCTCCTTATTCTTTCTTCTCGTCCTCCTCTTCCTCTTCTTCTTTATTTCCTTTCTTTTTCTCCTCTTTCCCTTCTTCCTCCTACTCTTCTTTTTCTTTCTTCTCTTACTCCTCCTCTTCATATCCTCTTCTTGTTCTTCTTATCCTCCTCTTCCTTCTATTCTCCTTATTCTTTCTTCTCGTCCTCCTCTTCCTCTTCTTCTTTATTTCCTTTCTTTTTCTCCTCTTTCCCTTCTTCCTCCTACTCTTCTTTTTCTTTCTTCTCTTACTCCTCCTCTTCATATTCACTTCTTGTTCTTCTTATCCTCCTCTCCCTTCTATTCTCCTTATTCTTTCTCCTTTTCCTCCTCTTCCTCCTCTTCTTTATTTCTTTCTTTTTCTCCTCGTTCCCTTCTTCCTCCTACTCTTCTTTTTCTTTCTTCTCTTGCTCCTCCTCTTCATATCCTCTTCTTGTTCTTCTTATCCTCCTCTCCCTTCTATTCTCATTATTCTTTCTCCTTTTCCTCCTCTTCCTCCTCTTCTTTATTTCCTTTCTTTTTCTCCTCTTTCCCTTCTTCCTCCTACTCTTCTTTTTCTTTCTTCTCTTGCTCCTCCTCTTCATATCCTCTTCTTGTTCTTCTTATCCTCCTCTCCCTTCTATTCTCATTATTCTTTCTCCTTTTCCTCCTCTTCCTCTTCTTCTTTATTTCCTTTCTTTTTCTCCTCTTTCCCTTCTTCCTCCTACTCTTCTTTTTCTTTCTTCTCTTGCTCCTCCTCTTCATATCCTCTTCTTGTTCTTCTTATCCTCCTCTTCCTTCTATTCTCCTTATTCTTTCTTCTCGTCCTCCTCTTCCTCTTCTTCTTTATTTCCTTTCTTTTTCTCCTCTTTCCCTTCTTCCTCCTACTCTTCTTTTTCTTTCTTCTCTTGCTCCTCCTCTTCATATCCTCTTCTTGTTCTTCTTATCCTCCTCTCCCTTCTATTCTCATTATTCTTTCTCCTTTTCCTCCTCTTCCTCTTCTTCTTTATTTCCTTTCTTTTTCTCCTCTTTCCCTTCTTCCTCCTACTCTTCTTTTTCTTTCTTCTCTTGCTCCTCCTCTTCATATCCTCTTCTTGTTCTTCTTATCCTCCTCTTCCTTCTATTCTCCTTATTCTTTCTTCTCGTCCTCCTCTTCCTCTTCTTCTTTATTTCCTTTCTTTTTCTCCTCTTTCCCTTCTTCCTCCTACTCTTCTTTTTCTTTCTTCTCTTACTCCTCCTCTTCATATTCTCTTCTTGTTCTTCTTATCCTCCTCTCCCTTCTATTCTCCTTATTCTTTCTCCTTTTCCTCCTCTTCCTCCTCTTCTTTATTTCCTTTCTTTTTCTCCTCTTTCCCTTCTTCCTCCTACTCTTCTTTTTCTTTCTTCTCTTGCTCCTCCTCTTCATATCCTCTTCTTGTTCTTCTTATCCTCCTCTCCCTTCTATTCTCATTATTCTTTCTCCTTTTCCTCCTCTTCCTCTTCTTCTTTATTTCCTTTCTTTTTCTCCTCTTTCCCTTCTTCCTCCTACTCTTCTTTTTCTTTCTTCTCTTGCTCCTCCTCTTCATATCCTCTTCTTGTTCTTCTTATCCTCCTCTTCCTTCTATTCTCCTTATTCTTTCTTCTCGTCCTCCTCTTCCTCTTCTCCTTATTCTTTCTTCTCGTCCTCCTCTTCCTCTTCTTCTTTATTTCCTTTCTTTTTCTCCTCTTTCCCTTCTTCCTCCTACTCTTCTTTTTCTTTCTTCTCTTACTCCTCCTCTTCATATTCTCTTCTTGTTCTTCTTATCCTCCTCTTCCTTCTATTCTCCTTATTCTTTCTCCTTTTCCTCCTCTTCCTCCTCTTCTTTATTTCCTTTCTTTTTCTCCTCGTTCCCTTCTTCCTCCTACTCTTCTTTTTCTTTCTTCTCTTGCTCCTCCTCTTCATATCCTCTTCTTGTTCTTCTTATCCTCCTCTCCCTTCTATTCTCATTATTCTTTCTCCTTTTCCTCCTCTTCCTCTTCTTCTTTATTTCCTTTCTTTTTCTCCTCTTTCCCTTCTTCCTCCTACTCTTCTTTTTCTTTCTTCTCTTGCTCCTCCTCTTCATATCCTCTTCTTGTTCTTCTTATCCTCCTCTTCCTTCTATTCTCCTTATTCTTTCTTCTCGTCCTCCTCTTCCTCTTCTTCTTTATTTCCTTTCTTTTTCTCCTCTTTCCCTTCTTCCTCCTACTCTTCTCTTTCTTTCTTCTCTTGCTCCTCCTCTTCATATCCTCTTCTTGTTCTTCTTATCCTCCTCTTCCTTCTATTCTCCTTATTCTTTCTTCTCGTCCTCCTCTTCCTCTTCTTCTTTATTTCCTTTCTTTTTCTCCTCGTTCCCTTCTTCCTCCTACTCTTCTTTTTCTTTCTTCTCTTACTCCTCCTCTTCATATCCTCTTCTTGTTCTTCTTATCCTCCTCTTCCTTCTATTTTCCTTATTCTTTCTTCTCGTCCTCCTCTTCCTCTTCTTCTTTATTTCCTTTCTTTTTCTCCTCTTTCCCTTCTTCCTCCTACTCTTCTTTTTCTTTCTTCTCTTACTCCTCCTCTTCATATTCTCTTCTTGTTCTTCTTATCCTCCTCTCCCTTCTATTCTCATTATTCTTTCTCCTTTTCCTCCTCTTCCTCCTCTTCTTTATTTCCTTTCTTTTTCTCCTCGTTCCCTTCTTCCTCCTACTCTTCTTTTTCTTTCTTCTCTTGCTCCTCCTCTTCATATCCTCTTCTTGTTCTTCTTATCCTCCTCTTCCTTCTATTCTCTTTATTCTTTCTTCTCGTCCTCCTCTTCCTCTTCTTCTTTATTTCCTTTCTTTTTCTCCTCGTTCCCTTCTTCCTCCTACTCTTCTTTTTCTTTCTTCTCTTGCTCCTCCTCTTCATATCCTCTTCTTGTTCTTCTTATCCTCCTCTCCCTTCTATTCTCATTATTCTTTCTCCTTTTCCTCCTCTTCCTCTTCTTCTTTATTTCCTTTCTTTTTCTCCTCTTTCCCTTCTTCCTCCTACTCTTCTTTTTCTTTCTTCTCTTACTCCTCCTCTTCATATCCTCTTCTTGTTCTTCTTATCCTCCTCTCCCTTCTATTCTCCTTATTCTTTCTCCTTTTCCTCCTCTTCCTCCTCTTCTTTATTTCCTTTCTTTTTCTCCTCGTTCCCTTCTTCCTCCTACTCTTCTTTTTCTTTCTTCTCTTACTCCTCCTCTTCATATCCTCTTCTTGTTCTTCTTATCCTCCTCTTCCTTCTATTTTCCTTATTCTTTCTTCTCGTCCTCCTCTTCCTCTTCTTCTTTATTTCCTTTCTTTTTCTCCTCTTTCCCTTCTTCCTCCTACTCTTCTTTTTCTTTCTTCTCTTACTCCTCCTCTTCATATTCTCTTCTTGTTCTTCTTATCCTCCTCTCCCTTCTATTCTCCTTATTCTTTCTCCTTTTCCTCCTCTTCCTCCTCTTCTTTATTTCCTTTCTTTTTCTCCTCGTTCCCTTCTTCCTCCTACTCTTCTTTTTCTTTCTTCTCTTGCTCCTCCTCTTCATATCCTCTTCTTGTTCTTCTTATCCTCCTCTCCCTTCTATTCTCATTATTCTTTCTCCTTTTCCTCCTCTTCCTCTTCTTCTTTATTTCCTTTCTTTTTCTCCTCTTTCCCTTTTTCCTCCTACTCTTCTTTTTCTTTCTTCTCTTACTCCTCCTCTTCATATCCTCTTCTTGTTCTTCTTATCCTCCTCTCCCTTCTATTCTCCTTATTCTTTCTCCTATTCCTCCTCTTCCTCCTCTTCTTTATTTCCTTTCTTTTTCTCCTCGTTCCCTTCTTCCTCCTACTCTTCTTTTTCTTTCTTCTCTTACTCCTCCTCTTCATATCCTCTTCTTGTTCTTCTTATCCTCCTCTTCCTTCTATTTTCCTTATTCTTTCTTCTCGTCCTCCTCTTCCTCTTCTTCTTTATTTCCTTTCTTTTTCTCCTCTTTCCCTTCTTCCTCCTACTCTTCTTTTTCTTTCTTCTCTTACTCCTCCTCTTCATATTCTCTTCTTGTTCTTCTTATCCTCCTCTCCCTTCTATTCTCCTTATTCTTTCTCCTTTTCCTCCTCTTCCTCCTCTTCTTTATTTCCTTTCTTTTTCTCCTCGTTCCCTTCTTCCTCCTACTCTTCTTTTTCTTTCTTCTCTTGCTCCTCCTCTTCATATCCTCTTCTTGTTCTTCTTATCCTCCTCTTCCTTCTATTTTCCTTATTCTTTCTCCTTTTCCTCCTCTTCCTCCTCTTCTTTATTTCCTTTCTTTTTCTCCTCGTTCCCTTCTTCCTCCTACTCTTCTTTTTCTTTCTTCTCTTGCTCCTCCTCTTCATATCCTCTTCTTGTTCTTCTTATCCTCCTCTTCCTTCTATTTTCCTTATTCTTTCTCCTTTTCCTCCTCTTCCTCCTCTTCTTTATTTCCTTTCTTTTTCTCCTCGTTCCCTTCTTCCTCCTACTCTTCTTTTTCTTTCTTCTCTTGCTCCTCCTCTTCATATCCTCTTCTTGTTCTTCTTATCCTCCTCTTCCTTCTATTTTCCTTATTCTTTCTCCTTTTCCTCCTCTTCCTCCTCTTCTTTATTTCCTTTCTTTTTCTCCTCGTTCCCTTCTTCCTCCTACTCTTCTTTTTCTTTCTTCTCTTGCTCCTCCTCTTCATATCCTCTTCTTGTTCTTCTTATCCTCCTCTTCCTTCTATTTTCCTTATTCTTTCTCCTTTTCCTCCTCTTCCTCCTCTTCTTTATTTCCTTTCTTTTTCTCCTCGTTCCCTTCTTCCTCCTACTCTTCTTTTTCTTTCTTCTCTTGCTCCTCCTCTTCATATCCTCTTCTTGTTCTTCTTATCCTCCTCTTCCTTCTATTCTCCTTATTCTTTCTTCTCGTCCTCCTCTTCCTCTTCTTCTTTATTTCCTTTCTTTTTCTCCTCTTTCCCTTCTTCCTCCTACTCTTCTCTTTCTTTCTTCTCTTGCTCCTCCTCTTCATATCCTCTTCTTGTTCTTCTTATCCTCCTCTTCCTTCTATTCTCCTTATTCTTTCTTCTCGTCCTCCTCTTCCTCTTCTTCTTTATTTCCTTTCTTTTTCTCCTCGTTCCCTTCTTCCTCCTACTCTTCTTTTTCTTTCTTCTCTTACTCCTCCTCTTCATATCCTCTTCTTGTTCTTCTTATCCTCCTCTTCCTTCTATTTTCCTTATTCTTTCTTCTCGTCCTCCTCTTCCTCTTCTTCTTTATTTCCTTTCTTTTTCTCCTCTTTCCCTTCTTCCTCCTACTCTTCTTTTTCTTTCTTCTCTTACTCCTCCTCTTCATATTCTCTTCTTGTTCTTCTTATCCTCCTCTCCCTTCTATTCTCATTATTCTTTCTCCTTTTCCTCCTCTTCCTCCTCTTCTTTATTTCCTTTCTTTTTCTCCTCGTTCCCTTCTTCCTCCTACTCTTCTTTTTCTTTCTTCTCTTGCTCCTCCTCTTCATATCCTCTTCTTGTTCTTCTTATCCTCCTCTTCCTTCTATTCTCCTTATTCTTTCTTCTCGTCCTCCTCTTCCTCTTCTTCTTTATTTCCTTTCTTTTTCTCCTCGTTCCCTTCTTCCTCCTACTCTTCTTTTTCTTTCTTCTCTTGCTCCTCCTCTTCATATCCTCTTCTTGTTCTTCTTATCCTCCTCTCCCTTCTATTCTCATTATTCTTTCTCCTTTTCCTCCTCTTCCTCTTCTTCTTTATTTCCTTTCTTTTTCTCCTCTTTCCCTTCTTCCTCCTACTCTTCTTTTTCTTTCTTCTCTTACTCCTCCTCTTCATATCCTCTTCTTGTTCTTCTTATCCTCCTCTCCCTTCTATTCTCCTTATTCTTTCTCCTTTTCCTCCTCTTCCTCCTCTTCTTTATTTCCTTTCTTTTTCTCCTCGTTCCCTTCTTCCTCCTACTCTTCTTTTTCTTTCTTCTCTTGCTCCTCCTCTTCATATCCTCTTCTTGTTCTTCTTATCCTCCTCTCCCTTCTATTCTCATTATTCTTTCTCCTTTTCCTCCTCTTCCTCTTCTTCTTTATTTCCTTTCTTTTTCTCCTCTTTCCCTTTTTCCTCCTACTCTTCTTTTTCTTTCTTCTCTTACTCCTCCTCTTCATATCCTCTTCTTGTTCTTCTTATCCTCCTCTCCCTTCTATTCTCCTTATTCTTTCTCCTATTCCTCCTCTTCCTCCTCTTCTTTATTTCCTTTCTTTTTCTCCTCGTTCCCTTCTTCCTCCTACTCTTCTTTTTCTTTCTTCTCTTACTCCTCCTCTTCACATCCTCTTCTTGTTCTTCTTATCCTCCTCTTCCTTCTATTTTCCTTATTCTTTCTTCTCGTCCTCCTCTTCCTCTTCTTCTTTATTTCCTTTCTTTTTCTCCTCTTTCCCTTCTTCCTCCTACTCTTCTTTTTCTTTCTTCTCTTACTCCTCCTCTTCATATTCTCTTCTTGTTCTTCTTATCCTCCTCTCCCTTCTATTCTCCTTATTCTTTCTCCTTTTCCTCCTCTTCCTCCTCTTCTTTATTTCCTTTCTTTTTCTCCTCGTTCCCTTCTTCCTCCTACTCTTCTTTTTCTTTCTTCTCTTGCTCCTCCTCTTCATATCCTCTTCTTGTTCTTCTTATCCTCCTCTTCCTTCTATTTTCCTTATTCTTTCTCCTTTTCCTCCTCTTCCTCCTCTTCTTTATTTCCTTTCTTTTTCTCCTCGTTCCCTTCTTCCTCCTACTCTTCTTTTTCTTTCTTCTCTTGCTCCTCCTCTTCATATCCTCTTCTTGTTCTTCTTATCCTCCTCTTCCTTCTATTTTCCTTATTCTTTCTCCTTTTCCTCCTCTTCCTCCTCTTCTTTATTTCCTTTCTTTTTCTCCTCGTTCCCTTCTTCCTCCTACTCTTCTTTTTCTTTCTTCTCTTGCTCCTCCTCTTCATATCCTCTTCTTGTTCTTCTTATCCTCCTCTTCCTTCTATTTTCCTTATTCTTTCTCCTTTTCCTCCTCTTCCTCCTCTTCTTTATTTCCTTTCTTTTTCTCCTCGTTCCCTTCTTCCTCCTACTCTTCTTTTTCTTTCTTCTCTTGCTCCTCCTCTTCATATCCTCTTCTTGTTCTTCTTATCCTCCTCTTCCTTCTATTCTCCTTATTCTTTCTTCTCGTCCTCCTCTTCCTCTTCTTCTTTATTTCCTTTCTTTTTCTCCTCTTTCCCTTCTTCCTCCTACTCTTCTCTTTCTTTCTTCTCTTGCTCCTCCTCTTCATATCCTCTTCTTGTTCTTCTTATCCTCCTCTTCCTTCTATTCTCCTTATTCTTTCTTCTCGTCCTCCTCTTCCTCTTCTTCTTTATTTCCTTTCTTTTTCTCCTCGTTCCCTTCTTCCTCCTACTCTTCTTTTTCTTTCTTCTCTTACTCCTCCTCTTCATATCCTCTTCTTGTTCTTCTTATCCTCCTCTTCCTTCTATTTTCCTTATTCTTTCTTCTCGTCCTCCTCTTCCTCTTCTTCTTTATTTCCTTTCTTTTTCTCCTCTTTCCCTTCTTCCTCCTACTCTTCTTTTTCTTTCTTCTCTTACTCCTCCTCTTCATATTCTCTTCTTGTTCTTCTTATCCTCCTCTCCCTTCTATTCTCATTATTCTTTCTCCTTTTCCCCTTTTCCTCCTCTTCCTCCTCTTCTTTATTTCCTTTCTTTTTCTCCTCGTTCCCTTCTTCCTCCTACTCTTCTTTTTCTTTCTTCTCTTGCTCCTCCTCTTCATATCCTCTTCTTGTTCTTCTTATCCTCCTCTTCCTTCTATTCTCCTTATTCTTTCTTCTCGTCCTCCTCTCCTCTTCTTCTTTATTTCCTTTCTTTTTCTCCTCGTTCCCTTCTTCCTCCTACTCTTCTTTTTCTTTCTTCTCTTGCTCCTCCTCTTCATATCCTCTTCTTGTTCTTCTTATCCTCCTCTTCCTTCTATTCTCCTTATTCTTTCTTCTCGTCCTCCTCTTCCTCTTCTTCTTTATTTCCTTTCTTTTTCTCCTCGTTCCCTCCTACTCTTCTTTTTCTTTCTTCTCTTGCTCCTCCTCTTCATATCCTCTTCTTGTTCTTCTTATCCTCCTCTCCCTTCTATTCTCATTATTCTTTCTCCTTTTCCTCCTCTTCCTCTTCTTCTTTATTTCCTTTCTTTTTCTCCTCTTTCCCTTCTTCCTCCTACTCTTCTTTTTCTTTCTTCTCTTACTCCTCCTCTTCATATCCTCTTCTTGTTCTTCTTATCCTCCTCTCCCTTCTATTCTCCTTATTCTTTCTCCTTTTCCTCCTCTTCCTCCTCTTCTTTATTTCCTTTCTTTTTCTCCTCGTTCCCTTCTTCCTCCTACTCTTCTTTTTCTTTCTTCTCTTACTCCTCCTCTTCATATCCTCTTCTTGTTCTTCTTATCCTCCTCTTCCTTCTATTTTCCTTATTCTTTCTTCTCGTCCTCCTCTTCCTCTTCTTCTTTATTTCCTTTCTTTTTCTCCTCTTTCCCTTCTTCCTCCTACTCTTCTTTTTCTTTCTTCTCTTACTCCTCCTCTTCATATTCTCTTCTTGTTCTTCTTATCCTCCTCGCCCTTCTATTCTCCTTATTCTTTCTCCTTTTCCTCCTCTTCCTCCTCTTCTTTATTTCCTTTCTTTTTCTCCTCGTTCCCTTCTTCCTCCTACTCTTCTTTTTCTTTCTTCTCTTGCTCCTCCTCTTCATATCCTCTTCTTGTTCTTCTTATCCTCCTCTCCCTTCTATTCTCATTATTCTTTCTCCTTTTCCTCCTCTTCCTCTTCTTCTTTATTTCCTTTCTTTTTCTCCTCTTTCCCTTTTCCTCCTACTCTTCTTTTTCTTTCTTCTCTTACTCCTCCTCTTCATATCCTCTTCTTGTTCTTCTTATCCTCCTCTCCCTTCTATTCTCCTTATTCTTTCTCCTATTCCTCCTCTTCCTCCTCTTCTTTATTTCCTTCTTTTTCTCCTCGTTCCCTTCTTCCTCCTACTCTTCTTTTTCTTTCTTCTCTTACTCCTCCTCTTCATATCCTCTTCTTGTTCTTCTTATCCTCCTCTTCCTTCTATTTTCCTTATTCTTTCTTCTCGTCCTCCTCTTCCTCTTCTTCTTTATTTCCTTTCTTTTTCTCCTCTTTCCCTTCTTCCTCCTACTCTTCTTTTTCTTTCTTCTCTTACTCCTCCTCTTCATATTCTCTTCTTGTTCTTCTTATCCTCCTCTCCCTTCTATTCTCCTTATTCTTTCTCCTTTTCCTCCTCTTCCTCCTCTTCTTTATTTCCTTTCTTTTTCTCCTCGTTCCCTTCTTCCTCCTACTCTTCTTTTTCTTTCTTCTCTTGCTCCTCCTCTTCATATCCTCTTCTTGTTCTTCTTATCCTCCTCTTCCTTCTATTTTCCTTATTCTTTCTCCTTTTCCTCCTCTTCCTCCTCTTCTTTATTTCCTTTCTTTTTCTCCTCGTTCCCTTCTTCCTCCTACTCTTCTTTTTCTTTCTTCTCTTGCTCCTCCTCTTCATATCCTCTTCTTGTTCTTCTTATCCTCCTCTTCCTTCTATTTTCCTTATTCTTTCTCCTTTTCCTCCTCTTCCTCCTCTTCTTTATTTCCTTTCTTTTTCTCCTCGTTCCCTTCTTCCTCCTACTCTTCTTTTTCTTTCTTCTCTTGCTCCTCCTCTTCATATCCTCTTCTTGTTCTTCTTATCCTCCTCTTCCTTCTATTTTCCTTATTCTTTCTCCTTTTCCTCCTCTTCCTCCTCTTCTTTATTTCCTTTCTTTTTCTCCTCGTTCCCTTCTTCCTCCTACTCTTCTTTTTCTTTCTTCTCTTGCTCCTCCTCTTCATATCCTCTTCTTGTTCTTCTTATCCTCCTCTTCCTTCTATTTTCCTTATTCTTTCTCCTTTTCCTCCTCTTCCTCCTCTTCTTTATTTCCTTTCTTTTTCTCCTCGTTCCCTTCTTCCTCCTACTCTTCTTTTTCTTTCTTCTCTTGCTCCTCCTCTTCATATCCTCTTCTTGTTCTTCTTATCCTCCTCTTCCTTCTATTTTCCTTATTCTTTCTCCTTTTCCTCCTCTTCCTCCTCTTCTTTATTTCCTTTCTTTTTCTCCTCGTTCCCTTCTTCCTCCTACTCTTCTTTTTCTTTCTTCTCTTGCTCCTCCTCTTCATATCCTCTTCTTGTTCTTCTTATCCTCCTCTTCCTTCTATTCTCCTTATTCTTTCTCCTTTTCCTCCTCTTCCTCCTCTTCTTTATTTCCTTTCTTTTTCTCCTCGTTCCCTTCTTCCTCCTACTCTTCTTTTTCTTTCTTCTCTTACTCCTCCTCTTCATATCCTCTTCTTGTTCTTCTTATCCTCCTCTCCCTTCTATTCTCCTTATTCTTTCTCCTTTTCCTCCTCTTCCTCCTCTTCTTTATTTCCTTTCTTTTTCTCCTCGTTCCCTTCTTCCTCCTACTCTTCTTTTTCTTTCTTCTCTTACTCCTCCTCTTCATATCCTCTTCTTGTTCTTCTTATCCTCCTCTCCCTTCTATTCTCATTATTCTTTCTTCTCGTCCTCCTCTTTCTCCTCTTCTTTATTTCCTTTCTTTTTCTCCTCGTTCCCTTCTTCCTCCTACTCTTCTTTTTCTTTCTTCTCTTACTCCTCCTCTTCATATCCTCTTCTTCTTCTTCTTATCCTCCTCTTCCTTCTATTTTCCTTATTCTTTCTTCTCGTCCTCCTCTTCCTCTTCTTCTTTATTTCCTTTCTTTTTCTCCTCTTTCCCTTCTTCCTCCTACTCTTCTTTTTCTTTCTTCTCTTACTCCTCCTCTTCATATTCTCTTCTTGTTCTTCTTATCCTCCTCTCCCTTCTATTCTCCTTATTCTTTCTCCTTTTCCTCCTCTTCCTCCTCTTCTTTATTTCCTTTCTTTTTCTCCTCGTTCCCTTCTTCCTCCTACTCTTCTTTTTCTTTCTTCTCTTGCTCCTCCTCTTCATATCCTCTTCTTGTTCTTCTTATCCTCCTCTCCCTTCTATTCTCATTATTCTTTCTCCTTTTCCTCCTCTTCCTCTTCTTCTTTATTTCCTTTCTTTTTCTCCTCTTTCCCTTCTTCCTCCTACTCTTCTTTTTCTTTCTTCTCTTACTCCTCCTCTTCATATTCTCTTCTTGTTCTTCTTATCCTCCTCTCCCTTCTATTCTCCTTATTCTTTCTCCTTTTCCTCCTCTTCCTCCTCTTCTTTATTTCCTTTCTTTTTCTCCTCTTTCCCTTCTTCCTCCTACTCTTCTTTTTCTTTCTTCTCTTACTCCTCCTCTTCATATTCTCTTCTTGTTCTTCTTATCCTCCTCTCCCTTCTATTCTCCTTATTCTTTCTCCTTTTCCTCCTCTTCCTCCTCTTCTTTATTTCCTTTCTTTTTCTCCTCGTTCCCTTCTTCCTCCTACTCTTCTTTTTCTTTCTTCTCTTGCTCCTCCTCTTCATATCCTCTTCTTGTTCTTCTTATCCTCCTCTCCCTTCTATTCTCATTATTCTTTCTCCTTTTCCTCCTCTTCCTCTTCTTCTTTATTTCCTTTCTTTTTCTCCTCTTTCCCTTCTTCCTCCTACTCTTCTTTTTCTTTCTTCTCTTACTCCTCCTCTTCATATTCTCTTCTTGTTCTTCTTATCCTCCTCTCCCTTCTATTCTCCTTATTCTTTCTCCTTTTCCTCCTCTTCCTCCTCTTCTTTATTTCCTTTCTTTTTCTCCTCTTTCCCTTCTTCCTCCTACTCTTCTTTTTCTTTCTTCTCTTACTCCTCCTCTTCATATTCTCTTCTTGTTCTTCTTATCCTCCTCTCCCTTCTATTCTCCTTATTCTTTCTCCTTTTCCTCCTCTTCCTCCTCTTCTTTATTTTCCTTTCTTTTTCTCCTCGTTCCCTTCTTCCTCCTACTCTTCTTTTTCTTTCTTCTCTTGCTCCTCCTCTTCATATCCTCTTCTTGTTCTTCTTATCCTCCTCTCCCTTCTATTCTCATTATTCTTTCTCCTTTTCCTCCTCTTCCTCTTCTTCTTTATTTCCTTTCTTTTTCTCCTCTTTCCCTTCTTCCTCCTACTCTTCTTTTTCTTTCTTCTCTTACTCCTCCTCTTCATATTCTCTTCTTGTTCTTCTTATCCTCCTCTCCCTTCTATTCTCCTTATTCTTTCTCCTTTTCCTCCTCTTCCTCCTCTTCTTTATTTCCTTTCTTTTTCTCCTCTTTCCCTTCTTCCTCCTACTCTTCTTTTTCTTTCTTCTCTTACTCCTCCTCTTCATATTCTCTTCTTGTTCTTCTTATCCTCCTCTCCCTTCTATTCTCCTCATTCTTTCTCCTTTTCCTCCTCTTCCTCCTCTTCTTTATTTCCTTTCTTTTTCTCCTCGTTCCCTTCTTCCTCCTACTCTTCTTTTTCTTTCTTCTCTTGCTCCTCCTCTTCATATCCTCTTCTTGTTCTTCTTATCCTCCTCTTCCCTTCTATTCTCCTTATTCTTTCTCCTTTTCCTCCTCTTCCTCCTCTTCTTTATTTCCTTTCTTTTTCTCCTCGTTCCCTTCTTCCTCCTACTCTTCTTTTTCTTTCTTCTCTTACTCCTCCTCTTCATATCCTCTTCTTGTTCTTCTTATCCTCCTCTCCCTTCTATTCTCCTTATTCTTTCTCCTTTTCCTCCTCTTCCTCCTCTTCTTTATTTCCTTTCTTTTTCTACTCGTTCCCTTCTTCCTCCTACTCTTCTTTTTCTTTCTTCTCTTACTCCTCCTCTTCATATCCTCTTCTTGTTCTTCTTATCCTCCTCTCCCTTCTATTCTCCTTATTCTTTCTCCTTTTCCTCCTCTTCCTCCTCTTCTTTATTTCCTTTCTTTTTCTCCTCGTTCCCTTCTTCCTCCTACTCTTCTTTTTCTTTCTTCTCTTGCTCCTCCTCTTCATATCCTCTTCTTGTTCTTCTTATCCTCCTCTCCCTTCTATTCTCATTATTCTTTCTTCTCGTCCTCCTCTTTCTCCTCTTCTTTATTTCCTTTCTTTTTCTCCTCGTTCCCTTCTTCCTCCTACTCTTCTTTTTCTTTCTTCTCTTACTCCTCCTCTTCATATTCTCTTCTTGTTCTTCTTATCCTCCTCTCCCTTCTATTCTCCTTATTCTTTCTCCTTTTCCTCCTCTTCCTCCTCTTCTTTATTTCCTTTCTTTTTCTCCTCGTTCCCTTCTTCCTCCTACTCTTCTTTTTCTTTCTTCTCTTGCTCCTCCTCTTCATATCCTCTTCTTGTTCTTCTTATCCTCCTCTCCCTTCTATTCTCATTATTCTTTCTCCTTTTCCTCCTCTTCCTCTTCTTCTTTATTTCCTTTCTTTTTCTCCTCTTTCCCTTCTTCCTCCTACTCTTCTTTTTCTTTCTTCTCTTACTCCTCCTCTTCATATTCTCTTCTTGTTCTTCTTATCCTCCTCTCCCTTCTATTCTCCTTATTCTTTCTCCTTTTCCTCCTCTTCCTCCTCTTCTTTATTTCCTTTCTTTTTCTCCTCTTTCCCTTCTTCCTCCTACTCTTCTTTTTCTTTCTTCTCTTACTCCTCCTCTTCATATTCTCTTCTTGTTCTTCTTATCCTCCTCTCCCTTCTATTCTCCTTATTCTTTCTCCTTTTCCTCCTCTTCCTCCTCTTCTTTATTTCCTTTCTTTTTCTCCTCGTTCCCTTCTTCCTCCTACTCTTCTTTTTCTTTCTTCTCTTGTCCTCCTCTTCATATCCTCTTCTTGTTCTTCTTATCCTCCTCTCCCTTCTATTCTCATTATTCTTTCTTCTTTTCCTCCTCTTCCTCTTCTTCTTTATTTCCTTTCTTTTTCTCCTCTTTCCCTTCTTCCTCCTACTCTTCTTTTTCTTTCTTCTCTTACTCCTCCTTTTTCATATTCTCTTCTTGTTCTTCTTATCCTCCTCTCCCTTCTATTCTCCTTATTCTTTCTCCTTTTCCTCCTCTTCCTCCTCTTCTTTATTTCCTTTCTTTTTCTCCTCTTTCCCTTCTTCCTCCTACTCTTCTTTTTCTTTCTTCTCTTACTCCTCCTCTTCATATTCTCTTCTTGTTCTTCTTATCCTCCTCTCCCTTCTATTCTCCTTATTCTTTCTCCTTTTCCTCCTCTTCCTCCTCTTCTTTATTTCCTTTCTTTTTCTCCTCGTTCCCTTCTTCCTCCTACTCTTCTTTTTCTTTCTTCTCTTGCTCCTCCTCTTCATATCCTCTTCTTGTTCTTCTTATCCTCCTCTCCCTTCTATTCTCATTATTCTTTCTCCTTTTCCTCCTCTTCCTCTTCTTCTTTATTTCCTTTCTTTTTCTCCTCTTTCCCTTCTTCCTCCTACTCTTCTTTTTCTTTCTTCTCTTACTCCTCCTCTTCATATTCTCTTCTTGTTCTTCTTATCCTCCTCTCCCTTCTATTCTCCTTATTCTTTCTCCTTTTCCTCCTCTTCCTCCTCTTCTTTATTTCCTTTCTTTTTCTCCTCTTTCCCTTCTTCCTCCTACTCTTCTTTTTCTTTCTTCTCTTACTCCTCCTCTTCATATTCTCTTCTTGTTCTTCTTATCCTCCTCTCCCTTCTATTCTCCTTATTCTTTCTCCTTTTCCTCCTCTTCCTCCTCTTCTTTATTTCCTTTCTTTTTCTCCTCGTTCCCTTCTTCCTCCTACTCTTCTTTTTCTTTCTTCTCTTGCTCCTCCTCTTCATATCCTCTTCTTGTTCTTCTTATCCTCCTCTCCCTTCTATTCTCATTATTCTTTCTCCTTTTCCTCCTCTTCCTCTTCTTCTTTATTTCCTTTCTTTTTCTCCTCTTTCCCTTCTTCCTCCTACTCTTCTTTTTCTTTCTTCTCTTACTCCTCCTCTTCATATTCTCTTCTTGTTCTTCTTATCCTCCTCTCCCTTCTATTCTCCTTATTCTTTCTCCTTTTCCTCCTCTTCCTCCTCTTCTTTATTTCCTTTCTTTTTCTCCTCTTTCCCTTCTTCCTCCTACTCTTCTTTTTCTTTCTTCTCTTACTCCTCCTCTTCATATTCTCTTCTTGTTCTTCTTATCCTCCTCTCCCTTCTATTCTCCTTATTCTTTCTCCTTTTCCTCCTCTTCCTCCTCTTCTTTATTTCCTTTCTTTTTCTCCTCGTTCCCTTCTTCCTCCTACTCTTCTTTTTCTTTCTTCTCTTGCTCCTCCTCTTCATATCCTCTTCTTGTTCTTCTTATCCTCCTCTCCCTTCTATTCTCATTATTCTTTCTCCTTTTCCTCCTCTTCCTCTTCTTCTTTATTTCCTTTCTTTTTCTCCTCTTTCCCTTCTTCCTCCTACTCTTCTTTTTCTTTCTTCTCTTACTCCTCCTCTTCATATTCTCTTCTTGTTCTTCTTATCCTCCTCTCCCTTCTATTCTCCTTATTCTTTCTCCTTTTCCTCCTCTTCCTCCTCTTCTTTATTTCCTTTCTTTTTCTCCTCTTTCCCTTCTTCCTCCTACTCTTCTTTTTCTTTCTTCTCTTACTCCTCCTCTTCATATTCTCTTCTTGTTCTTCTTATCCTCCTCTCCCTTCTATTCTCCTTATTCTTTCTCCTTTTCCTCCTCTTCCTCCTCTTCTTTATTTCCTTTCTTTTTCTCCTCGTTCCCTTCTTCCTCCTACTCTTCTTTTTCTTTCTTCTCTTGCTCCTCCTCTTCATATCCTCTTCTTGTTCTTCTTATCCTCCTCTCCCTTCTATTCTCATTATTCTTTCTCCTTTTCCTCCTCTTCCTCCTCTTCTTTATTTCCTTTCTTTTTCTCCTCGTTCCCTTCTTCCTCCTACTCTTCGTTTTCTTTCTTCTCTTACTCCTCCTCTTCATATCCTCTTCTTGTTCTTCTTATCCTCCTCTTCCTTCTATTCTCCTTATTCTTTCTCCTTTTCCTCCTCTTCCTCCTCTTCTTTATTTCCTTTCTTTTTCCCCTCGTTCCCTTCTTCCTCCTACTCTTCGTTTTCTTTCTTCTCTTACTCCTCCTCTTCATATCCTCTTCTTGTTCTTCTTATCCTCCTCTCCCTTCTATTCTCCTTATTCTTTCTCCTTTTCCTCCTCTTCCTCCTCTTCTTTATTTCCTTTCTTTTTCTCCTCGTTCCCTTCTTCCTCCTACTCTTCGTTTTCTTTCTTCTCTTACTCCTCCTCTTCATATCCTCTTCTTGTTCTTCTTATCCTCCTCTTCCTTCTATTCTCCTTATTCTTTCTTCTCGTCCTCCTCTTCCTCCTCTTCTTTATTTCCTTTCTCTTTCTCCTCGTCCTCTTCTTCCTCCTACTCTTCTTTTTCTTTCTTCTCTTACTCCTCCTCTTCATATCCTCTTCTTGTTCTTCTTATCCTCCTCTTCCTTCTATTCTCCTTATTCTTTCTTCTCGTCCTCCTCTTCCTCCTCTTCTTTATTTCCTTTCTTCTTCTCCTCGTCCTCTTCTTCCTCCTACTCTTCGTTTTCTTTCTTCTCTTACTCCTCCTCTTCATATCCTCTTCTTGTTCTTCTTATCCTCCTCTCCCTTCTATTCTCCTTATTCTTTCTCCTTTTCCTCCTCTTCCTCCTCTTCTTTATTTCCTTTCTTTTTCTACTCGTCCTCTTCTTCCTCCTACTCTTCGTTTTCTTTCTTCTCTTACTCCTCCTCTTCATATCCTCTTCTTGTTCTTCTTATCCTCCTCTTCCTTCTATTCTCCTTATTCTTTCTTCTCGTCCTCCTCTTCCTCCTCTTCTTTATTTCCTTTCTTCTTCTCCTCGTCCTCTTCTTCCTCCTACTCTTCTTTTTCTTTCTTCTCTTACTCCTCCTCTTCATATCCTCTTCTTGTTCTTCTTATCCTCCTCTTCCTTCTATTCTCCTTATTCTTTCTTCTCGTCCTCCTCTTCCTCCTCTTCTTTATTTCCTTTCTTTTTCTCCTCGTCCTCTTCTTCCTCCTACTCTTCGTTTTCTTTCTTCTCTTACTCCTCCTCTTCATATCCTCTTCTTGTTCTTCTTATCCTCCTCTTCCTTCTATTCTCCTTATTCTTTCTTCTCGTCCTCCTCTTCCTCCTCTTCTTTATTTCCTTTCTTCTTCTCCTCGTCCTCTTCTTCCTCCTACTCTTCTTTTTCTTTCTTCTCTTACTCCTCCTCTTCATATCCTCTTCTTGTTCTTCTTATCCTCCTCTTCCTTCTATTCTCCTTATTCTTTCTTCTCGTCCTCCTCTTCTTTATTTCCTTTCTTTTTCTTCTCCGCCTCCTCCTCTTCTTTCCTATTCCTCCTACTCTTCTTATTCATTTCTTTCTTCTGTTCATCGTTCTCTTTTTCTCCTCCTCTTCTGTTTCTTTATTCTCCTCCTCCTCCTCCTCCTCTTTTCCTATCCCTTTTATTGTTCTTCTTCTTCTTCTCCTCTTCTTCTTCTCCTCCTCCTATTCCTCCTACTCTTCTTTTTACTTTTCTTTCCTCACCTCATCCTCCTCTTATTTTTTATTTCTTTTTCCCTCCCTCCCCTTCTCCTCCTCCTCTTCTTCTTTTTCATCTCCTCCTCCCCCTCCACTTCTACATCTTCTTCCTCTCTGTCTTTTTTACTGTCGATTCTCGCTTATTCTCTCTCTCTTTCCCCACGAAGAAAGAAAGAAAGAAAGAAAGAAAGAAAGAAAGAAAGAAAGAAAGAAAGAAAGAAAGAAATAATCAAATAGGAATCAAACAGAACGACAGAAAGGAAGATATAAAAAAAATAAATTTGGTGGCGGGCGGATCAAGCCAGGAAGGAATAATGTCAGAATAAGAGAAAAATTGTTTCTCTTATTCTGACATTATTCCTTCCTGGCTTGATCCGCCCGCCACCAAATTTTTTTTTTTTTTGTATCTTCCTTTCTGTCGTTCTGTTTGATTCCTATTTGACTATTTCTTTCTTTCTTTCTTTCTTTCTTTCTTTCTTTCTTTCTTTCTTTCTTTCTTTCTTTCTTTCTTTCTTTCTAACATCAATCGCCACTTTTTCTTTTTTACAAGCCCACCACGTATTTTCTCTTTCTTTCTTTCTTTCTTTCTTTCTTTCTTTCTTTCTTTCTTTCTTTCTAACATCAATCGCCACTTTTTCTTTTTTACAAGCCCACCACGTATTTTCTCTTTCTTTCTTTCTTTCTTTCTTTCTTTCTTTCTTTCTTTCTTTCTTTCTTTCTTTCTTTCTTTACCCTTACATTCTTTCCTTCCGTCCTTTCTTCATTCCATCGATACCCACTTTTTCTTTTTTATGAACCTACCTCTCATTTTCTCTTGCCTTCTTTCTTTCTTTTATTTGTTGTCTCGGAGTCTGTCTTTCATTTCCTCTTTTTTTCTTTCTTTTCCTTTTCTTTT
>OZ038518.1:56865663-56893163 GCA_964036315.1 Acanthosepion esculentum | reverse complement strand
CCATTCGTCGACAGCTGAGAGACGATCTCCAGTATTTTGCATATCAAAGTACGTCTAATTGCGACTCCTGCGTCAGACTTAATTTTAATTCAAATATTCCGTCTTCAGCATGTCATGCGGAATACGTGCCCTTTTGTTTGGTAATTTATTTTATTTTTCGCTAGCTTTTTCGTCGTAAAATACACGCGACTCCCTGTCGCTTACTTTGACGTGGTAAATCCACGTTTTCTTCGCTATAGATCTTGAGAACAAACCATCAGCATACAAATAGAAAATGAATTGAGTGAATACAAAAAATAAAACGGTCTAAGAGTCGGAGGTGTCTTTTCTCTGGACTTAGTTAATCCTTACAGTGAAACTATTCCGAGGGGAAGTCCTATCAAGCTTCGTTATTGGTCGCAAAATCTTAATAACGTAAGACATGCTAATGGCATATTGTGAATAGGAAGGAAAGTACAAAAGAAACACAGAAAGGAAACTACAAGAACTGAATTGTGAAGGAAAGCGAGAACAAAAGACTAATGATCAATTGAAAAAAAAAAAAATGAATGCAAAAAGATGATCCCAAAATGCAATTGACATACTGGAGATTGGAAATAAAGATGGTATTAATAGAAAATAAAAAGAAAAGAAGCAAATTTCAATTGCATGAAGACACAATGTATAGTTGATATAAAAAAAATAAACAATCAAGACCCGAACTACAAATTGGCAACGTCAGAAAAAATAGTTATGAAAATTTTGGAAACGGTGTAACGGAGGTAGGCAAATGTGTCACCGAATAACGAAGACGCATTGAAATAGCGAAAGATGCCTTCCGAAGCTAAGTAAACTATTCTATTAAGAAATAGGAAAATTTAGTTAGAAACAACGAAAATAATGAATTATTATATAACATTTCTCCTTCTGCATGACGTAACTGGCAATGGCGATGAACTACATCTTGCAGCAAGTCCTCCGATCGGGAAATTCTGAGGAGAGTTGAACCACCTCGTAATTGCTGTTGTTCCGAGGTCCGGAGTGGTAGCACCTGTTAAGGTCCCAGCGCTGAGCAAATATTTAAGCCCCAAACTGGGGTCAAAATAAAAGTATAAAATTTAAAAAGTATAAAATTTTATTTTAAAATAAAATTTACTCTATCGCGATTTATATGAAAAATGGTAAAATTAGCTCCATTCTTTAGCTCCTCCGGTTTAAACATTTACCAATAGCGTGTCCTAGTGGTAAAGGCAATAAGGATTCATCGATATTCTAAATATAAAGAAGAGATAGATTGATAGACAAATGTTGTTACTATGTGAAAAAATACTCCCGCGGGTGTGCTTCCCTAGAAATGTAGACACAACCACTTCGAGTTAAGGATAAATCATTATCAATCCTCTAATCTTTTTGACATTTACTACTTCCGTTATTTTTCTTCTTTTTTAATCGACTTACCCCCAAGCAAAAGGAAAAAGCCACAAGATCGAAGGAGTTACAAGGAGTGAAAGAGAATGAGAAAACTGAAAATGGAAACGCTTGACTAAAGCACCAAAAGGAACAGATGACAAGTAAACGGAAGATGGCTATTGAAGTTGCAATTAAATTTTTTAAGATTGTAGTTATCAGCGATCGATAGAGAGTTCCACATCTGCGCGGTGCAAGAAAAGAAACTGTTAGAACAGATGTGGTGGTTGCATTTAGTTAGTTCAACAGTAAATCGGTGGGACCTAACTGCCAATCAAGTAGCACGATTAAATTCTTGTAGTCGCGACAATAAGGAAAAAAGCTCATCAGAGTAGTTGCCATGCAAATATTTGTATAAAAGACAGATTGAAGTTGAGATGCCAGATCAGGATCGATTACATTGAAGATCCTACTTTTATTTTGTCAAGAGTCACGTGATGTACAGCAGGAGCTCCTGACCAGATATGGCAACAGTATTCAATGCCCGGACGAATGTTAGCTTTAGAAATGTGCAAAATGGTTTCTGACGTAATGCTTTCCGCCACGATACAGTGAAACCACTCTCCTCGCAACTACCCTCCACGTAAGGCCGCTAGTGGCTTGCTGGTGGTCATATGGCGGCAGCCACTGGTGTACCTCTAGCGGTCTGCCAGTGGTAACATTGCCCAGTCAAAGACGCTGGCGGTCTGACAGCGGACCAGCAGCGATAAACGCTAGTGTGGTGCCACCCAGTGGCAGATTGTTGGCTTGCGTGTAAGGTAGATGTAGTAATTGAATTCGCTAGAGTTGCTCCATTTCTGTGGCCCAGAGTCTCGTGTATGTTTTGCATTGGAGTGTGGAGACGGCGAGTTGGCGAGCTTTGGACTAAAGGTGAATCGGGCAGCACTTCGTGTGGACGGAAGTGGCGGTGTCACTTGTAGCCATTTTTATTGGATGTTTCTGGGCGCTCATTGGCTGAGCGACAGCTGGTTCAGGTGCATACAATCACGATACGCTCATTCAAAAGGTGTCTTGTTTATGGGGAGAAGTTGCGTACTTGTAATTGTGGAAGGGAGATAATTGTGGAATTGATTCGCCTATTGGATCGATTGGACTGGTATATAGATTTCTTGTGCGTGTGATTCCGACCGATTTTAACACAAGTCAGTGGAAAACGTGAGGCCAATAAGACGTAGAACGTTCCTCTTCTTGAGTTTAGCATCAGCAATGTTAATGGCAAGCAGATAGGTTTCTGTGTGGGGGATTACATAAAAGCAGTCTTAAATAGTAACCATAAATATTTAAAGTACTTGAGTTAACCATGTTCTTTAAACTTCTCCTGTATGCTGGCTTGATTATTTTCTTTGAGAAAGGAGGTGTTTGAAAAATCCAGAACGTAAATTAACATTTTGGCAAGCATAGATAATTGTAGTCTCAATAACTTTTCGTAAGTAATTTTCTGATTTAATACATGTAACGATCTTGAGATCGAATTTATGGACGAAGTTATTTCCGTTTATAAATGAGGCATTGGATAATATAGATATATGGTAAAATATAGTTTTATGGTTCGCTATATTTAAGGGTGAAAGTGTTCAATATCAGTGATAGAGGCGACAGTCTGTTCCTTGCTAAACGCAGCCAACGATAATAATAACCAACAATAAAATAATCAATAATAAATTTTAAAAAGTTAATTAACATCATTATAAATAATCCCAAAACTGCATCAAGATCCACAATTATTCCCACTCAATAGCCGCTGGAATAATTCGAAACACAACCGTTACCGCCCACCAAAATAACTGTTAGAATAATAACGTACATTATGCAATTCAATAGACTACCCACAATGCTCACTGACTGTATATATAAATAGTCGATCGAAAATACAAAAGGCATGGCCTGACGATTGCGTTTAGTCTGAAATAAATTGTTGCCTTCAATGTCCACACACACACACACACACACACACACACATATATATATATATATATATATATATATATATATCCGAATTACCTGATAGATCACTGAATTAGACTTCTTCTTTCTAAGGTAACTCATAACAACACTGAACATACCGATAAAAGCAATAACATCTGCTTTTTATAGAAAATGTTATGAAAATAATAAACATAAACTATAAATTCTTAAAGTTATCTATATTAAAAATTTGAAACCAACCCTTAATAAAAATTAATTATGAATTCTGCACAAATATAAAATGTTTACACTAAATAGTTTTAAATATCTAGGTTTTAAATAATAGTTTTAAGAAGTTTTTGTTTTTTTTAATATTTAGATATTTCAATACCTTACTTATCTCCCTTGACGTTTGTCGTGTGTTAGCATATCATAAAATTTTTAAATCGTACAGGACATAACTTTAGCGTTTTCACTTCACAAGTAAAGATTAATTTTCAGATGATCAGAACAATTTTTTCTCTTAGTAAAACAAGACCTGATGATGGCATTGTGCTAATGTCGAAAGTACTCGGAATAAAATAAATATTCATCAGCATGGTAATTTTCTTTCTTTCTTTAATAAGGATTCTAACAAACTTATTCGTAATTACGAGAGGATGCTATTTAAAATAAATATAAAAAAAAGTTGTCACAATTATTTAATGAGACATATCTTAATGAAAACATGCTGCCAAAAATAAACGCACTATATATATATATATATTATGAAATGGACAAAGTACGACAATTTATAGATACAAATATTTAAGTAGATGCTCTGTTTATAATAAACAGTATTAACAACATTTACCGACCTTAATGTCCGAGAAATTGACGTAAAAAAATATGCGTCCTCCAACAGGAATCGAAACTGTATCCTATACGGAACCGTTACATCGCCTTAGATGTTTTTACCGATTTTGCCAGGGAGGAGCATTTGAGTCGACAAGGCCGATTTTACTGTTTTTCTATGAACATTTCTCGGACATTCAGGCCGGTAAATGTTGTTAATACTGTTTATTATAAAACAGAGCATTTACTTAAATATTTGTGTCTATAAAAAGAATGTATAAACATAAAAATGTCGTAATATACATATATATATATATATATATATATATATATATATATATATATATATATATATATATATATATATATATATATAATTTACAAAATCTATATAAACAAAGTAATTAGTGGTATAAAAAGAAAACTAAAAAAACATAAATTCTGCTACTAATCTCCTTCGAATTAGTTCCTTTCTGAAGTCATTTTACAGCATTGCTTTCATCGATGAAAGCATTCCTGGAACTCCTTTTTTGGGGATAGCGAGCAGCTGCCTCGTTGCATTCTCTTGGATTACTACGACATCCTGTTAGCTTGTTCTTTTAATGTGGATATTATTTTTGGAAAGAAAATGTCGCAAGTGGTAAGATATGGGGAATATGGTTGTCGCTCCTGGGGCACGTTGTCTTTTTTCAAAAACTACGGGTTCTACGGGCATTTTTTGGCCTGAGCCCACATTAAACCGGCCTTGTGCCACATTCGACACACGTGGGCGTGTTGTTGAATATCAGTTCAGTTCAGAGTCAGAGTCGAGAGTCAGACGATTACTGTAAGACATTGGAATAGTGATACTTGTCGAGACAACATAGTTCACTCTAACCAAATCTGATAGTCATTACTAATACTTCTACTTCTTTGTACATATTTCTGTTTGTAATATATCTGTGTTATTCCATACCTGTGTTCGAGTTCATTGGTTCTACCTTGGACCATCACCGTGGTACAAGGAACTTGAACCATAACACACACACACACACACACACACACACACACACACACACACACACACACACACACATATATATATATATATATATATATATATATATAGATATATATATATATATATATATATGAAGAAATATAGTCTTAAGGTGTGCTATATTTATGGGATAAAGTGCTCATTATCCGAGATAGAGCGTATGTAAATATAAAAGGGAACATTGAAGTCAACACTTAGAGGCGGCAGGCTGTTTCATGCTAGACGTGGCCTGACGATTGCATCTAGCATGAAACAGCCTGTCGCCTCTAAGTGTTGACTTCAATGTTCACTTTTACGCACACACACATATATATATATATATATATATCCAACAGATGTGAATATATTTAGAGAGGGACAGACAAACAGACAGAGAAACAGAGAGAGTTAGATATAACTTTCTTTCACAAAAATAAATATGCTCATATATTCACGCTGAGTGTATTCGGTAATAACAAGCCTTGTATGAAACTAAAGGTATTATATATGCCCGATTACGAATTAATATGTATGATAAAAAATTTAGAAGCTGAAATACCTCACGGGTTTTTTGCTGTCGTTATCTGTCCAATGAGATTTTAAAAATCACTGGAATATTTTGTATATTATTTTTCATACCTTAAACTTTACCTTAAAATACGGCTGGAATTATTATTATTATATTTTATTTTTTTTGTATAATCCCATGATATTTTCAACTGTTTAAATACGTGGACATCTTTAAACTGAAAGAAATATCCCAACTGAAAATGAAAAATCTTGAATAATACATTTATCACAACTGGGACTCCATATTCGCTTTCCATATTGGGAAATTTGAATAATTTCCAATTCAAACCTGTATTATTACCGCTTATACGAGGTTCGTTCAGAAAATAATGTTTCCTATTTTATTACTTTGGTCGTATACGAAAGTTCGTAATATGGTAAGCAAGCTATATTTTCCTGACAATAAACTATATTTTTTAATTGTCACAGATTACAGATCAGCATCAGTTTTTTTTTACAATAAGATCTGTCACGAAAATGCTTACGAAACACTTGCTGAAGATCTACGGAGACCACACAATGCATGCGAGCACAGTTAGTCTGAGGTGAAGGTATTTTCACTTATGGCGACAGCAATGTTTCTGACAAGACACGTTACGTGTGGAGTTGCACGGCTGTCCTTTCCCGATATGAAGAGCGGCTGAAAAATAAAAGTAGCAGGGACAATTTCTGGGGGTGCAGTGTCATTGTATGTGAAAACATGCTCCACCCAATGGCGGGATTGTATTGTTGTATTTTTAGTGTAAATAGAAAGAGTTACTTTCCGCGCAATTTTCTTATAATTCTTTTTAATTATTTCACTTCAAGCAACATGAAAAGAACGCAGGGTCTTACATGGAGTGAAAGTGAATGAGAAGATTAACCCTTTGAGCCCTGACCACCGTTTTACCAAGATTAGCGAAAAATAACGTAATGTCCAGCGACCGGTTAAACAGTGGTAAAGAAAAATGACTTAATGCCCAGCCACCGGTTGAACAGTGGGTAAATATTTGTAACTATTTTTATATCAACCGTGGAACATTACATACCTATTATTTGCGAATTTTGACTCCAGCTCAGACTGAATGGTTAAAATTGTTCAGGAATGCGGGGCTGAAATGGTTAAAATTGTTCAGGAATGCGGGGCTGAAATGGTTAAAATTGTTCAGGAATGCGGGGCTGAAATGGTTAAAATTGTTCAGGAATGCGGGGCTGAAATGGTTAAAATTGTTCAGGAATGCGGGGCTGAAATGGTTAAAATTGTTCAGGAATACGGGGCTGAAATGGTTAAAATTGTTCAGGAATGCGGGGCTGAAATGGTTAAAATTGTTCAGGAATGCGGGGCTGAAATGGTTAAAATTGTTCAGGAATGCGGGGCTGAAATGGTTAAATATGGGGGAGAACTGAGGAAAGGACATAAAGGGGACAGGCTTCAAAATGACAGAAGATGGCGATTGATGTTGCGTTTAAATTTTTGAAGATTGTCTTCTTCATTGTAGCAATAATTAGAGTTCTACACTTGAGTAGTGCGAAAAAAAACAGTAGACATGACGGTTGCATTTAGTTAGTTCTACAGCAAAATGAAGAGACCTAACTGGCAATCCAGTAGTAAGATTAAATTCATGTAGTTGTGGCACCCGGAAAAAAAATCTCGTCTCTCTTTAAATAATATAGCATTAACTTCGTTGTTTGTCCTTCAAACCTCCAGACCAAAGCACCCTTCTGAACGTAGCTAACTCTGATCAAGACAATTTATTATAGTTTAATTGATATCATAGCTCTCCTCCCAGAAACTGCAGAGATTTCTGGGCCGCTTTCTTAAAAAGTTTACAAGCCCTGTTGTAAAACGTGTACTTACACGATGTTTGTCTTTGGTATCATTCTAAGTGTTTTCTTTGTTTCATTTAAATATATATGAACAACTCTCTGTTCATATAAACACATATGAAAAACTCTCTGTTCATGTAATCATATATGAACAACTCTCCGTTCATATAACCATATCAGCAATAAAAATCATGACGTCATTAAATAACCTATTGATGTTGATATACTGTGAAACAAACCCAACCAAATCAAAAAAAAAATTACAATGAATAAAAACATTGTCGGCATTATATCACCCATTGAAGTAAAAGAACCGAAAACCAAACGAAAAAAAAAAATTACCAGCAACAAAAATCGTTGATATAGCGGAAAACAAACCAAAACAAACCAAAAAACAAAACATTACCAGCAATAAAAATCTTGTCTGCATTAAATCACACATTGAAGTTGATATACCATAAAACAAACCAAACTAAACAACCCGCAAAAAATTACCAGCAACAAAAATCTTTTCGGCATTAATTTACCCATTGAAGTTGATATACCGTAAAACAAACCAAACCAAACATAAAAAAATTACCATGAATAAACATGTTGTCTGCATTAAATCATCCATTGAAGTTGATATACTGTAAAACAAAAACAAAAAAAAAAACCCAAATAAAATTACCATGAATAAAAATCTTTTCGGCTTCAAATCATATATTGAAGTTGATATACTGTAAAACAAACGAAACCAAACAAAAAAAAAATAATTATGATGAATAAAAAACTTGTCGGCATTAAATCACCCATTGAAGTTCATATACCGTAAAACAAACCAAAAAAAAACAAAACAAAATTACCTAGAATAAAAATATTGTGGGCATTGAATTACCCATTGAAGTTGAAATAACATAAAACAAACCAAACCAAGGCAAAAAAAATACCATGCATAAAAATCTTGTCTGCATTAAATCACCTATTGAAGTTGATATACTGTAAAACAAATCAAACCTCACCAAAAAAAAATTACCAGCAATAAAAATCATGTCGGCATTAAATAACCCACTGAAACTGATATACCGTAAAACAAACCAAACAAAACACCCCCGCAAAATTACCAGCAATAAAAATCTTGTCGACATTTAAATTACACATTGAAATTGATATACCGTAAAAGAAACCAAACCAAAACAAAAAAAAAAGTTACCAGCAATAAAAATATTGTCTGCATTAAATCACCCATTGAAGTTGATATACTGTAAAAGAAAGCAAACCAAAGATAAAAAAAATTACCATGAATAAACATCTCGTCTGCATTAAATCACCCATTGAAGTTGATATTCCGTAAAACAAACCAAAAAAAACAAAAAAAAATACCAGGAATAAAAATCTTGTCGACATTAAATTACCCATTGAAATTGATATACCGTAAAATAAAACAAACTAAAAAGAAATAATTACCATCAATAAAAAAACTTGTCGGCATTAAATTACACATTGAAATTGATATACCGTAAAACCAACCAAACCTAACCAAAAAAAAAATTTCCTTGAATAAAAATATTGTCGGCATTGAATCGCCCATTGACGTTGATATACCGTAAGACATAGCCAACCTAAGCAAAAAAAAAATTACTAGCTATAAAAATCATGTCGGCATCAAATAACCCATTGAAGTTGATATACCGTAAAACAAACCAAACAAATAAAAAAATTACCAGCAATAAAAATCTTGTTGCATTGAATAACACATTGAAGTTGATATACCGTAAAACAAACCAAAGGAAACCAAAAAAAAATTCCAGCAATAAAAATCTTGTCGGCATTAAATCACCCATTGATGTTGATACACCGTAAAACAAACCAAACCAAACCAAAAAAATTAGCATAATTAAAAATCTTGTCGGCATTAAAACACCCATTGAAGCTGATATACCGTAAAACAAACCAAACCAATACAAAAAAAATTACAATGAATAAAAATATTGTCGGCATTAAATCACCCATTGAAGTTGATATAACGTAAAACAAATCAAACAAAACCAAAAAATAAAAATTAACAACAATAAAAATCTTGTCGGCATTAAATCACCCATTGAAATTGATATACAGTAAAACAAACCAAACCAATCCAAAAAAAAAATTATCATGAATAAAATCTTGTCGGCATTAAATCACCCATAGAAGTTGATATACCGTAAAACAACCAAAACCAAAAAAAAAAATTAGTAGCAATAAAAATCTTGTCGGCATTAAATCATCGATTGCATTTGATATACTGTAAAACAAACCAAACCAACCCCCCCCCAAATATCATGAATAAAATCTTGACGGAATTAAATCACACATTGAAGTTGATAAACCGTAAAACAAACCAAACCAAACCAAAAAAAACAAAATTACCTGCAATAAATATCTGGTCGGCATTAAATCACCCATTGAAGTTGATATACCATAAGACAAAACAAACCAACCCCCCCAAAAAAAAATTACACATGTATAAAATCTTGTCGGCATTAAATAACCCATTGAAGTTGATATACCGTAAAACAAACCAAACCAAACTAAAAAAAAATTACCATCAATAAAATCTTATCGGCATTAAATCACCCATTGATGTTGATATACTGTAAAACAAACCAACACCACCCCACAAATAAAAATTACCAGCAATAAAAACCTTGTCGGCATTAAATAACCCATTGAATTTGATATACCGTAAAACAAACCAAACCAAACCAAAAAAAAAATTACCATGAATAAAAAAACTTGTCGGCATTAAATCACCCATTGAAGTTGATATACCGTAAAACACCCCAAACCAAACAAAAAAAAATTACTAGCAATAAAAATCTTGTCGGCATTAAAACACACATTGAAGTTGATATACCGTAAAACAAACCAAACCAAATCCCACCAAAAAAATTACCAGCAATAAAGATCTTGTCGGCATTAACTCACCCATTGAAGTTGATATACCGTAAAAGATACAAAACCAAACCAAAAAAAATTACCATGAATCAATATCTTGTCGGAATTAAATCACCAATTGAAGTTGATATACCGTAAAACAAACCAAAACCAAACCAAAAAAAAACATTACCAGCAATAAAAATCTTGTCGGCATTAAATCACACGGTGGAAGTTGATATACCGTAAAACAAACCAAACAAAACCAAAAAAAAAAAAACATTACCAGCAACAAAAATCTTGTCTCCATTAAATCACCCAGTGAAGTTGATATACCGTAAAACAAAACAAACCAAACCAAAAAAAAATAAAATTAACTGCATTAAAAATCTTGTCGGCATTAAATCACTTATTGAATATAATATACTGTGAAACAAACCAAACGAAACCAAAAAAAAAATTACCATGAATATAAATCTTTTCGGCATTAAAATCACCCATTGAAGTTGATATACCGCAAAACAAACCAAACCAAACCAAACCAAAAAGAAATTACCATGAATGAATATCTTGTCGGAATTAAATCACCAATTGAAGTTGATATACCAACAATAAAAATTTGCCGGCATTAAATCACACATTGAAATTGTTATACATTAAAATAAACCAAATCAAACCAAAAAAAAATTTACCATGAATAAAAATCTTGTCGGCATTAAATCACCAATTGAAGTTGATATACCGTAAAACAAACCCAACTAAGCAAAAAAAATTACTAGAAATAAAAATCTTGTCGGCATTAAATCACCCATTGAAATTGATATACCGTAAAACAAACCAAACCAAACCCCGCCAAAAAATTACCAGCAATAAATATCTTGTCGGCATTAAATCACCCATTGAAGTTGATATAACGTAAAACACACTAAACCAAACAAAGAACATTACCATGATTAAACATCTTGTCGGCATTAAATCACCCATTGAAGTTGATACACCGTAAAACAAACCAAACCAAACCAAAAAACAAAACATTACCAGCAATAAAAATCTTTTTGGCATTAGAATCCCCCATTGAAGTTGATATACTGTAAAACAAACCAAACCAAACGCAAAAAAAAACATTACCAGCAATAAAAATTATGTCGTCATTAAATCACCCATTGAAGTTAATATACCGTAAAATAAACCAAACCAAAACAAAAAAAAAATTATCATGAATCAAAATCTTGTAGGCATTAAATCAACCATTGAAGTTGATATAACGTAAAACAAAACAAACCCAACCAAAAAAAAAAAGTTACCAAGAATAAAAATCTTGTCGGCATGAAATCACCCATTGAAGTTAATATACCGTAAAACAAACAAAACCAAACCAAAAAAAAAAGAAAAATTGGCATGAATAAAAAACTTGTCGGCATTAAATCATCCATTGAAGTTGATATACCGTAAAACAAACCAAACAAAACCGAAAAAAAAATTACCATGTATAAAAATCTTGTCTCCATTAAATAATCCATTGAAGCTGATATAACGTAAATCCAACCAAACCAAACCACAAAAAATAAATTATCATGAATAAAATCTTGTCGGCATTAAATCACCCGCAGAAGTTGATATTAAGTAAAACAAATCAAACCAAACTGAAAAAAAAAGAAATTAGCATGAATAAAAATCTTTTCGGCATTTAAGCACCTAATGAAGTTGATATACCTTAAAACAAACCAAACAAAAACAACAAAAAATAAATTGCCAGCAATAAAAATCTTGTCGGCATTAAATCACCCATTGAAGTTGATATTCCCTAAAACAAACCAAAATAAACAAAAAAAAATTACCATGAATAAAAATCTTGTCGGCATTAAATCTCCCATTTAAGTTGATATACAGTAAAACCAAGCAAACTAAACCGAAAAAAAAAAATTACCAGCACTAAAAATCTTGTCTGCATTAAATCACCCATTGAAATTGATATACCGTAAAACAACCCAAACCAAACAAAAAAAATTACTAGCAATAAAAATCTTGTGGGCATTAAATCACCCATTGAAGTTGGTATACCGTAAAACAAACCAAAACAAACAAAAAAAATTACCAACACTAGAAATCTTGTCTGCTTTAAATCACCCATTGAATTTGATACACCGTAAAACAAACCAAACCAAACCAAAAAAAAAATTACCAGCAATAAAAATCTTGTCGGTATTAAATGACCCATTGAATTTGATATACCGTAAAACAAACCAAACCAAACCAAACCCAAAAAAAATTACCAGCAAAAATATCTTGTCGGCATTTAATCACCCATTGAAGTTAATATAAGGTAAAACACCCCCCCCCCAAAAAAAATTACCAACAATAAATAACTTGTCTGCATTAAATCACCCAGTGATATTGATATAGCGTAAAACAAAGGAAAACAAAGCAAAAAAAATCACCAGCAATAAACAGCTCGTCGGCATTAAATCACCCATTGAAGTTGATATACCGTAAAACATAACAAACGAATCCCCTACAAAAATACCATCAATAAAAATCTTGTCGGCATCTTGTCCCATTGAAGTTGATATACAGTATAACAAAAGAAACCTACCCCTTCCAAAATTACCAGCAATAAATATCTTGTCGGCATTAAATCACCCATTGAAGTTGATATACCGTAAAACAAAACAAACGAAACCAAAAAAAAATTGACCATGAATAAAAAATCTTGTTGGCATTAAATAAACCATTGAGGTTGATATACCGTAAAAGAAAACAAACGAAAGAAAAAAAAATTACCATCAATAAAAATCTTTTCGGCATTTAATATCCCATTGAGGTTGATATACCGTAAAAACAAAACAAACGAAACGCAAGCAGGATTCATTACTGGTCGCCACAATCATAAAAACAGGAGATATGCAGATGGAACTTTGGTGATAACAGATAGAGACAAGAAATACAGGAACTCCAAACAGAAGATAGCAAAGCAAAGCGAAGACAAAACATCAGTTTAAGTATAAAGAATATAATGTTGTCATCAAATGGAAGAGCACATAACGCGAATTACAAATTGAACATAGCAAAATAACATCTACTTCTTTTCAAACCTTAATCGGTTCACCCCAAGAAAGGCAATAAAGTCACTAAGACGCAAGTGAGACTACTAAGATTAAAATAAAAAATAGAAGAAAATAAAATAAACATGATACAAGATGGCAGATGACGACCATTGACATTCCATTTGTTTTTGATAATCGTAGTTGGCAGGAAAGCAGAAAGCGAGAAGTACGGGTGAAGAAACCATTAACATAGAAGTTACGTTTCAAAACTAGCAACTTCAACAATAATATATTGAGACCTAACTGCCAAACTAGTACTGCGCTTATATCCGTGAAGTCGATGTACCAACGAGGAATGCTCAAATGAACAATTACCATGAATCTATAGATAGAAGAGCCAACTGGAAGCTACGTTGCGACGATGGGAAAGTGACTGAAACCGAGATGCCAGATCAGGTCTTATAACATTGCCGATTCTTCTTTGTATACTGTCAAGAATTTCTAGCTATATAACACCTATAACAATGAATCCAATCAGATTTTGTCTTGGATTTTTTTCAGCGATTACTGACGATATTTTTTTCGAAGACAGTAAGCTTTTGTAATATCTACTTAAGAAAAGACAATATAAGTATATTTGTAAATCATTCAAAATACACGTCTTATTCCCCTTTCATTCACACACACACGCACACACACACACACACACACACACACACACACACACGTACAAAATATATCATTCATTCTTTACGGGAAGTTTCATCAGTATAAGCTGCTTGTTCTTCATAACAGGTAATCACTTAAATAGGCCTGTGTCATGGTTGAACCATATATATAAATACATATAACAAATCTTTGCTAATCTAATGATTCTCCTCACAGAACTTCAAAATATCGTTGTGGAACACTCTCCAAATTTCCTCTGATGAAGTGCTTGCATACCTCGTGAGGACATCTCCATAACACTCGACATATTTTCTGATATGCAATTGAGAAAAGAACTGAGTCTTTCTTCGCGGATTGCATATTTAAAAAGGTTAAAGAATGGATCGACAAAGATAGTGACAAAACGTGATTGGTCTCCAGATTGCTTTATTTTGTTTTATGTCATATCAACACTTTAATGGGTAAATTTAATGCCGACAAGATATTTAGGATAGGTTAGTCTGAACAGAATATGTATTCTTCGTAAGAAATCTGTTTATAGCTCAGGTTTCATTGATGTATTTTTGTAAATAAGGTTTTTGTCGAGAGTCTGGTTTGATTTGGTTTATTTTGTTTTACGGCATATGTTGTGTCGGAAACCTACCACCCCTCTTGAAGATGAAATTGTCTGCGTCTGTGAACGAAGACTTTAAAAAGTGGCATGTCGAGAGACAGAAGTCCGAGACGTTCCTGGCTGAGCTCGTTATAGACTACTCAGGCGATTTCTGTACCTTTTTACCAACCTATTAAAACCCTTTTTATTGTTACGTGTTATTTTTCGTTTGTCTCTACAAACCCCAAACCAACATCATAACAGCATATCAACCCCAATGGGTTATTTAATGCCGAAAGGATTTTTATTGACGGTAATTTTTTTTTTTTTCAAAAATCTATTGCTACTAATTGTTTGTTTTTTTCAAAAATGTATTGCCGGTAATATTTTTTTTTTTCAATAATATACTATTGGTAATAATCTTTTACTAAAATGTATTACTGGTATTGAAAACTATTATTACACTTCCATAGTGTTTTGACCCCAGTTTTTTTCTCATGTCTTTTATTACTGATGAGATCTCGCAGTTTTTAGTGTGTTGTTTGCCACAGGGTTTTAAATAGTGTGTTGAAGCCTTTCTTTGGAAACTGTATTCTCATTTAATTAAATAAATTGTATCTATAACAATAACGTATTAACAGAAAATAAAACGAGGGTCATTCAATAAATAAGGTGAATATTTCGGTATAAGGACGTCTAATACAGATAGAAGCTTACTTTTCTTTTTTCAACGTAGTCTCCCGGCGCTGTCACACACTTTTCCCATCTGTGCACAAGCTTCCGTATTCCCTCAGCGTAAAAATCAATGGATTGATGTCTCAGCCAGTCGCTCACAACACTTTTGACTTCATCGTCACTTTTAAACTTCGTAACTCTTGTGAACGCTTTCAAGGGACCAAACAAGTGAAAGTCTGAAGGGGCAAGGTCTGGGCTGTAAGGGGGATGAGGGAGCAGTTCCCAGCCCAGCTATTTGATGGTCTGCACCGTTTGGGCTGCTGTGTGAGGCCTTGCGTTGTCATGATGCAAGATGACTCCTTCTGACTGATGACCCCTGCGTTTGTCCCAACAGATAAGCTCAAAGTCCTTGCAATGCCATCCCTTGTCACCCTTCTGTCAGACTGAATGAGGTCATTGACTGATTCGATCACCTCAGGAGACCTCACTTCTGTAGGCCTTCCAGGCCTGTCTTCATCCTCAACACTGCTCCGTCTTTCTTTAAACAATTTAGCCCACTTGTAGACATTTTTTGGCTGAAACATGTGGCACCATACACAGTTGAAATTCTCCTATGAATTACAACTGGTTTGCACCCTTCAGCAACCAAAAACTTGATAACTGACCGCTGTTCAATCCTGGAGCATGCTTCTTGGTCGGCCATCTTTGTTAATCGCCAAAACTCTCAAAGTTTTTTTTTAATCTGCAAAAGAAATTAAATCCACGTGAAAAAGAAGTAAAAAAAAAGAGTAAGCTTCTACCTGTATTAGAAGTCCTTATACCGAAAAATTCACCTTATTTATTGAATGACCCTCGTATTAAACAATTGTCGGACTTAATCCATTTCATATATATAATCAAATATACAATTAAGGTATTCTATATTTATGGGTTAAAGTGTTCTATATCAGAGCCAAACCATATATATAGAGAGAGAGAGTTTGGTTTGTTTTACGTCATATTAAGCTCAGTGGGTTATTTAATGCCCAAAAGATTTTTTATTTCTGGTAATATTTTTTTTCAAAAATGTATTCCTGGTAATAATGTATTGCTGGTAAATTTTCCCAAAATGTATTAAAACTTATTTTTACACTTACATAGCGTTTTGACCCCAGTTTGGAGCTTAACTATTTGTCCATAGGTGAGACCCTAACAGGTGCTACCATCCCGGGAACACCAGCAATTAAGACGTGATTCCACGTTACTCAAAACCTCCTGATCAGAGGCCTTGCTGACGGATGTAATTTATTATCATAACCAGGACAGTTGTGACAAAAGCAGAAAAGGGCGATTAATTTATTTAACCATCGTTTGATATATATATGGAGGTGTACCATAAAGTTACAGTTGATAAATTGGTACCAATAATCAGAATTTCTTCTGCTAATCTTTGAATTTCATTCACTGTATCGTTCTTGTGACCGATTTTTTTTTTAAATAAATAAGGATTGATTTATTTCTACCTAATGTAGACTTCTGCTGGGCACAGTTTCGCAATCTCGTTTCAGACACTTTTTTTAGCATAAAGTTTGGAGTTGATGACCCCACCCCACATTTATGAGATTGTAGCAGCCAAATCAAGATTAAGAAATATTCACGAAATTCATATAATTTTTCTTTTGTAAAAAGAGAAAACTGTATCCAATATGCGATTTGAAACCGTTGCCAGAACCAACATTAATCGCTGCAATATACTAAATTTCGCATTAATATTACGAAACTCACACAGTTGCCCTCAAAACGTGCTCTGGCAAGATGTAAAGAGTGTTGAGTTCTTAATTTCGTCAGTAAACAAGGCAGGATTTCTGAAAGTCTCGCACCAAAGGAATTTAATTAACCCAAGGGCAAAATGAAGTATTCTGGCGATCTGTTTGCTTTCTTCGTTTATTTAATCAATTCTGGTTGAAATTCATTATGCAATCTATCTGTGTATTCGCAGTTTTTCTTCCATTTTTTTTTATTCATATGTTTTCTTCTTTGTCTTCTGCTTTTTCATTTAGTATATCCTCCTTTTTTCTCTCTTTTCCTTTTGTTTGGATTTATTCATACAATTCTCCCCTTCTATATTCCTTGACATTTTTTTTCTTATTTCTTTATGTTTCTTTTCTGAATTTATATATTTTTATTTTTCACTTTTCCTTTTTATATATTATTATCATCATTATTATTATTATTATCTTTATATTTTTCTTGTTGTGTTTTTTCTTTTTTTTTCTGTTTCCTTTTTCTTTGAAGCTTTTTTGTCTCTTTTATTCTTCTCTTTTTCTTTCCTTAGCGTTCGGATGTTCTGTTTTTCTTTCTAATTTGTCTTTCTCTTTATTTTTTTACCAGAGCTCATATTGCAATTTTTGTTGTTATTATCGCTTTTCTCTGGCACTCCTTACTACTGATTCCCATATTGTATACATTTCTATGCTTGGACGGCTCAGGAGATTATTGTGGCCTAGCATATATAAATATGGTGACAAAGATGAGGACAATAGTACGAATAATGTAAATAGTGTACATAATACCTCATCTAATAATAATAAAAATGTTGTGATAAATATGGCCACAAAGATGAGTCCGAATAATGTAAATAGTGTACATAATACCTCATCTCAGAACTATAGACAGATACTGAAGGGCCGAAACGTTGTGATAAATATGGCAACAAAGATGAGGACAATAGTCCGAATAATGTAAATAGTGTACATAATACCTCATCTCAGAACTATAGACAGATACTGAAGGGCCGAAACGTTGTGATAAATATGGCAACAAAGATGAGGACAATAGTCCGAATAATGTAAATAGTGTAGATAATATATCATCTCAGAACTATAGTCAGATACTAAAGAGCCGAAACGTTGTGATAAATATGGCGACAAAGGTGAAGACAATAGTCCAAATAATGTAAATAGTGTATATAATACCCTAACCCTAACCCTAACCCTAACCCTCATAATACCTCATCTCAGAACTATAGACAGATACTGAACCCTCATAATACCTCATCTCAGAACTATAGACAGATACTGAAGGGCCGAAACGCTGTGATAAATATGGCAACAAAGATGAGGACAATAGTCCGAATAATGTAAATAGTGTACATAATACCTCATCTCAGAACTATAGACAGATACTGAAGGGCCGAAACGTTGTGATAAATATTGCAACAAAGATGAGGACAATAGTCCGAATAATGTAAATAGTGTAGATAATATATCATCTCAGAACTATAGTCAGATACTAATAAGATGTTGTGATATGCGTGTTTGTATGAAAAATTCAACATGTGTGTGCGTGATTCATAGTAAAAACGGATACGAGAGATAGGAATTGTTTCTTACTGTTGGCGTTGTTGCCGTAGTCTGAAATTTGTCAACGCTGTCGCTTTTTTTTTAAAGATCATCAGCGAGAGTTGCGTGGAGTTTGGTGACAGTTGTGCGTATTCTATTTGGGAACAGATTTCGTATGTTTTTATACACCTTTTCCGAATAAAATCGGCACGAGAATTAAATTATTTATTTATTCCTAATTGGCCCTGAAAGGACACGTGGTATCTCTTCTACTACGTCCGTACGATATTTGGTTGGTATCTACCAAAAAAATAATGATGACAAATACACCAACATTCTGATTTGTATTCTATGATTTTACTGATGTGTTTTAAGATGTAAGTTTTTTCTTGAGTGTGATTGGTTTATAAATATTGTATTTGATATTTTAGTGGACACGGCAAAGTCACTAGATCCAACAAATACTTTTGTCAACTGATGACATCAGTGTATGAGACTTTGGGGACATCAGTGTATGAGGTTTTACGACTTATAAACTTAATATCTCAGTAATAATTTTTAACAGACCTCATATTGCAATTTTGTTGTACTTATTGCTTTTTCTCTAGCACTAAGTCTTACCGATTTTCATATTGTATTCATTTCAATGCTTGACTGGCTTAGAAGATTTTATTGATTTATATATAATTCTGGAATGTAATGTGTTGAATTCTCTCTCGAAATTTCATATCTGCTTTCCGACGCGGAACTTTTCGCCTTGTTAAGATTTAAAAGTGGGTGGATCAGAGCACCCGACTTAGGCTGCTTTCCAAATATCCTTAATCTTTAGTTGAAAACAGTCTGAAAAGAATGTATCTTTCACCTTGTGCTACACGAAGCAAAACCGTTAACTTGCGTCTGCATTGGCCGTTGGGCTTTCACAGACACATTCGCTCTGAACACTTAAATTTTTTCGAAGCGAACGTACCGGCTGCTACGGACTCTCGCTTAAGTGCACCCTTGGGAGAGAAAGCGCCGACCGCGAATACGTTTGCGAAGAAGGCCCCGGGAGTAAGTAAAGAAAGCTGACAGATGGGAAAAGGACGCGAGAAGAGAGGGACAGGTGATGAGAGTAATATTATGGCGACGAGAAACATCTTTACTTCGGTCACGCTGCAGTGTCCTGCCCAAGCTCCAGACAGCTTACATTTAGGATGACGACACATTAAAGGTGTTCGCTTGTTTGTGATACCAATCAGTAGAATTCAGAAATGTTTTCAGAAGTGTATGGAACAATAGGAGCGTGTATCTCTGGGTAGACGTGATATGGTGAATCAATGGAGAAGTTTTTGTGTCCTTTCTACTGAAAATACGACAGGAAAGATCTTTACTGAAAACTCCACGTATGTATCTACGCGTATATATGCGTAAATATTTTTTGTTACAAGAGGAAAAGGTAATAGGTAACTCAGTAAGAACTGAATTCAAAAATTCGGTTGTAATGTTTTTTAATACAAGCTCTCAAACATTGTCACCTGGTTAAGTAAGTCGTGTTTTATACTAGTATTTTCTGAGAGAATATGCAGGAAAGAAAACGGCTAACGCTAGAGTTAACAGGTTCTATCGACACGGCCATTTTGTGGCTCTTGAAGTATTTTACTGATCTACAAAGTTTTACAAGCTGACTACTTCAGAAATAAAAATATGCCAATTCGTATATACTTTGACATGCTGAATTTGAAAATGGCCTTTTAAAAAATGGTTTTGTTTGGTTTACGGCATACCAACCTCAACGGGTTATTTAAAATGCCGCCATTTTTTTTATTGCTAGTAATCTTTTTTCCAAAAATAGATTGCTGGTAATAAATGATATTTCAAAAAATGTATTGCTGGTAATAATTGATTTTTCAAAAATGTATTGCTGGTAATAATTGTTTTTTCAAAAATGTATTGCTGGTAATAATTGATTTTTCTAAAATGTAATGCTGGTAATAATTGATTTTTCAAAAATGTATTGCTGGTAATAATAGATTTTTCAAAAATGTAATGCTGGTAATAATTGATTTTTCAAAAATGTATTGCTGGTAATAATTGATTTTTCACAAATGTATTGCTGGTAATAATTGTTTTTTCAAAAATGTATTGCTGGTAATAATAGATTTTTCTAAAATGTAATGCTGGTAATCATTGATTTTTCAAAAATGTATTGCTGGTAATAATAGATTTTTCAAAAATGTAATGCTGGTAATAATTGATTTTTCAAAAATGTATTGCTGGTAATAATTGATTTTTCACAAATGTATTGCTGGTAATAATTGTTTTTTCAAAAATGTATTGCTGGTAATAATTGATTTTTCAAAAATGTATTGTTGGTAATAATTGTTTTTTCAAAAATGTATTGCTGGTAATAATTGATTTTTCTAAAATGTATTGCTGGTAATAATAGATTTTTCAAAAATGTATTGCTGGTAATAATTGATTTTTCAAAAATGTATTGCTGCTAATAATAGATTTTTCAAAAATGTATTGCTGGTAATAATAGCTTTTTCTAAAATGTATTGCTGGTAATAATATATTTTTCAAAAATGTAATGCTGGTAATAATTGATTTTTCAAAAATGTATTGCTGGTAATAATTGATTTTTCTAAAATGTATTGCTGGTAATAATTGATTTTTCTAAAATGTATTGCTGGTAATAATAGATTTTTCAAAAATGTAATGCTGGTAATAATTGATTTTTCAAAAATGTATTGCTGGTAATAATTGATTTTTCTAAAATGTATTGCTGGTAATGTTTGATTTTTCAAAAATGTATTGCTGGTAATAATAGATTTTTCAAAAATGTAATGCTGGTAATAATAGATTTTTCAAAAATGTAATGCTGGTAATAATTGATTTTTCAAAAATGTATTGCTGGTAATAATTGATTTTTCTAAAATGTATTGCTGGTAATAATAGATTTTTCAAAAATGTAATGCTGGTAATAATTGATTTTTCATAAATGTATTGCTGGTAATAATAGATTTTTCAAAAATGTATTGCTGGTAATAATAGATTTTTCTAAAATGTAATGCTGGTAATAATTGATTTTTCAAAAATGTATTGCTGGTAATAATTGTTTTTTCAAAAATGTATTGCTGGTAATAATTGATTTTTCTAAAATGTATTGCTGGTAATAATTGATTTTTCTAATTGTATTGCTGGTAATAATTGATTTTTCAAAAATGTAATGCTGGTAATAATAGATTTTTCAAAAATGTATTGCTGGTAATAATAGATTTTTCAAAAATGTAATGCTGGTAATAATTGATTTTTCTAAAATGTATTGCTGGTAATAATTGATTTTCCAAAAATGTATTCCTGGTAATATCTTTTTTTTTTCAAAAATATACTACTGGTAATAATTTTTCAGAAAATTATTTCTGGCATTAAACCTATCTTTTACTTTCATAGTGTTTTGACCCCTTTGTGAAGTTAACTATTTTCCCATAGATGGGTCCCTGAAAAATGCTACCACACCGGGTCATGATCGATCTTGGAACATAACAAATTAAGAGGTAGTTCCATACTCCTCAAAACATACCGATCAATGTACTTGCTGTCGGATGTAGTTTATCGTCTTACACAGGATGGTTTGAAAATGGTCTATTTCTAAAGAAATTTTACATTTGCCGATATACATTTATCTATCTATATATATATATATATATATATATATATATATATATATATATATATATATATATATATATATATATATATATATATATATATATATCAATTATGTGGTGCAGGTTCAATTTATATTGCGCGAATCATTCATACGAAAAGCAGATAATGAAGTTAATGATATGAATGGCAAGAATCACTCTCGCAAACAATTTTTAATAATAAAATACATTAACCTCGAATCCGTTGATGAATGGTATGATCCTTGTTTATAAATTCCGGTCTCATAAGATCTTTTTTTACTACTAGCTTTCAATCGTTTCATACAATCATCTTCAGGTAGGGAAATAGGTAAGTTTTTTTACATCCAGGTAATAACAGGACATCGAAAGATAAAGTGTAATCCGAAAGAAGTGTTTTTAGAAATGTGATATTGTTAACTGTAAGAAATTCTTTTGGAGCGTGCAATCACGACGCTGAGGTTGAATATTTTTTTTTATTTTAAAATTGTGCGTTCTTGTACTAATTAGTAATATGACAATTCTTTTGTAGAAGTAGTTTTTTTTAATAAAGGTGGCATGAACTAAATTCTCTCTATATATATATATTTAAACTCTCTCTCTCTATATATATATATATATATAGAGAGAGAGAGAGAGAGGGGGACAGAGAGAGAGAGAGTAAAGGTAATAAATCCGTTGGTATATAATCCAAGTGGATTCTAGTAATATAAAAACTGATCCACAAAAAGCGCTAAATGTATTTATTATAATAGAGATTTATAAATATTATTTATCATTTCAATGTTTCAGTCAGACGAAATGCACGAGTAAGTCATCAGATGAGGGCAAAAGGTGTTAGCTTTCGAGGGAAGAGGTTTTATAAAATTAAACACGGATATTAATCTTATGTCATTTAATTGGGGTCATATGAAGAATGAAGTGTTCATTTGAAACTAAAAGCGGACTGAATAAGGAGTTTTATAAAAAAAATCTATATAGATAAGGTTAGGTTTAAAAACACACGTTCCTACATAAAAATACTCTTCCAAAGATAAAGATAAATTATACTTAAAAATAAGATATATTTAAAAATTTAAAATAAGTCATATTTAAAACATTTATATTAAATTTAAGTAAGAATATATTTAAAAAATATATATATTAATTAAAAAAAATGTTATATTAAAGAACACGGCGTTTGAATAAGACAGTCGAAATTTTTGTCGGTTGAAATAGATCTATCTCCCAAATTAGGACATTTGTGATTTTATTATGTAATACTATATATATATATATATATATATATATATATATATATATATATATATATATATATATATATATACAGTAGCGGCCATAATATAAGGAACGGAAACAACAAAGACATAAATATGTGTATTACTTAAAAATTAATGCATGTTTAGCAATGAAATTTTTACCGAATAAAGATTAGTGTTTAATGCATAAATATTATACAAAGTTACAAAAATTTACATAATAGTTTTTTTTTAAAGCAACTATACAAAATTTAGAAACGGCTCATGATCAAACATAATAGACATTCGATGTCTGTTATATTTAACAATATATGTTTGAATGAATATATATATATATATATATATATATATATATATATATATATATATATATATATATATATATATCGTCGGCATCCGTCCGTCTCGGGAGACGATGAAGTAGCGCTGTAGGTGTTACGCGATGGGGTTACATCTCCAGCGCTCTACGAGCCTGGGCGGGATGTATGGAGAACTAGGGCTGCCCGGATGTCTAGTTCCTTCTCTCGGCCTTGCTAGCAGAGTCCAAAGTAAATTTATATATATATATATATATATATATATATATATATATATATATATATATATATATATATATATATATATATTCAAACATATGTAATACACCGAAACATGCCTCTATGTGGATGACTATATATATTTATATGTATATATATATATATATATATATATATATATATGTGTGTGTGTGTGTGTGTGTGTGTGTAGGTATGCAGTAAAATGGGAAAGAACACGATAGGTAAAGGTAAGTTTTTATTTTTAAAAAGACAGTGCGCCATACAGAAATATGATTCCTTCTCTACATCAGAGTTCTCATATTTCAAAAGCGAGACGCAAAAACATTTTATAAAACATACATATAACAAACTATTTCTAATTCTAACAGTTGAAATATAATGCTTGAAAATGGCTAAATGTATAGCCGAAAGCGCTGAGATAAAAAGAACCTTCGGACAGTTTTTATATAATTTATCATCTGAAAAGACAAACATTATTAGATCGCACGAGAAATTATATAAAAAAATAAATAAAAGCACCTTGTCAGGTGTTTTTAATGAAATGTGCATATATATATATATATATATATATATATATATATATAGATAGAGAGAGAGAGAGAGAGAGAGAGAGTTATATGAAAAATACATTAAACAATTTTGTAAAATTATATTCTTGCAGATTTCATCGATGGCTGTGCGTAATGATAAAAAGCAATTTTATCTTAACAACTTCGATACTCTATTCAAGAAAAACATATCAAAATGGAAATTTTGCAAGTTGTTTTATATATTTACCATTACATCAAATTATCATCCAAACTTTACTTGCTTATATATATATATATATATATATATATATATATATATATATATATATATATATATATATATGTAATGGTAGAGGAAAATTCTTTTATCTCCTTATAAACTCTACATGAATCAATAATTAACGGCAAAGTTATCAAAGAATCCTACAGACAATTGGCAATTAATGGACGTCGCCTTTAACACTTTGGGCGTCGTCGTTCATTACGTCGAAGAACTTTGTGAATGCAGGTCATCGCCTTCTCAGTCTCTTGATCAGCGCAATCGTTTGGTTCTCTACAAATATCGAAAGAGAATATAATAACTATTTCTACGGATTATCGCCGCGTGTAGATTTGCTGGCAAATTCTTTTTCTTGTCCATGCACATTCACATCCAACTTTATAAACATTTCCAAGAGTTGCATACAAAGTTTTTTGTTTGTTACAACCTACTTTATTATTTTTAAATTCCTCTCAAGCAACAAGGAAATCGATAATCTAATGAGTTCGCTTCCATGGAACAAAATCACTGCTTCAAAATATTTTCGTTGTGATTTAAATATTATTTTTAATTATTTGATTTAAAATATTTAATTTCTCTGTAATCAAACACAACTAATGTGAACTAGTTTTTGTAATTGCACCGATGAGCTGCTATCGCTGGTTCCCAGGCTCCATGAATTCAAGCGTCCTACGAGGCTGGCATCCCGTTCCCACCCTTTCACTGTTGAAACTGTTAAATGTAGACGTCTCTTCTACTCCAATAGCTTCATATCTCGCACCTCACGCCTATGGAACTCCCTTCCTCATTCCTGTTTCCCTGACGACTATGATCTCCAACTATTCAAACGTAACGTCAATCGACATCTCCAGTTGCCTTAATCTATCCACTATCCTTCTCCACATCCTTTCCTCTAACACTCCTATCTGCTCTCGCTCCAAATCCTCTGTAACCCCTTGCGTGCTAGTGGCTTCCAGCCTTGCCTGGGGTGAAAAGCTTAAAAAAAACAAAAAAAAACTAGTTCTTCTATCCATGACTTTTCTTACACTACTAGCTTAAATAGTACCTACGTAGCAATGTTGGTTGTGAATTATAACCTGTCTACCCCTGCTGGTGATTGAAATTTTTATTTCAGGTAATTTTTTATTTCAGGTATTTATTTTTATTTAATTTAATTAGCATAGCCTGAGCAATTTGTTTCTTTCAGTAATAATAATAATAATAATAATAATAATAATAATAATAATAATAATAATAATAATTTATTAAAGACCACAAACAAAATAAGTGCCTCCTTATTGATATGGCAGTCCCTGCAGACTACAGTGTATATTTGAAGATATTCGAAAAGCTGTCAAAATACAAGGACCTTGAAATAGAAATCTAAAAATTGTGGCACATGGGAACATCAACAATCCCTGTTGTAGTTGGAGCCCTTGGACTGGTTGGAAAAGATTCCAGTAGACTAATTGAAGGGATCCCTGGAAGTCCATGCCTCAAAGGGTTTCTCTTAGATCCGGGTTACACTGTGTATATATATATATATATATATATATATATATATATGTGTGTGTGTGTGTGTGTGTGTGTGTATGTCTGTCCTTCTCTCTCTCTGTGTGTGTGTGTGTGTGTGTGTACCAGTGGCTAGTTGGTGACGAAAGCCGTTAAAGGACGGTTTGAAATAGTCTATTCCGATATTGATGTAATTTTTTTTTTTTTTTGCTAGTTTGTGACTGGAATGGATAATTCCGCGGAGGATATAAATCCAGAGAGATCTCTGCATATATTACAGAACAGTAAAAACCCTCAAAATTAGCTACTGCTGCACCAGAAATATGCAGAACATTATTAGTACACACATTAAGAGCATCACCAGTCGGAAAAAAGGCAAGTGTAAAACCATCTTGTAACTGTAAAAATCGTACCGTTTGCCCAGTCGAAGGCACTTGTAATTCGGAAAACGCTGTATACCAGGCTACCATCATTCCGAAAGAAAACACCAATGACATAAAGACATACATATGAATACCCGCCGGAAATAGGAAACAAAGGCTATACACTCAATAACATACCTTCTCAAATATTAACCTGATAAACCAAACTGCTCTATCCAAGCAGTATTGGAAAATTAAAGATAATAACCTCACCCCAGTAAGAAAATGGGAAATAATCTATTGGTCCAGAACCCCCAACAACTTCCGGGACAGATGCGATCTTTGTATATAGGGAAATAATCGCAATAATCAAGTACACATAATCAATCCAATTATTAAACCAACGAAACTAGCTTATCTTCAAGTGTAGGCATAAATACAAATTTAAAATCTCCTAAAAACGCTTACCGCGTGGATTTTAGGAGATCGACACGTGAAGTGGTGGTTCGTTGGTAAGGATAGTAGCACATATGGGAGTACACTCATATGCGGATATGTAGATTTGGACACGTATGTGTA
>OZ038518.1:56828163-56860663 GCA_964036315.1 Acanthosepion esculentum | reverse complement strand
ATCCAGAACAAAGTATTTTTTTATTTTCTAGCAGTTTCTATTTACGACACAACATTTAAGTTTCGACAGATACATTTATTCTTCAACAAATGTTCCTTCTACCGACAGTTATCACAATCCTTCGTTTTCGTAGATTCACTAGCCCCATATTGTTCATCAGTTCAATAAATAATTGTTACAGCCGAAGGCCAAAAATGTAATAGTAACATTGGCTGTTTCCTTATAAGGAAACAGCTTGCATTCATCGATCGAGCAGCCAGTACAACATTCCGTGGTATTTTATATAATCATCCCTTTCAAAAATCCTGTTATTGATAGGGAGGCTTCCTTCCTAACCTTATTAATTCTACAAGGAATCATGGGCGATTGGCTAAAAGCTCTGGTTGTAATAGTCCAATGAATTTTCCCAAAGAGCTATCACTTCATTACATAGCCACATAAGAGGCAAGCAAAAACTTGTTGAATTGAGTTACTAAACGGAAATAACTGAAACGGAGATATCCAGATAAGGCAAGGCACATGGAACTAGAACAATCTACCTCCGTGGACGAAATTAAGGGTTTGGTTCGAAATTCCACCTGAAGAAGACCGGAGCGAATAACGGCAGAAACGTCGTGAATATAATAATAAAGATGTGTCCTAACATTATAAACAGTGTAAAAAGTTAAAATATCTCATCTCAGATATATAGACTGGTATTGAAGAAGGCCGTAGCGTACAACGACCGAAACGTTGAGAATATGCCAATAAAGGTTTGTCCGAACATTATAAATAGTCTAATTAGTTAGAATATCACATCACAGAAATATAGAGAGATCCTGAAGAAGCTTAACGGTTATGACCCTATGGATCATCGTAGCAATTATTGAAATATTTTGGAAAGAATTACGACAACCAAAACCTCGTGAATACGGCAACAAAGATGTGTACAACAATCCGAACAATGTAAATAGTGTAAATAATTACAATACTTCATCTCTGAAATATAGACAGATCCTGAAGAATGCCGTAGCGTACAACGTCATGAATATGGGAATAAAGATGAGGACAATAGTCCAAATGTTCTAAATAGTGCAAATGATTACAATACCACATCTCAGAAATATAGACAGATCCTGAAGAAGGCCGGGGCGTGCAACAGCCAAAATGTCGTGAATATGGCAACAAAGACGAGGACAACAATCTGAACAGTGTAAATAGTTACAATACCTCATCTCAGAAATATAGACAGATCCTAAAGAAGACTGGAGCGTACAACGGCCGAAACATCCTGAATATTACAATAAAGATGAGGATAACAGTCCGAATAATATGAATAGTTTAAATAGTTACAATACCTCATCTCAGAAATATACAGATCCTGAAGATGACCGGAGCGTACAACGGCCGAAACGTCCTGAATATGACAATAAAGATGAGGACAACAGTCAGAACAATGTAAAGTGTAAATAGTTACAATACCTCATCTCAGAAATATAGACAGATGCTCCGTTATCCGTTCTTGAACGTTTTCTGCTATTTTTTTAGTTGATCACCAAGGAAACATTATTTAAGGACAAAATGGATGTTAAAATCATGTTGAAGCTTTAAATCAACATATAACAAAATTATTTCCATAAATTGGCTTTTAAGAAACTGGGGCTTAAAGTCAGACTTCGTAATTGTAATCTGGGCGTCAACTTGCGAAAATCAAACTTTGTCTGAAGCTCAGTGCATCGTTTAAATAATGACCAGAAATAAATTCTAAGCATTCCGAAGGTTCATGCTTAACGGCTATGACCCTATGGATCATCGTAGCAATTATTGAATTATTTTGGAAAGGTTTTCCAATTTAATATGCTATAAAATATGCCACTTTAATATCGTCATTTATTGACACGTTCGCATTTAAACCCAAGATCGACTTATACATGAGACACCTTAAAGAATCACCCAAGGCCAGAATTCAAGAGTCGAGTCATAGACAAGTGTATAAAGAAATCGGTTCATCGATTCTCGATGATCAATACTTATGTTTCCAGTGTCCTGTTTAGCACATTACAACATGCTCCTTGATTAATCGGTCCAAAGCCGCTCAATAAAAATCCGATCGTTAACACGATGCCCAGAAAAATCCAGACAAATCAATTCAATCTGGTTGGCATATAACGTTCCGAGCAGTGTGTTTCTTGGCCTTCCCACTTCAAACTTTTCTCTTTTTTTCTTTCTATTTACAGTAACTCTACCCCTGTAAAAGGCCCAGAGGCCACTCGAGGTAGAGGGTAACGTTAAGGGGTAGTTTATATGAACAGGAGGGGAAGATAACAGTTGACTCTAGACTTGATCAGGTTTTAAGATTGTAGTACTTGGGTAAACAACATCCAGTATCACGTTAAACCTTAATTTGATACAATTTTTCTTTCTGATATATGGCAAGTAAGTCTTCGGGAAAGAGTAGTAGTTGTGCAACCTATATAACCTAGAATCAAAGATTGGATAAAAGAATTCCTAAGCAACATGAGTTTTATAAATGGAGTTGCGCAAGAGAAATATTAATTGCTAAAATTAGATTGCCATATTATTATTATTATTATCATTATTATTATTATTATTCAAAACCTTGTATTTCCTGAAATAACCACCCGAACAAATTCTGATAATCAGTTTTAATGTTTTCCCATTTAATATGGTATTGAGATCTCTTTATTTGGTGTGCCTGTGTACTTGCTTAGAATTTTATTTAATATATATATATATATATATATATATATATATATATATATATATATATATATATATATATATATATATGTATATATATATACTAGCAGCATGGTCCGATGTACGACTCATACAGCAACCGCTATCACTTGACTTAAAATATTTTTGCCCTTCCTTGTCTTTAAAGGAGTGCCCTTTGCCGTGCTGATGTTGCTACATGCCTTACTTCTTGCCTATCTCACACTGCGAATTGTTTCTAACCTCTATACTAAACATTAAATCTTTTACGAAAAAAAGAACTAAACAAAATGAACACAAAACGATCAGCTTTAAAAAAGGACTCGTAACCGGAAAAACCGAATGAAAAAAGAATGTTAACAACAAAATACTTTTTCACACCCAATGAAGTTCTGCGGAATCAAAATCAACGTTGAGTTTAAGCAAGCGAATGAGCCAATTGGAGTAAAGTGCCATGCAGATTTAAATTTTTCCCACTTGTGACGAACGCAGCTATCGATTTTTTTACATGCTAGCATGCTAGTTAACATTCGTGTCAGTCAGCTGTTGGCTCTCACGCTGGCCAATAGAATCTTCCTGCCTATTCGTGGCAGCCAGCTATAGGCTCTCACTCTGGCCAGTAGAAAATGGTCGCAAACTACATGAAAACTACCGTAGAAGCATGAGAAAATCGATTATTTCCACTATCGATGGGAGTTGGGAAATGGAAAGTCGGTCTTGGCCTTTCCGCTAACTTAGAGCATGTGCATGTAAATTTTGGTGCAAATCCGTGGAACACACCTCCTTCTTTTTATAGATATATATATGTGTATATATATATATATATACAAGTGTGTTTGTTCGTGTGTGTGTGTGTGTGGGGGGGGGTGTGTGTGTGTGTGTGTGTGTGTGTATCAACCGTAAATTTGTTAATGGAAACTAAAAATGTATAAACAGTAAATTCGACCTTGCCAACCGAACCATCTTTAGTTGCCGAAACGGTTAAGGCACGTCAGGCTATATGACGGTTCCGTATAGAATACAGGTTCGAATCCTCTCGAGGACGAATATTTTCTATGAAAATTTCTCGGATATTCAGGCCGGTAAATGTTATTTAATACTGTTTATTATAGACAGAGCATTTACTTAAATACTTGTATCTATAAAAACAATGTTAAACATAAAAATGTCTTTAAATAATTGTCGGACTTTGTCCATTTCATTATATATATATATATATATATATATATATATATATATATATATATATATATATATATATATAATTCGCAGACAGTACTGTTTCGCTGTATCACAGCTCCTCAGTGCCACTAGACAACCGAATGTTAAACACAGAGTTAAAGATTTTCGCCAAGATCCTGCAGGGGCGTTTGCAGTCAGTTGCCGAGTCTCTGTTGGGTTCGGAGCAGACTTGTTCTGTGAGGGGCCGAATAATTCAGGGAAACCTGCATCTGATCCGCACGATTATAGTGGGTGTAAAAGACGACGATGACGCCCCGTTGATCAATTTGGATCAGTCCAAGGCATTTGATAGGGTTGACCATCGCTACCTTGCTGCTGTCCTGCAGGCCGCCGGATTCGCACCCGACTTCTGCCGCTGAATTAGCCTCCTGTATCCCTCCCGCAGTGCAGTGGTACAGGTGAACGGGAAACTGTCCAGCGCTTTTGCGCTGTCTAGGTAGGTTCGTCAGGCTTGTCCACTGTTGCCCCTACTTTATGCTTTGGCGTTGGGGCCTCTCCTTCGCCGGCTGAGGGAATAGGCGTGCAGTCCGGCCTTACGCGGAGCCAAGGTTTCTGCGTACGCCGATGACGTATCTGCTTTCGTGTCGTTCTGCAGCGACATTGAGGCGGTACTGAAGGCGCTTGATCGGTACGAGAAATTGACAGGGTCCAAGATAAACCGCGACAAGTCGTCCGGCATGCGGTTAGGTGCCTGGAAGGGAGTCGATCTTCCGAGGCCCTTCGATTAGACGAACAGTCCTGTCCGCATTGGTTTGGACCGGACCTCCAGCTGGAGAAAAATTGGTCTGAAGTACGAGCAAAGGTCGACGCTGCCGGTCAGACTTGGCGTCGACGGAGGTTGTCCGTGAAGGGCAGGGTGGAGGTATGTGCTACATACATTTTCCTGATTGTCCGTACTTTCTCTCTTTCACGACCACAGGAAGCCGCTCGAACGCTTGTTATCCTTCATTTTATGGAGGGGACGTGGGAATCGGGTCGACAGACGAGTCTGTGTACAACGTCCGTGTCATGGGGGAGGCTGGGAATGCCACACTTAGAGAGCCACAAACGTGCCTCGAGGTTGGCTTTCTTACGCCGCGCGTTGACAGGAGGAGATTCGATTATGGTGGGGATTGTCAGGGCCGCGTTCCCTTTCCTTACTATCAATCCCCCATCTCGCCGGATGAGCGCCATCGTAAGCCCCGAGATCAATCGGATTTCCATTGCGAGTGTCGGTCGGCCTTGCTGGCTGTTCCTCGGTCCAGTGACCTTTCACGGCCTAGGAAGGTCTTCTATCGTCTTTTAGTGGAAGGGGTAACGAAGGATTCCCTACGTGATTAGCTCTGCTTGTCGGAGGATGAGTTTCGCTCTTACTGGTCTTGGGCGCCAGCGGCAGATTATCTCAGTAATCCTGAGTTTTCGCTTACCTGGCAATTGGCTCGGAATCGGCTGCCTCTCAATGACAAGGCCTTCATATGGGTCTTGGCGGATTTGCCAGACTAGGAACGGTGTGGCCTTGGTTTAGAAGAAACGGCTTCGCACGCCTTCTACCATTGCTCCCGGGTCCGCTCCTAATGGGACCATCTCGGCGAGCTGACGGCTCGTCTCGCTCCCGAAAAGCTTGTGCCCATTGATCGCGCATACGCGTGTGACAATGTGTCGCCCTCGTATTCCGGGGTGAAACGAATGGTGTTTCTGACGCTACTAGCCACGGCTCGAATGGTGATTTGGACGACGCGAAAGGAGGAAGTCTTGCGAGGCAACCGTCTTTCTCATCAGGATCTAATCCGTTTCTTTGAGCATCAGCTCAAGATGAAAATTAGAACTGATAGAAAAAGATTGCATTCGATAGTTTTCAGCGAAAGGTGGGTGACTGAGGCGAGCTTGGCCCGTTTGAACGGGGCTAGCCTTGATTTTCGCTTCTAGGTAAACCCATGTCACATCGGGGTGGTTTCCTGTGGAGCCCTCCCCTTGGTTAGGTTAGACAAGCTTTTGTGTACCTAATTAATATGAGTAAATGTTCTTCCTGGCCTGTTCCCCGTTACCTCTTTGGTTATGATCCAAACCTAGGTAGGTTTGCCTGGCACGTTAGGATTATCTTAGGTGATATATATATATATATATATATATATATATATATATATATATATTGAGTATTTAGGCAGCATTTTTTCATTCATACATGTTTCATTAAATAATATATATATATATTACATGAATCATTCAGACTAAAAGAAGATAGTGAACTTAATGATATAAATGGCGAGAATACATCTTTGCAACAAATTTATCAAAATTACATTAACCCTAGAACCTCTAGATGAATGTTATGATGCCTGTTTTCAATAAATTCCAGTTATAAGGTCTTTTTTGCTAATACTTTCATCTGTCCATACAGACATCATCAGGCATGGAAATTGATTTGTTTTTTAGTACATCCAGGTAATAACGGGACAACGAAAGATTAGATTTGATTCGAAATATGTTGTTTTTAGAAATGTGTTATTGTTAACGGTAAGAAATTTTGGAGCCTTCAGTCGCAACGCTGAGGTTGAATTTTTTGAAAATTTAAGAGTGTGCATTTTTTTACTAATATGGTAATAAGCGAATTCTTTTGTTGTAGTAGTTTTTTTTTCAGTCGATGTGGCATGAACTAAATTGTTCAATAAATAGAGGAATGTCGCAGTTATTAACCGAAAGTTGCACGTCGGATCAGTTCTTTTAATATCAAGTATGTGGTGCAGTTCAATTTATATTACATGAATCATTCATACAAAAAGCAGATAGTGAAGTTAATGATATAAATGGCGAGAATACATCTTCGCAAACAAATTTATTAACATACATTAACCCACGAACCTGTGGATGAATGTTATGATATCTGTTTTTAATAAATTCCAGTTGCATAAGGTCTTTCTATACAAGTACTTTCGTCTGTTCATACTGACATCATCAAGTATGGAAATAGATTTGTTTTTTACATCCAGGTAATAACGGGACAACGAAAGATTAGATGTAAATCCGAAATATGTTTTTTTAGAAATGTCTTATTGTTAACGGTAAGTTAATTTTGGAGCGTTATTACCTAGATGTAAAAAATCTATACTATATGAATATATATAAGTGATTTCGCCAATAATCGCATTCATATTGCTGATTGATTCAAGGTATGATTAACTCTTTGTAATTTAAAATATATGCTGCCTATTTTATTATGTTCATAAAAAACGATTGATCCGCAGTAAAGAATTCATGAGGAAACAAAACTACTAAGTAAACATATCAGTCTGTTATTGAACTATCTACTTAGTTCATGTCATATTAACTGAAAAACACTTATAAAAAATACGTGGATATACCAAATTACAAAATACATAAAAATTCTCACTTTAAATATTTTAAATTTAGCGTCGCGATTTGCACGCTCCAACACCATATAACCGTTAACAAATAGCTCATTCTTAAAAACATCTTTCGGTTGGATAAACACATTTATTTCGTCTCCCAGTTTTGATTCTAATGGAAAGATAAAGCCTGATGATGAATTGCGTAAAGCATTCGAAAATAGTAGCAGAAATAAAAAAAAAATACACCATATCTATTTTATATATGAGGACCTCATCATTCGGAGGATTATCAGTAGTGTAATGCTTATAATTATGTCTACTAGCGAAGTGATTTCGCCAATAATCGCATTCATATTGCTGATTAATTCAAGGTATGATTAACTCTTTGTAATACATATATATATATATATATATATATATATATATATATATATATATATATATATATATATATATATATAATATATTAATAATATTAACTTTGAACATGGACATAATATCTTGACCGTGTTTTGAAACAAAAAAATGAATCACTTTATAAAACATACACATAACAAACTATTTCTAATTCTAACAGTTGAAATATAATCCTTGATAATGGCTAAATGTATAGCCGAAAGCGCTCGGAAAAAAAAAGAACATTCAGACAATTTTTATATAATTTATCCTCTGAAAAGAAAAACTTTATTAGATCGCACGAGAAATTATATAAAAAACTAAATAAAAGCACCTTGTCAGTCGTTTTTAATGAAATGTGCTTGAAAGAAGGATTGCTGCCTAAATACACAAATATATATATATATATATATATATATATATATATATATATATATTGACCACTGATATTATATATATATATATACATACATATATTTATAAAATAGGAAAACTCTAATAGTTGCCGACGCGTTTCGTCTAATCTGGACTTTCTCAAGGCAAAAATGAAATTAATTTATTAAATAAAGTAACTAATAATAACAAAACAAAATGTCCTTAGCAACTGGAAGAATTTAGAGAACGCTATTTTCAAACTGTTAACTGAAAATTACGTCAATTGCTGTCACGTGTTACTTTGTATTAATAAATTTATTTCGTTTTTTTTTGCTTTGAGAAAGTCCACATTGGACGAAACGCGTCGGCAACTGTAACAGTTTTCCTATTCTCGTTTATATTTATAAATATATGTATGTATATATATAATATCAGTGGTCAATATATATATATATATATATATATATATATATATATATATATATCAGTGGTCAATATATATATATATATATATATATATATATATATATCAGTGGTCAATATACATATATATATATATATATATATATATATATATATATATATATATATATATACATAAATTTCCAAGAGGATAGAATCCAGGTAGAACTCGATGAATTTGTATGTCTGATGAATTGGATCGTGATTACGATTCCAATGTAATAAATTATAACCATGGAATATTAGTGTTTGAGCCTTTTATATATATATATATATATATATATATATATATATATATATATATATATATATATATACCAACCACTCCGGAATATTTCGTACCTGTGAAGATGGTTAAACAAAGACAGACCTGTATTCGAATATGTGTGACTTTGCCAAAAGATCAACGGGAAATCAAAATATCCCACGTTACACAATAAAAACAGTTAAGATTGGTGGGTAAGAGTCTCCTGGGAAACGGTTCTATAAAAACAAATGTTTAAAGAAAATTGGTTAAAACTGACGATAGGCCAGTGCCAAATACATCATGTTGCAGAAGGAACTTGTATGAATGCGCAGTGTTTAGCATAACGGAGTCCCATAGCACAGATTATAACAGAAACAGCTTGATGACCGTGTCACCATATTGAAAGATTGGCCAGATAAGAGGCCTACTTTAAATCATAAATAAAATGTTGCCAGAACTAGTGACGAATTTAGTAGAATAATCCACGTGATCTTGAATTTTTGGATACCATACACTGGGGAATGGTATTTAGTTACTGGGAAGATGGTGAAGGAGTTGTCTGCATCCCATCCCTGTCTCATTGAAGCAATTATTCAAGGTACAGGAAGTCATAAAAAATATTGATGTCAAATATAGAAGAACATTTTTTCCCTCATGACACACGAAGGCGAAGTATTTAGCATGTCGCAGTTAGCTCCTCCTCAGTTCCTTAATCCTTCAACAGGGGTCTCTCTCCCCTGGCTATAAATACTGGCTGACCCTTTGCCTCGCTCTCTCTTTTCGATTTAGGCCTTGGGCTGCTACCTCGCGCGGAGACGAGGTAAAATCTCTCTTTTTCCCCTTAGGCCAATATCTGATCTCTCACAGATACATCGTTTCCCAAATTCTGGGAACACGCTAAGAACAATACACGTACGTACGAACACTCACAACACACACACATACTTTCACCATACAAACTCTATGTACCAGTCCATGTCTTTGTTTAACTCGTTTTGTTATTAATATATATTTGTTTACCCATATATATATCGGTCTTGTTTGTTTTCTTTGTCTCCTTTGGACATAATTAAAATCCGATATTATCATGTAGCTGGAGCCACCAGCAGGAACTTTTAACATTCTGATATCTCTTTACATCTCCACCTTCACGGTCCGCTACATATGGTGACTTCCCGACGTTATTTAAAGTTTCAACTCCTGCTAACACACACAAAACGATATATATGTACAAGCAAATTCTTATACAGACCTTCTAAAATGCAAGCCACTCAAAACAACATAATATTGGAAACTTCTTTTCTATTCTACGCACGCCGTACTCTATTAACGAAAGAACTTTTAATTCACTACAACATGTCTACAAAACAACATTCTCCTGCACGGCAAAAGGAATTTCTCCTACAACACGTGGAAACTGCAATTACTACCATGAGCGAGCCTTACAACTCTTTCTCCGCTCTGGTCTATATTTGCTGGACCTTTTCTTTCTCTCGGCGACTTTTGACCTTAATTTCACCCGGCTTACCAAACAAAGAACGCAACGCCATTTTTATCTAAATTCAGCTCTCTTCCTCTGGACTGAAATAGATAAAGTGTGAACCATATCTCAAACAAAAGCGACTCACCGTCCTTTATCTTACCCTGCAATGATGCAAGTCGAATTATCTAAGAATTTGTGAGAACGATATTCTACCGTCAGTAATAGCAAATTCTCCCAACATGCATTCGACACTCGGTAGAAATTCTACATCAGCTCAACTTGGCCCCGGGATAGAGCGACGCGCTTCTCTCTCTCACCTTCACTTGGCTGACCATCGTCACTGACCACAAGAAGCAGCCAAGCCTAGCAACAGCAACCACCAACTTCGCCACAACGCTGCTACCATCAAACTTTGTACGCCAATTTTATCCACACATCCCAAACAAACAACCTCATCTTTCAAGCAAAACTACGACCAGGCCAGCAAACAGGTTGACGGGACGACAAACCCAACTCTACGTGGAGCATTGGAAAAAAAGAGCAAACGCTGAACACTGCCGACCTTTCTTCCAGGACGTGCCCCAACTCTGACCCACTAGAGAAATTCCCAGCACACTGACGACAACAAGCACATTTCGTCGAAATACGCATCGCAACCACACTCAGACACATTTTCTTTTCAGTGCACAAGAACAATTTTCAAAACTTTTTACATAATAAAAGTTTGCTTTCTACAACTTTTATTCTGAGAGGAGGTATGTCGCAGTTAGCTCCTCCTCAGTTCCTTAATCCTTCAACAGGTGTATCTCTCCCCTGGCTATAAATACTGGCTGACCCTTTGCCTCGCTCTCTCTTTTTCGAGTTAGACCTTGGGCCGCTACCTCGCGCGCAGACGAGGTAAAATCTCTCTTTTTCCACTTAGGCTAATATGTGACCTCTCACAGATACAGCGTTTCCCAAATTCTGGGAACACGCTAAGAACAATACACGTACGTACGAACACGCACAACACACACACACATACTTTCTCCATACAAACTCTATGTAACAGTCCATATCTTTTTTTAACTGGTTTTGTTATTAATATATATTTGTTTACCCATATATATATATAACGGTCTTGTTTGTTTTCCTTGTCTGCTTTGGACTTAATTAAAGTCCAACATTCTTATGTAGCTGGACCCGCCAGCAGGAAAGTTTAACCTTCTGATATCTCTTCACATCTTCACCCTCACGGTCCGCTACTTCTTGAAATCAACATAATATAATACGTTTTCATTACGGATATTTGTCTATTTCAGTCTGCTTCATAATTTGTTATATAGGAATAAAATGACGTGCCGACACTGGAGTTTGAACATAGATCGCCAGCAAGCAAACACAGGCGATCCCATCTAAATTAAGTAGATCACATAAATGGGAATTAGCGTGGCGTCTAATTGTCACTCTTTCTATTCTATCCTCTATTACTATACGAATCGCTATTATTTATTCTATTCCTTGTACTATTTCGCTATACTATTCTCTATACTATATGTATATACGGATTACTATTCGGATCACTATTCGGTGGTTACTTTTTGAGCGAGTATTATTAGTACGATTAGTGTGAGTGTTATTCAAAGGCGTCTGACACCAGTATTGTTCAACGGCGTTACTATAGTTGTATCTGCGATTACAAAGTCTCTACTACAACGAGCATTACGAAAGTGTTGAGTCTTGACTCATTGTTGAATCTCGCCTAATGCATGGAATAATAATGCAACACAAAATGTACTTAGAACAAGAATGTATTATAACAAGAAAGTGTACACAATAAGTACATATAGTATTTCTCTATATTTCTGGGAAGACGTTCCTGGAGAATGTGTTGACTAGTCGCAGTCGATCAGAGTCTCTAGTTGGATCTCGTGATTCCTTCCCTCCTCGTCTTCCGGTACCAACCACATTTATATAGTTGGTAGTCACCTATGCAGATTAGGTGGATCCTACCACAACACCCCCTCCCAAGCCTTGGAATCCTTTTGGATTTCAAACTGGCTTCTATATGGGATGATGATCATGGTTATTTCTTTGTAGATCCCCTTTGCATAGTTCATATGTATATCTGTTTTTTTTTCAATATCTTTTTCGTTTTGGATTCACGTCCAATGGGTCCGTGAACTTTCGTTTCCTACCGGATCTTCTCGGTTCATGAGCACTCTGCAGAGGTTCTACTTGAAAAGTATCATACATTACATCAATGGGATCTTCCTCCTCATCCGGTATACTCTCTTCATGCTCTAGCCCGTAGCATTTTTTGAGTTGGTTCTGGTGCCTCTTATGAGTATTCTTCGGCCCTTTTATTATGTAAATCAGGTCACCGATTCTCTTGTCCACTATGCCTCGCTCCCAGAACTCAATGTTGTTTCTATAGCACTTGAAAAAGACCTTCTCTCCGGGGGTGTATCTTTTTCTAGCTGTATACATAGTGTTCTTTATTCTATTTCTTCCTGGCAAAAGCTTGTCAAACACTGACTTAACTTTCCTAGCGAACATTAGTTCTGCTGGTGCCATGTTTGATGGTGTTCTCTGGTTAGGCGTGATTCTGTATACTTGTAGGAATTGCTGAAGCGCCTTTTCCGTTGGAACTCCTGAGGCTTTCTTCAGAGCGCGCTTTAACGTATCTACAAATCTTTCTGCGAGTCCATTGGATCTCGGATGATACGGCGGCGTCGTTATGTGGTTAATTTGATATAACTCACAAAATTCCTTAAATTCGTCAGAAGTGAATTGTGTACCATTGTCACTCACAATACACTCTGGCACACCGAACCGTGGAAATAGTTCATGCAAAAAAGTTGTTGTGGTATTGGACGTAGGCTTTTTGCAGCGTAGTACTTCCGGCCATTTTGTAAAGCTATCTACCACTATTAAGTAGTAATAATCTTCTACTGGACCAGCGAAATCAATGTGTAATCTTTCCCACGGATGATCCGTCTTTGGCCATGGTTTGTGTACTATAGGTGGTGCCTTAGCTGCTAATGCACACCCTTTACATCGATGAACCATGTTTTCGATATCCACATCCATTCCTTTCCAATATACAAATCTTCGCATTAAGCTTTTTGTTCTATTAATCCCCGGGTGACCCATATGAAAGTCCCGTAGGATTCTTTTCTGCAACTTTTTTGGTACTACTACTCTCTCACCATATAATAAAATTCCGTCACAAATTGAATAGATCTCCTGAACTTTTTGGTCATTTGCTACCATTTTACTTTTTATTCCTAAAATGAAATCATCGCTTTCAGATTCTTTTTTGATTTCCTTTGATGTAACCGGTAGCTCTCTTACAATGTTGTTTACCATGCTTTTCACCTCATAATCTGCTCTGATATTTGCAATAATTGTTTCTTCGAATCCTTCATCTTTATTCGGTACGAGTCTTGATAAGGCATCCGCATGAATTATATTTTTGGATGATAGGTGCTTTATGTGGAAATCATAATTGAGAAGAATGGTTCCCCATCTTAACAGTCGATTTGCCGTGTAAACGGGTAACCCTTTCTTTGACCCAAAAATAGTGATCAGAGGTTTATGGTCCGTTTCTAACCTGAAATGTCTGCCGTAGATGTATCTATGAAATTTTGTTATGGCAAAAATGATACTCAGTGCCTTCTTTTCTATCTGTGAATAACTTCGCTCTCCTGGGAGTAATGCCCTCGAAGCATGCGCAATCGGTTTTCTAGAACCATCTGGCATTATGTGTTGAATACATGCTCCTACCCCGTATGAACTAGCATCACTTGCTACTACAATATCCAGTTTAGGATTGTAATGGGTTAAAAAGAGGTCGGACGTAAGCATTTTCTTAATTTCATCAAAGGCTTTTTGACATTCTACCGTCCATTCCCATGCCTTGTCTTTTTTCAGTAGTTCATTCAACGGAGCTCTTAGATTGTACATTCCTTTAATGAACGCTTGATAATAGTTTTCGAGCCCCAGAAAACTCTGTAGTGTCGCCACGTTAGTGGGCGTCGGCATGTTTCTAATCGCAATGGACCTTTCCGGATCTGGAAATCTGCCATTTTTGTTGATTATGTGACCTAAATATTTAATTTCCTCCAAACCAAATTCGCACTTTGATTCTTTGACTTTAAATCCAAAATCCTGAATCTTTTTAAATACTTGATTGAGGTGCTCTCGATGTTCGTCGACGTTTGCACTCCTTACTATAATATCATCTAAGTAGGCACACGCAAAGTCTAAGTCATTCAACATGACGTCCATGGCTTGTTGAAAAATGGCTGGTGCCACTTTAATACCAAAAGGAAGCCTGTTGTACTTGAATAAACCCCTATGCGTGTTTATCCCTAGTAACTTCGAACATTCTTCTTCGACGGGAATTTGGAGATAGGCATCTGATAAGTCGATTTTTGAAAAAATCACTCCGCCATTTAGCTTGTTATTTTTAACAAGCTAAATGGCGGAGTGATTTTTTCAAACTCAGGACTCGGTAACGGGTAATGGTAGTCCTTAATTACAGAGTTCAACCCTGTCGAAAAATCAACGCAGACTCTGATTTGGTTTGATTTCTTTTTTATGCACACAATCGGCGCAGCCCATGAATTAGATTCTACTTTTGAAATAATTCCCATTTTTTCCAACCTATCAAGTTCTATCAAGTTAACTTTCTCTACACTTGCGAAAAGCACGTTACGTTTCTTGTTAAATATAGGCATAGTATTTTCTTTTAATTCAAATTTAGCTTCAAACTTGTTACATCTTCCAAGACCAGGTGTGAAGGTTTCCGGAAACTTTTTCTTTAATTCATCTTTAATGTCCTGTCTTGATTGCGTATTACTTTCTACTTTTCTGCAGAATGAGTTTAACGGTTTATCCCACAATTCGAATGTTTCAATAAAATCTGTACCCAACAAGTTTTCTCCATTTCTCAGAATGAAAACTTTTATTTTTTTAACGATCCCATTCAATTTCATTGGAAGTACAACCTCGCCTTCGAAGTTAATTTGCTTTCCAGTTACCGTTCGAGCGAGTTTCGTTGACTTCATTATTGTAGGCCTTTTTAAAATTTTCCATGTTTTATCGTTCATTATTGTTAAATCTGACCCCGAATCGAGTTGAAATTTGATATTCTTTTTGAATATTTCAGTCGTCACATATTTCCTCAAATCTCTATCTGATTTGATATTCGAATTTGTTTGTCTAATTCGGCTCTTGAATCCTTTGTGACCATTCTTTTGGCACACGAAACATTTCTTATTTCTATATGGGCAATTTATCTCCCAATGTCTTTCGTTACAACGTCTGCAATTATATGGTGGGACTTTTTTATTTTCGTTCTTTTTATTTTCTTGTCTATTATTAAAATACGCCGAATTTTTTCTCCAATTTTTCTCTGATGGGTAATTTGACTGCTTTTTTATTTTTTTAATATAAGCAATACCAGCTTTTTCGATTTTTTGCGACTCTTTCTTTAAACTTACGGCCCGTTGACACTCCTCTGCTAACTTTTGCAGGGTAAGGCCTTGTTCAGATTCGAGTTTAGACAAAACTCTACGTCTTATTTCGGCACTCTTACTGGATACCAGTCCTTGAGCAAAAATTAAACACTTGAATTCTTCAACCGTAATCTCTGCCAATCTGAAATTGTCACAATGTCTATTCACTATAGATGCATATGTTAAGTAATCCTGATCGTCGGATTTAGAAACATTCATGCATAACCATCGCTTATGCCAAAGCGACATATTTGCTCCAAACAGCTCTTTTAGCAATTTCACTGTTTCCGAGAATTCCAATTCAGTTGTTTTTCTCGGTAGAATAAAATCTACAAATTTGCCATGTTCTGCTGTACCTAGCTTTCTTAGTAATAGACTGACTTTTCTTGAATTCGACCAGTTTTCACAGTCTATGTAGAAAATATCTTCATATCGTTTAAAGTACGCTTCAAACGTTTTTTCTTCGTCTGGCACATAGTTGAAAATTTCCAGCGAATTAAATATGGTGTTATTAGAATATGAAGAATTTCCCTCATTTGCCTGATAGTTGTTTAATTTCTCCAGTATTAACTTTTGAATTTCTAAAAGTCTTTCCTCTTGCCGGTCTTGATATTTCTGCATCGCTATCAGTTGTTCTTGCCGTATTTTTTCTTGATATTTTTGCTGTGCTATCTGTTGTTCTTGATATTTCTGCATTGCTATCAGTTGTTCTTGCCGTATTTTTTCTTGATATTTTTGCTGTGCTATCTGTTGTTCTTGATATTTTTGCTGTGCTATCTGTTGGGATTTGAATAATTCAGATATGACTTTGGATAGTTCATCCATCTTTAGCTGATAGTGTTCATGCAACAAGGAATATACTTTTAATTTGTGTATCCACGAATATCATATAAGCTGACCAAAAAATCGAAACAACGTACGACTTTTATATTTTATGTCTTGCTTTTACATTCACGCCCGTGCTAATCAACTTTGGTATTTTTCTTTCGTGAACAGAGAGCGTCGGACTTTTTTTTTTTCGTTTTCGACTTCTGTTCGCGTATTTCAATGACAACGTCTGATTTTCTTATCAGAGGTAATTCGTCACTATATTGTTGAACAAATAAAAAAAAATCTTTTTTAAAGTTTGTTACCTTTCAAAGTCGACACGGTGTATTTGTGCTCCTTTTAAATCCATGCATGTTTTTGTAGTCGGCCAATTTTTCTTTTTAGAGGGTGTCTCGTTGTAGATAATTTTTTAATTTAAAATTACCGTTATTCGTTTACGACACCTTTCAAATTTTTCTGAGTGAACGTTCCTTTATGCTTAGTCGTCTTTTAACGAGTTCTACATATCCAGAAGTTCAAAATCCTTCGTCGTTACGTTAACGTTGGACTTTGAATTAATAGTTTTTTTTTCAGCCTGGGTTCTTCAATGACTTGTCCCAATTGTTGAAAACTCTCACTATTAATTCTTTCTTCTTTCCGTATGGTTCGTTCTACTTCTTTGCCATTGTTGAAACTTGACGTATGGTTCGTTCTACTTCGTCGCCATGGTGTATGCGATATATGTGTGCATGCATGAGAATATCATGTCACATAGATTCAACAAAATCTAGCTTCAGGTCGTGTTCCGCTGCTGGGGCAAACAGGGATGCTACACAGGGGCCACACCCTGAAAAACATCACGACCACAATTTCTGTTTTATAGGTATGAAACAGAAATGAGGCAACAAAGTCTAATTCTCTCTTCCACTTTCTCACTCTCTCATTTTCTCTCTCACACCCTCTCCTATATATATATATATATATATATATGTGTGTGTGTGTGTGTGTGTATTTTTATTTTCTCTCTCACACCCTCTCCTATATATATATATATATATATATATGTGTGTGTGTGTGTGTGTGTATTTTTATTTTCTCCTCAGTTACACTTAATAGAGATTAGATTTAGATTTCTAAATGGGTAATTTTTTACTTTTAATTTTAATTTCAAATTTTATAAATCTTTTAATATCTATGATAACGTTGCTTCGTTGTCAAATTTTTTGAATTCTCATACGCTTGTATTTTGATTGGTCATTCTAGCTTATGTAACAGCGTTTACCCCTAGCGAAGGATCGTTAATTAATTTGAAACTTTTAAAACCATTTATTCTACATTCAACATCATCACTTGATAAGACACCGGAGGTGTTGAAACAAAATGGCTATTTTTGTAGTGATTTTATAACATATTTATGTTATAATATTTAAATAAATAATTATATATATATATATATATATATATATATATATATATATATATATATATATATATAATAAGAGATTATGATAAAAAATTTTGAAATCGTTAACTAAAAGCTTTCATGTTTCAATACTATGAATGTATATCTTCAGGCGATGGTAAGTAACTGTTACTTACTATGAAAGAGTTTGTGTAGCGATTTCAAATTTTTTTATTATAATCTCTTATAATAAAAATATAATAATAATATATTACTCTGCATTGTGTTGAGCACTTTTTAAAAGTAAATGTTACGAGCACTGCCTTTTAACTCTGTCTGCTTTTTTTATCTCATTTGTATATATATATATATATATATATATATATATATATATATATATATATATCACTGGAGATGTTTTGTCCCAGAGTGGTATCAGAAAATTATTCGTATTGACTGGGTAAGAGACGAAAGACAACAGCGAAAAACGTCAGCAAATATTCCTGATGCAGAATATATGGAATTGTATGTGGGTCTATGGCGGGGCTGAAGAATCACATATGACACAAACATAAAATTCATAATTAATCTTATGTAGTGTTGGTTGCATTTTCTTTTATATAGAACGCTTCAAGGATTTAAAGTTCTTGTTTTTTTCTTTATTTGCATGGTGATGTACATATACAGATGATATTCTTATCGTATTTAAAAATATACATGAAATAACATCAACAACAAAATCTCCATTCTTAAGTTGATATATAAACTTAACAATAACAACAGAATTCCTTTTCTTGATATAATAATAGACACCAATAATAATACATTTACTACTTCTCCATATAAAAACTAACACTTGCACTCTCAACTGTAAAAGTCAATGTCCGATGACAAAACAGTGATTCAAATACCCAAGGGAAAATAAGCGATAAAAAAGAAAGAACTAAGAACAGTAAATTGAGGCGAAAACAATCGTCCAGAATCCAAGCTCAGAGTCCAAAGAAAAAATCCTCCAACACGAGTAAAGCAAAAGTAACTAAGTAAAGTGCTCAATACACTAAGTAGACCAAATCTAACTATGAACCTAAAGAGCCAGGCAAACCTATCTAGGTATCACCTACGCGGATCATCAGGGTATATATATACTTTGAAGGTGTGCTATATTTATGGGATAAAGTGATCAATATCAGTGAGAGAGCGTATGTAAATATAAACATAAAAGTGAACATTCAGAGGCGACAGGCTGTTTCATGATAGACGCAATCGTCCATCATGAAACAGCCTGTCACCTCTGGGTGTTGACTTCAATGTTCACTTCTATTTCGGTTGAGCTCTCTGGGGAGGATGTGTGGGTTTGTAAACAGTGACTATTACGGCTAATAATGCAAGAGTTCTCTCAGTCACTGTGTGTTTATCTAAATATAAATATGCTTAAATTCACCTTCTTCTATGTCGTGCGCCAACGGCTTCAGGGTAAATTTTCCGACTGACGCGAATTCAGCAGGTTTTCGATTCTAGCCAGAGGCAACCGGACATCTAGCCACACTGATGAGCTGTGATACAGCGAAAAAGTCTGTCTGTGGATGACAATATATATATATATATATATATATATATATACAAGTTTAGGATTGGTATATACGGAGTGAAATCCAATAACCAACAATTACTATTCTTTAAAGAGTGCTCAATACAGAGTAGAGCAGATATAATTATTTATTTGAATATTACAACATAAATATGTTATAAAATCACGACAAAAGTAGCCATTTTGTTTCAACACTTCTAGTGTCTTATCAAGTGACGATGTAGAATATAGAATAAATGGTTTTAAAAGTTTCAAATTAATCAACGATCCTTAGCCAGGAGTAAACGCTGTTACATAAGCTAGAGTAGCCAATCAATATACAAGTATAGGGTGATTCGAAAAATTTGACAACTAAGCAAGGTTATCATAGATATTAAAAGATTTATAAAATTTGAAATTAAAAGTAAAAGTAAAAAATTAAAATTACCTATTTAGAAATCTAAATCAAATCTCTATTAAGTTTTAAATTGTAGAATTACCAAGGAGAAAAAATATAAAAATATAAAAATAAAAATAAAAGATATATATGCTATTTAATTTATATTTATGTTGTAATATTCAAATAAATAATTATATATATATATATATATATATATATATATATATATATATATATATATATATATATATATATATATCACAATTCATAAGCTCGGAAACATTTTTAATCATTGATCTTTTAAAAATGTTTATTTTATGCCGAAATTGTTTTTGGAAGGATTGAATATTTTATTTTTATTTTGGGCTGTAGAACTTCGGCATATTAGTCTTTTTTGATTAAATAAATCTTGAAGACTCAGGTTTTCTCTTAAAAGAATAAAACTATCTTATTCTTTTGATTATTATAAAGTAAAAGTTTTTTTTTCTAGAGTTGATATGATGTGGTATTATAATCAAAGCATCTTTGTCGATATCTTTCCATGTTCCGTCCGTTCTTCCATCTTTGTCTCAGCCCTAAAGGAACGGTTTATGATCAAAGTTCTGTAATCAATTATTCGATTTGTTGGAAATAAATAAAAACGAGGTGGAACGTGGTATTAGAACGAAGCAAATATATGTCGCGCAATGTGTGGATTGGTGTATCTTAGCTACTGCAGAAATTATGAAAAACGCAGAACTTCGGACTTTGGATCTGAAATCTCCTGTCACTGATGCTGTCTCTAATTCATTTCATTGATTTATAGATAAATCGGATGAGAACAGGGCTGATTAATTGCAGTCAACAACAGCAGATTAAGCTTTGACTTGTAAGGCCTTAATTCATGTAGTATTATTTAGTTTAGTGGCTTTAATTCGATCTATGGACTCTCAAAATGGTTTATCCTCAGAATGTGACTCGTTTGAAATTCAGTTTTCCAAATTAAATTGAATCTTCTAATTCCACAACATGCGTTTTATTTTGTCTTTCTTTTTCAAAAAATCCGTTTTATTTTTCTTTCTTTCTTTCTTTCTTTCTTATTTATTCCAAAAGCCCTTTTTATATTTCGTTCTTTTTTCTTTTTCAAAAAGTCCTTTTCAATTTTTCTTTCTTTCTTTCTTTATTTCTTCCTGTCTTATTCCACAATGTGCTTTTTACGTTGTTCTTTCTTTCGTACTTTCTTTTTCAAAAAATCATTTTCTTTCTTTCTTTCTTTCTTACTTATTCCAAAACCCTCTTTATATTTCGTTCTTTCTTTCTTTTTCAAAAAATCCTTTTCAATTTTCTTTCTTTCTTTCTTTCTTTTTTATTCCAAAAGTCGCTTTTTACTTCGTTCCATCTTTCTTTTTCAAATACTTTTAAAATTTTCTTCCTTCCTTTCTTTTTTTCTTTCTTTCTTATTCGACACCATTTGTTTTTTTACTTTCTTACTTTCTTTTTGGAAAGATCTTTTTATTTCTCTGTTTCTGTCTTTCTTTTTCTAATTTCTTTTTAAAAAAAATGAGCTTTTATTTTTCCTTCTTTGTTTCTTTTCTCGCTTAATTTATTTAATTCTTTCTTTCTCTTTTCATTCTTTTCTTTCTCTTCTTTTATCTCGTTTTTCTTCATTTATAACATTTATTTTCTTCTTTTATTTTTTCTTTCTTTTCACTATTTCTTTGTTTAGATACTTCTTCTTAAACTTTTCTTATGTTTCCATTATTCACATTGAACACTCAAGGGTAAATTTGTATCATTAAAGTCAGACTATCTGTTGAGTCTTGACTCAATGTTGAATCTCGCCTAATGCATGGAATAATAATGCAACACAAAATGTACTTGGAACAAGAATGTATTATAACAAGAAAGTGTACACAATAAGTACATATAGTATTTCTGTATATTTCTGGGAAGACGTTCCTGGAGAATGTGTTGACTAGTCGCAGTCGATCAGAGTCTCTAGTTGGATCTCGTGATTCCACTGAGATTCACTTGACCTCCCACAGGGCCAGGTTGTGACACAAGGTCGGAGTTTAACGTGGGAAGGGAGGGGGAATGGACCCGAGTTTTCACCCGGGTCGCAGTGCTTTGGCTTTAGCTAGTCATAGCTGGTCTTTGGCTGGTCTTAGCTGGTCATAGCTTGTCCAAGCTGGTCATAGCTAGTCAGACGTAGCCACGATACTACCAGCGCGGGGACGAATCCCTGCCGCCGGCCTGTATCGGAGAAGGAATCCCGGCCCCATAGGCGATCATTCAGTGAGCAATCCGCGAACAGATACTACACTTTGATCTTAGCCCTGAGACCGAGTGATTCCACCTTCCCTCTCGTCTTCCGGTATCAACCATTATTTATATAGTTGATAGTCACCTATGCAGATTAGGTGGATCCCACCACAACACTATCATATCTATTTAACAATTGATTTCTATCAATAAAGATGTTTCTTTTCGCAACTGAACAAGGCGTTTTCCTATCGGTTCCAGCGAGACGTTCCTAAGAGAACTGGAAGACCTATCGAGATTTACTATCATTGGCCACAATCTTAATAACTACCCAGATGGCAATGTGATGAATGCGGAATAAGATGTTAGTGAGTTGAGATATTTACACTGTTTATAATGTTATCCTTTTATCAGAATAGATTCTCTGTTTACAAGTCCCTTTTCTTATTACATTTTTCTTTATTTCCTTTGAATATTTTTTTAAGCGTTTCACGCCAAGCAAGGCGGGAAGCCACTAGCACGCAAGGGGTTACAGAGAGTTGGAGCGAGAACAAATAGGAGTGATAGAGAAAAGGATGAAGAGAAGGATAGGGGATAGATCAATGCATCTGGAGACGTCGGTTGACATTACATTTGAATACTTGGACATTATAGCTATCAGGAAACAGAAAAAGGGGATTGAGTTCCACGGGCGGAAAGTGTGAAACATGAAGCTATTGGAGTAGAAGAGACGGCTACATTTAACAGTTTCGACAGTGAAAGTGTGAGAGCGAGATGCCAGCCTAGTTGAACGCTTAAATTCATGAAGTTTGGGAACCAGCGAAAGCAGCTCATCGGAGCAATTATCATGAAAGTATTTGTAAAATAGACAGAGGGAGGCGATGGTACGTCTGTGAGAGAGCGACTGCAGACGATATGCCAGATTAGGGCCAATTACATTGCATATCCGCCCAGCTTATTCTTGTGTGATGTTTTGTCTTTTAGTTGCGTGTTTAGCTTGGTGCTTTGGGGATATTTTCTGTTGGAGAATAAAAAGTCGTGTGTGTAATTTTCTTGTTTGAATGTTCCTTCTGGGGCACCAATGTAGTGCATTGTTGTGTTGTTTTGTTAACCGTAGGTTTGTATACTAGGTTTGTTTGTAGGCAATTTCCTAGTAGTGGGCATGTGTTTTTGTTTCTGCAGTTGCATTGGGGTTCTTTGAGCTATTGCAGATTATTGTTTTTGTTGTGGTTAAAATCGTTTTGTGTTAGCCCCATTGTCTTCCAAAATAAGCAATGGTGAAAGCAAAAAGATCATCCAGCCCTTCACTGGTGATACCAACATTCATACTCTAGTTCTTAAAAAAGACAGAGGGAGGCGACGGCACCTCTGTGAGAGAGCGACAGCAGACGAGGTTCCAGATCAGGGCCAATTACACTGCATATCCGTCTCTGGATTTTATCAAGAATCTTGAGACAAAAAATTACCTTGCTACAGGGATTGGCTTTGTTGGCAATTATTATTTAGTAGGCATCACGGACATTGTCCTGCAATTGTATGTGATTATGGTGATGTTTGTAGTGAACACTTTTTGTTTTTCTCATGTGTTGTAGCAGCTTTTTAAGTTTCGATGTGCGTATGGTGTAATGGATAAGGATCCAAATTAGAAATTTGAAATCCGAGTTCGAATGCCAGTCGGGTTCTTAATATTTACCTACGCGAAAATAGCTTTGGCAGAGGTATAAATCCATCACTTTCTTCTAGCTGTGAGTTAAATAGTAGGATAGACTGATTCCTATAGCCTTGTTTGGCAACCAGTCTACCGCAGAATATAATGATAGTCTACTGTCGGTATCCTTCTGCCAAGCCAATCATGAATCGAAGAGAGAAACGACCAATGAAACTTGTATCACGTATGGTATGAAAAAGAAAGGTAGGATCTGAATTTCTCAGGCGATAAATTATTTACACGAGCAGTGCCCGTGGAAAATCCAGTGTTTTACTGCTTTTCATTGAAGTTCAGAGATTTCACGTCTCCTATCTCCATGAAATGTAAGAATTTTAAATATAAAAACCGGAAAGAAAGAAAGAAAGAAAGAAAGAAAGAAAGAAAGAAAGAAAGAAAGAAGCAAAAAGAGGCAATAAAGAAAAATATAAGTTGTAAAAAGGAATTTGGGAAAGAAAAAACAATGAAAAAATGAAAGAAAGAGAGTTTGAAAAGGAGGAGATAAAAGAAAGTTGGGAAAAAAAGAACCAAATAGGGAGGGGATAAAGAAAGAAAGAAAGAAAGAAAGAAAGAAAGAAAGAAAGAAAGAAAGGTTGAAAGAAAGAAAGAAACAAACAAACAAAGAGTCATTAGCGAATACACTTATAGTTAGAAATATTTAAAGGACTAAATAGGATGAAATGGAAATAAAAGCAGATCTTCTCATAACAATGGCAACTAATTAAGCTTTGGCAATGAGAAGCGAAGCCAAATTGGAAGAATCTAAATTTCTAAATCTTCAACAGAATCGAATGAACAAAAAAGACAGAAACACAAAACAAACGCCAAAGTACACAGCAAGGTCATCACTAACCTGGTAAACACACTCGGCTTTGAAATAATTTTTTTTTCAGTCCGTATATTCTCATTATGTCTCTCGACTAAATGAAGCATGGATTCATTTTCTACTCCTGGATAAAGATGTCACCGATCAAGAAAAAATGCCAAAATTTCTAATGGTCTCTATGTAAAAGAAATTCAAACGGACCACTGAATCCAGGGAAGAAAATTAAATCTTCTTTTTTCATTTATTTTATACTATTGTTCACCCAATACAAGGCCCATGGGTCTTTCAAGGCAAAGCCTAAATGAATGCAATTGTTGTAAAGAGTGGAATGAAAAGTGCATATTTGAATGATATGTAGGATACACATAAGTGGACTAGAGACATCAAGAGGTTAAGATTGTAGCGGTCGGGGAAGCATCCTCTTGGCAGTCAGTTCCATAAACTAACATTTTAGGAAAAGAATCTGTCTTGGGGAAACTTTCTCCTTACAAAAGAAATACAAAAATAGGAAGGAAATAAAGATGAGTCGACACGGTGTACATGGCATGGATAGTCCTAGCTGTGAAGGTGCTGCAGGCCTGTGTACGTGTTGAGTGTGTCTCCTGAAATGCCCACAACCAATAGGGCAGACTCGGAATGAATCCACGTAAAGAAATGTAAAGAAACGATAAGAACCGATATATATATATATATATATATATATATATATATATATATATATATATATATATATATATATATATATACATGTTATCGTGTCCTCCCACCAAAGAGACTATGTTAAACTCTTCCGCCTAGTATAAGATTAGTAGGAGAGAAGGTCTTGGGGAACAGTCGCATAGATCAATTGTCAAACTCTCCGCCTCGCCAGAGAGGAACCCGGACGAGGCTTTGCCGAAGGGAAAAGTTTCGTCCGGGGAGGTAGACAGTCCCTGAACCCGTTTTGGCGGGTTCAAAGGGAATATTTTTGGCCGAGTCTACGGACTCAGAGTACCCACTATAGACCGGCATTGTGCCACATACACCCTTGTGTGTGGGGGGGGGGGCTGTTGAAGGAACCCGGACGAGGCCGAGTCTCGTTCGGGGAGGTAGACAGACTCGAACCCGTTTATGCGTGATCTACAGGGATTTTTTGGCCGAGCCTACTGGGGGGGGGTGCTAAGTATTAACAGTCGAATAGATTGACCGCTGGGTCAATCGACACACCCTCACTCCTCGCGTAATACTCTTCTGTTGTACTTACTGTTTAATATATGATATATCTGCAAAACTTGTTTTGTTATTTCTTTAACCATTTACTTGGTCACATCTTAAACAAGTGTTACAGATATATCTATCATATCTTAAACAGTAAGTACCTACCCTTCATCACTGTCTTACCAGCAATGCATTTTTGAAAAAATTATTACCAACAATATATTTTTGAAAAAAAAATATTACCAACAATATATTTTTGAAAATAATATTACCAGCAATACATTTTTGAAAAAAATATTACCAGCAGTAAAAATAATGTCTACATTAATTAACCCATTACGGTTGATATGCTGTAAAAAAATAAAACAAATCAAACCAGTGAGTATACATCTATAGCTTTATTTTTTTTTAAAGTTTTTGTTCATTACCTAAAAAAGGTCATCTGTCTCACCTACAAAAGGTTACGAATCTCTGATCTACATAAATGTAGACTGAATTGTGGCCATTGGCTCACAGCAATATCATTTTGAAACATTGGTTATCTTTTAATCACTGAAGTTAAGCAACGTCAAGCCTTATCCGTATCTAGATTGGTGACTACTTGGGAATACCACAGTGCTGTAAGCTTGGATATGCAGGTGATGTAAAAGATAATATTTGGGGATAAGAAATCAGAGAGCTGTGTTTGAATTCCAGTCGGGTTTGTTATATTTACTTGAGAAAATACCCTTGTGTATATGAAACAAAAAGACACATGATCACTTTAGTGTGTCAATTTTGTCTCTACCCACACAAATTGGGCCAGTGTTGTAGGATAATGGCCCATTCCTCTCCATGAATCTGAGGAAGGCATACAGCAAACAAAAGGACTTTACAGGCTGAGAAGATGGAGAATGTTTTTTTAAGCTTATCACCCCAAACAAGGCTGGAAGCCACTAGCACGCAAGGGGTTACAGAAGGTTTGGAAGAAGAGCAGATAGGAGTGGTAAAGGAGAGGATGTGGAGAAAGATAGTGGATCGATCAAAGCAAGGGGGTTAGAGAAGATTTGGAGCGAGAGCAGATAGGAATGAAAGGTGAAAGGATGTGGAGAAGGGAAGTGGATAGATCAAGGCAACTGGAGATGTCGATTGACGTTACACTTAAATAGTTGGAGATTATATTTGTCAGGGAAACAGGAATAAGGAAGGGAGTTCCACAGGCGAGATGTGCGAGACATGAAGCTATTGGAGTAGAAGAGACGTCTACATCTAACAGTTTCAACGGTGAAGGGGTGGGAACGGGATGCCAGCCTCGTAGGACGTTTAAATTCATGAGGCCTAGGAACAAGCGAAAGCAGCTCATCGGAGCAATTACCGTGAAAGTATTTGTAAAAAAAAAACAGAGCGAGGCAACGTCCCGTCTGTGAGAGAGCGACTGCAGACGAGATGACAGATCAGGACCAATTATATTGCATATCCGTCTCTGGATCTTATCAAGAACCCTGAGGCAAACAGCAGGGGCTCCAGACCATATATGGCAGCAATACTCCTTGAAAGGGCGAATGGTTGATTTATAGATTTGGAGGATCGATTCCGGGGAGAAAAATTTCCTGGCTCGGCACAGGGAGCCAACTTTCCTTGCGGTGGATGATGCAATTGACTCGATGTATTTGTTCGTTGGTCACACATAGAAATTTTGGCAAAGTGGGACAAACGTTATGCTCTGTCCATACCGCTTAAATAATGGACTATCCCATTTTGATCAGGAACGACAGAAAATACTGATGCTGTTTGGTTTCAGCAAGAAAAAGAAAGAAAATAGAGGAGGACATAATGCTCCCATATATTTCATGTCTGCTTCAGTGAAATGGAAAGCATTATCAATTTCAAATCTTTACATTTGTATTATTATAAAGTGACCAGTGAGTACGTATCTATAATTTTAAGTTTGTTTTCTTCTATAACTTTTTAAAAAAAATTACCAATCTGACTGACCTGAAAAAGTTTGCCAATCTCTGATCTACATTAATGTACACTGAATGGTGCTTATGCGCTTACAGTCTGGTTGTCACTTCAAGTTAAGCAACATCAAGATTTGTCTGTCCCTAGGTCGGTGACCACTAGGGAATAACAGGTGCTGCAAACTAAGATATGCGGATGATACAATGGATAATGGCTAGTGATGAAAAATCGGAGAGCTGCGTTTGAATCCCAGTCGGGTTCGGTATATTCGCTTAAGCAAATATCCTTGTGCAAATGAATGAAAAGTAGACATGATCAGCCAAGTGTATCAATCCTACCAACACGCATGGGGCCAGTGATGTAAGGTAATAGCCCATTCTTCCCGATGAATCTGGGGAAGCCCAGGTCCAACAAAGCAACTTCACAGGCTGAAATGAATACAATATGGGAACCAGTAATAAGGAGTGCCGGAGAAAAGCAATAATAACAAAGAAAATTGCAATATGAACTCTGGTAAAAAAAATATAATGATAACAGAAAAAATTGCAATATGCGCGATGGTAAAAAATGATAAGATGACATTAAGTTTATAATTCTCAGAAATTCCTACACAGATGTCTTAAGGACACAAGTCACACTGCATAAAGGTGTTGGTTAGATCCAGTTACAGTGTGAGTTCAATACCTGGTTAAAGCAGTGGAGAACTTGGAGAGGTGATTTAACAGCAGGTAACTGACATCCATTAGACATGACACGTGGAACTAGAACAGTCTACCCCAGCGAGCGAAATTAAGGTTTCAGTTCGACATTCTAACCATTGAAGAAGGCCGGAGCGTACAACGGCTGAAACTTTGTGATAAATATGGCAACAGAGATAAGGGCAATAGTCCAAATAATGTAAATAGTGTACATAATACCTCATCTCAGAAATATAGACAGATACTGAAGTGCCGAAACGTTGTTTATAAATATGGCAACAAAGATGAGGACAATACTCCGAATAATGTAAATAGTGTCAATAATACCTCATCTCAGAAATATAGATATATACTGAAGGGCCAAAACTTTGTAATAAATATGGCAACAAAGATGAGGATGATAGTCCGAATAATGCAAATAGTGTACATAATACCTCATCTCAGAAATATAGACAGGTACTAAAGGGCCGAAACGTTGTGATAAATATGGCCACAAAGATGAGAACAATAGTCCGAATAATGTAAATAGTGTACATAATACCTCATCTCAGAAATATAGACAGATACTAAAGGGCCGAAACGTTGTAATAAATATGGCCACAAAGATGAGAACAATAGTCCGAATAATGTAAATAGTGTACATAATACCTCATCTCAGAAATATAGACAGATACTAAAGGGCCGAAACGTTGTAATAAATATGGCCACAAAGATGAGAACAATAGTCCGAATAATGTAAATAGTGTACATAATACCTCATCTCAGAAATATAGATAGATACTAAAGGGCCGAAACGTTGTAATAAATATGGCGACAAAGATGAGGACAATAGTCCGAATAACGTAAATAGTGTACATAATACCGCATCTCAGATATTATACTGTCTATCATATCTTCGTTTCTCCATTTTATGTTGTCGCTATTTTTATTTGTCCTCCCCTCCTTTTTTTCCTAGTCTGTTTTTTCTTTTAGGCGATCCCGTTTGCTGATTTTACTAAAGCTTCTCTTAAAGTGGGGCCCACATTGAATTCGCATTCTTATTTAGATCCTTACATCTTCTTTTCAAATTGTTATCAAATAAGACTTTACAATTCGGGTGATTGAAGATTCTGTCGTATTACCATTTGGGTGCTGGTGTCGTCCTCTTCACTAACGCAGTTTCACTCTAAGGTGGTCACTAAAAACTGGAAGATGGTCGTCCTCATACACTCATTCCTTTTGGTTTGGGTTGTTTTGTTTTACGGTATATCAACCTCAATGGGTCATTTAATGCCGACAACTTTTTTTCCTGGTCATACTTTTGTTTTTTTCAAAAATCTATTTCTGTTAATATTTTTTCCTCAATAACGTATAGCTGGTAACATTATTTTTTCAAAAACGTCTAGCTGGTAATATTATTTTTTCAAAAACGTATAGTTGGTAATATTATTTTTTAAAAACGTATAGCTGGTAATATTATTTTTTCAAAAACGTCTAGCTGGTAATATTATTTTTTCAAAAACGTATAGCCGGCAACACTATTCTTTAAAAAAAAACATATAACTGGTAACATTATTTTTTCAAAAAAGGGATTATCAGAGGCCTTGCTGTTGGACGTAGTTTATCGTCTTACCCAGGACGACTCATTCCTTTGGCTTTCTTCCAAAGTACTTTCTTCTCTATTTACCATCTTTCTTTCTTTCTTTCTTTCTTCCTTTCTTTCTTTCTTTCTTTCTTTCTTTAAATTTTCATTTCTTTCTATATTTCTTTGTCTCTCTTTGCTGTTATGCTTTCTTGAGAGTACATTTTTTTTGCATTTCTTTAAGGCAAGAGCTATCATGAATCCCCTCAATGTGTCCTATAGAAACCCTTCCCAATCAATCTGAGGGCTCAAACTACAACGCCTAGATGAATGACCGTTTAGATTTACCGAGTCCTGAAATCGTGGGTGTGCGGGTGGCGTAACGGATAATAGCTTGGAATTGTTAATCAGAGAGCCGAGTTTCAATTCCAGTTGGGTTCGTTATATTCACTTACTCGCAAATATCCTTGCGAAAGGTATGAATCTATAGATTTTTCCCCGCCCAGGTACGTGTTAATTAGTATGACTACGTACAAAATGTTTAGATTTCGGCATTTAATTATCGGTAGAGGTCGATATGCCTCTAAACGATAACAATTGACTAATTACAACTGGAATTATTGAAATACTCATATGCTATGTTTTTGAGATTTTCAGTTCAAGGTCCTTATATTTTGATATTTTTTCAAGATCTCCAAAGACACATTACAATCTTCAGGGTGTGCCATGTCAATAAGAAAGTGTATTCTATTTTTGTGGCCTTTCATCACGATGTGTGGGTGATTAGCTTTGACTGTTATGTCTGTGTCTATTGTAAACTCACATAAAATTGTTACAGGCTCTAAGCAGGGCTGGGTGCTGTTCATACCAGTTTATTATTATTTATTTATCATCTATTGTTATTATTATCATTATTTTATTTCCTTTTATTTCTGATGTGTACTCATTTCTTTCCGGGTCACGCCGGGACATTTTCTACTGGAAAAAACGTTACATAGACAAAGCCCTTCGTAAGTTGGGTGTTGTACTCGTGCGAACTATTGTTTTTTTATTTCAAAAAGGCATGGGCTTCCAGGAATCCCTTCAATTAATCTTCTGGAATCTTTTTCAAACAGTCCGACGGCTCCAACTACAATGGGGATTGTTAATGTTCCAATGTGCCACATTTTTGAGATTTCGATTTTAAGGTCCTTGTATTTTGATAGCTTTTTGAAGATCTTCGAAGACACATTACAGTCTGCAGGTACTTCCATATCAATAAGGTGGCACCTTTTTGTTTGCGGTCTCTAATAACGGTTTCTCGGCGGTTGGCTTTGATTGTTCTGTCAGTGTGTATTGTGTAGTCCCATAGAATTGTAACAGGTCCTATCTCCGTAACAGGGTCTGGGTGGTGTTCATACCAGTTTCTTTCAGTTTCCTTCCCGTAGAAGTTGCAAATTTTCCAGTGCAGATATTGGCCAACTCTGTCATGCAGGGTTTTATATTCACTCAGTGCCAATACCGTGCAACATGATACAAGATGATCAACTGTTTCTGGGTAATTATCACAGAACCTGCATTTTGGGCTAACACAGTATTTTAGTATATGTGCTTGATAATTTCTAGTTAACAACCACTTATCCTGTGCTGCAATGATAAAACCTTCCGTTTCAGCTTTTTACCCTGCACTACGTAGCCACTATGTCAGCTTGTTTGGTACGGGCAGAGTATTGGCCATGAATCGGTTTATCTTGCCATTATTTCTGTACCTGATCGGTTACATTTGTTTTTGCTTTCTTTTTCCTGTATTTTACAGCTTAGATCGGTGTATTGTGCGTTACACGTATTTCTGCATCCATTTGAAACTCTATTTTGAACTTGTTAGCTTCTTTTATTTTTATTATTATCATTATTAATATTATTAAATTTATTCACCTGAATCCCATAACATTACTAGCGTTACACGGACAGAGTACTTCTTAGTATGTGGGCTCTAGTTGTCAAGACAATTTTTTGTATTTCTCTTAATCTGGGATTTCTAGGTACTTTTTCAATGTGTTATTGTGTTCCTTTTTTATCATTCCAAGCGTACCTACTATCACTGGTACTATTCTTGTTTTCAATTACGACATTTTTTTTCTATTTTAATTTCTAGGACTTTATACTTCGATAGTTTTTTCCAATTCTTTAGTTGCGATGTTACAGTCCGTTTGGCGAGCCATATCAATTAGTAGGCAAGTTTTTCTTTTCGGTTTTTTGACAATTATATCTGGTTTATTTGATTCCATCATCCGGTCTGTAAAGATGGTGTAATCCCATAGAATTGTGATGTCTTACATTTCTGTAGCCCCTGCTTGGTGATGTTCATACCAGTTTTTATTAACATCTTTTCTAAAGTGTTTACACAGTGTCCAGTGTAAATA
>OZ038518.1:56773163-56820663 GCA_964036315.1 Acanthosepion esculentum | reverse complement strand
GAGGAGGAGTATCGCTCCTACTGGTCTTGGGCGCCAGCGGCGGATTATATCAGTAACCCTGAGTTTTCGCTTACCTGTCAATTGGCTCGGAATCGGCTGCCTCTCAACGACAAGGCTTTCATATGGGGCTTGGCGGATTTGCCAGACTGTGAACGGTGTGGCCTTGGTTTAGAGGAAACGGCTTCGCACGCCTTCTACCCGGGTCCTCCCCTTATGGGACCATGTCGGTGAGCTGACGGCTCGTCTCGCTCCCGAAGAACTCGTGTCCATTGATCGCGCATAGGCGTGTGGCAATGTGTCGCCCCCGTATTCCGGGGTGAAACGAATAGTGTTTCTGACGCTGCTAGCCACGGCTCGAATGGTGATATGGACGACGCGCATGGAGGAAGTCTTGCGAGGCAATCGTCTTTCTTATCAGGATCTAATCCGATTCTTTGAGCATCAGCTCAGGATGAAGATTAGAACTGATAGAAAACGATTGCATTCGACAGTCTTCAGCGAAAGGTGGGTAAAGGAGGCGAGCTTGGTTCGTTTGAACGGGGCTAGCCTTGATTTTCTTTTCTAGGTCAACCTAAATCACATCGGGGTGGTTTCCTGTGGAACCCTCCCCTTGGTTAGGTTAGACAAGCTTAAGTGTACCTAGTTAATGTGAGTAAGTGTTGTTCCCGGCCTGTTTCCCGGCTATATTTTTATTTATGATCCAAGTCGAGATTCCCAACCTCCCTAGTTTGTTTTGGACCCCCTTTCATCTCGACTGGGTCAGCCTTTTATTTCCCTATGTCCGTGTTATTTTATCTCTTTCCCACCCCCTTAGCGAGAGTGCTTCTTGATTTTGTCCATCGGACAGAATACAGCGGCCACTCTATTTTAAGGGTTGGACGGGCCCTACTAACATAAATTATGTTTAGTTTAAATATTTGTTGAATTTTTTAGTTTGTTATTGGGTTCATCTCCCTTCCCTTTTCATCTATTCATTATTAGAATTTTAATGTATTTTATTATAATCAAATTTTTATGGTGTGAGGCGCGTTTTTGTAGGTTCCCCTGGTGAGGATGTGGTATTATGGTGGATGAAGGTTTGAATGGCGACGGATGAGTTCTTGTGGTGAATGGGTTAATTGTAATGTATGAATGGGTCGCGAATCTGATTAGCTAGGTATAGGATAGTAAGTTATGACCAGCCTTTACCCCTCCCCTTTTTCGGCTTTGTGCCACATTTGTTGTATTTTCAACAATAAATATTGACGATTACTGTAAGGCATTGGAATAGTGATACTTCGTGACAACATAGTTTTCTCTAACCTAACCTGATTGTTATTACTAACACTTCTACTCTTTTGTACATATATTCTATTTATAATATATATCTGTGTTATTCCATACCTGTGTTCGAGTTATTCTTCACTGGTTCTACCTTGGACCATCACCGTGGTTGAAGGACCTGGACCATAAAAGTGGCGACGAGGTGACCCTTAAAGCACAAACAAATTCTATTCGCGGAGGACATTCTTTTTTGCTATACGTCACACATAACTAGTGGCGACTTGAAAAACCCCAAAAGAAAAACAAATTCTTTACGCGGAGGACATACATTTATTTTGCTATCCGTCGCACATAACAGTGGTCGACGAGTAAACTCTAAGAAAACCCAAAAAGAACAAGTTCTACGCGAGATCATAAAAAAAAAATAGTTCTGAGCAAACACAAAAAAAAAAAGAAAAGAATTTTCTTTTTTGGATATCAAATTTCACTGACAACAAAGCGATTTTTTTACGTACACAGGTCACAGAATATCAGGTTACACAAAAATACGTCAACATGGAAGATTTCAAGTCAACCATTATGGAGCTTATCAAAAGCCAATTTCAACAGCAGCAAAAAAATGAAGAGAAATATTTGGAATTGCAAGAATTATTACTACGTGCAATGTCAAATAAGGAGCAAAAATCTGAGAACGCAACAGTTCTCTCACAAGACGCTATTTGGAGTACTATCGAAGATTTCAAGCCCGCACCCGACGAAGATAAAACTTTGGCAAACTACTTCCGAAGGTACGAAGAACTATACGAATTCGACTGCAAAGATTGGTCAGACGCACGTAAAGTACGCCTATTGCTAAGGAAATTAGGCTCATGCGAATATACAAAATTCGTAGATTATATCCTTCCAAGAAAAACAAGCGAGTTAACGTTCAAAGAATCCATTAAACTGCTTACAGAACTTTGCAGCCATAATACTTCACTATTCCACAAAAGATGGAAATGCATGAACCTTACAAAAAAGGACAACGAAGATTTCATAACTTTCGCGTCCATCGTCAACAAATATTGTGACGACTTCAAATTATCAGAACTCAGCGCGGACAATTTCAAATGCTTAATTTACGTCCAAGGTCTGGTCTCAACCAAAGACGCGGAAATGAGACGCAGAATCCTTACTTAATTGGAAAGTGAAACAAATTTGACACTGCAAAAACTAGCCGAAGACTGCCAAAGATGCATCAGTGTGAAGAAAGACTCAAAAGACATAGAAGAAGCTGGCATAGCACACATACATAAAGTACGAAGACAAATCAACTTACCCTCCTCACAAACAAACCAAATCGACTTTCCCCCCTCAAGAACAGGGAAAACAAAATTTTCTAACTTTAAAAATCAAAATAAACTACCACCCAGTCCATGCTATCGCTGTGGGACTTGGCATTGGTTTAAAGACTGTACATATCGTTTCAAAACCTGCCTAACATGTAAAAAAATTGACCACAAAAGTTCTCACTGCTGGTATAAAAAAGAAAACAAAAGCAGAATAAGAGCTACGAGGACTGACCAAGCAGATGAAACGAACATAAGTAAATATGTACAAGTTGAAATGCAAAATAGAAAAGTTAGGCTGCAGCTGGATTCTGTCTCAGACTTAACTATCATAAACCTACATACATGAAAAAGACTGAATAAACCTGCTATGTTAAAAACTGACAAAATTGATAGATCAGTTACGGGGAGAAAGATAAAATTCGAGGGTGAAGTAATTACTAACGTAACATTTACTGGTATGACAAAAAAACTAAAAATGTACGTCTTAATAAATTTCGGAACGGACTGGATGCAAAAATTCGAATTGTGGGATCTACCTATAAGTACGTACTGCCAAAATGTAAAAATCGTACCTACCGAGGCAGATAAATTAAAAGAAAAATTAAAAACGAGTTTTCCCGCAGTATTTTCAGCAGGCCTAGGAAGATGTAAGAAAATCGCAGCTAATATCGAAGTAAAGGATAACGTTCAGCTTATTTTCAAGAAAAAAAAGAGTGTACCGTTTCCGTCAATTGAAAAAATTGATCATGAATTAGCTACACTATCAATACTATCACCAGCAGAAGTGATGTTTACTAGAAAGATCAGATCAGCATTTGATAAATTGCTATCAAGTAAAACAAAAACAGTAACACAGTCCTATACACCATAAAGAAAATTTCTCCCAGGAGAAAAAGTATTTTTAAAGCCTACAAAAATAACACATCTTACTGGGAGCAAGGCACAATTGAGAAAAGAATTGGCAAGATGGTTTACATAGTTCAGGGAAAGAAATTCTCTAACCTAACCTGATTGTTATTACTAACACTTCTACTCTTTTGTACATATATTCTATTTGTAATATATCTGTGTTATCCCATACCTGTGTTCGAGTTATTCTTCATTGGTTCTACCTTGTACCACGGTGATGGTCCAAGGTAGAACCAATGAAGAATACCTGGACCATAACAGATTCACATTAGTCCGACCATTGTCCTCATCTTTGTCGCCATATTTGTCACAACGTTTCGGCGTATCAAATGTAAATAATAATGTTAATTCTGTTTATTATAAAACAGAGCATTTACTTAAATACTTGTATCTATAAAAATAATGTTAAACATAAAAATGTCTTTAAATAACTGTCGGACTTTGTCCATTTCATAATGTGTGACGTCATTTGTTTACATTTGATACGCCATGAACAGATGTGAATGTACGTGAGAGATTCATGGAAGATTGAAGTTTATAAGCAGTTTATTCGAACTTGCTAACCGAGCGATCCTCAGTGGCCGAATCGGTTAAGGCACGTCAGGCTATATGACGGTTCCGTATAGGATACAGGCTCGAATCGTGTCGGAGGACGAATATTTTCTATGAAAATTTTGTTATTTAATACTGTTTATTATAAACAGAGCGTTTACTTAAATACTTGTATCTATAAAAATAATGTTAAACATAAAAATGTCTTTAAATAATTGTCGGACTTTGTCCATTTCATAATATATATATATATATACATATATATATATATATATATATATATATATATATGTGTGTGTGTTAATGAAGGATTTGTACACACCTTTTTCTGCGAGGAATTAAAGCAATTATTCAAGCTACAAGAAGAATATAATAAAATACTAGTATTTTTTTTGTCTCTGGTATGGTATGATTTTGTTTAACGGTATATAAACCGCTATGGGTTATTTAATGCCTAAATTTAAATGTTTTATGAATCAATCTCATTGCTTCAACTAGAGATAAATAGTTCCGCTATAAATTGGTATTGTTGGTAATTTGTAATGTAAATGTATTGCTGGTATTTTTTACTACAAAATGTATTTTTATACTTTCATAGCTCTTTTGTTTCTTCACTATTTGTCTATACCTGGGACCCTAACAGATGTTACCCCACTGGGTAAGGGTGTACCTGAGAACAACAGCAATTAATAGGTGGTCACATACTCCTCAAAACCTTCAATCTCCTGATCACAGGCCTTGCTGCTGGGTGGAGTTTATTGTCATACCCAGGACTTTTTGTCTTTGTAATGCACAATAGTTTTTTCTTTTATATATATTTGTTGTAACCTCGAAAAGGTTACTGAATGAGGAATAACCAAAACAGAGGTTGGAAATTAAATGGTAATCTTTATAACATCAACCAAATACAATACTCGCCAGCGGTGGGAATAGGTAAACCACTGCTAGTGGTGAACTACTTATCATATTACCCCCTCTTACTATAATGTCCAACGTATTTATATGGATTAGGACATACCTATTACTGTTCATTGGTACGGTATATAACAGTTTCTTATTACTTAGCTTAGCTTTTGGAAGGCACCTTTTTTTCTTACTTATACCCGAATCAAGTAATTTTTTATCGATGCAAGTATATTAATAGACGGTTTTCGACATTAAATAAGCCAATAAATTGGTCAAAGAATTGGTCAAAGAAGAATGATTGTTGTAACCTAGAAAAGGTTACTGAATGAGGAATAACCAAAATGGAGGTCGGAAATGAAATCGTAATCTTTATAACACTAACAAAATGCAATACTCGCCGGCGGCGTGAAGTAGGTAAACCTCTGCTTGTAGTGGACTTCTTAGACAGCATTATTACCCCACTTACAATAGTGACCAACGTAATTATGAGATTGGGACATACCCATTAGTGTTCATAGGTACGGTATATAACAATATTATATTTACTTGTCTTCAGTAAAGGTGTGTGAGACTTACAAGGTTGTTCTTATACGTTAGCGTATATTTTTCCTTCAGATTTGAAATCCACCAACCTGATTATGATGTTTAGTATATAAAAGGCGCTATTAGATTATACGTACCATCTGTTGAAAAAAGGGTAAAAAAACATAAATGGTTCATTACAGTTTAAGTTGATCTTTGGTACTATATATCTATGGCTAGCTAGCTAGGTGACCCCTCGTTTGAGAGCATATTTGCTTATATTTCGACTTGGCCGAGTGCGGCTTAGTTACAGTTCCCGTGAGGGAACGACTAATCTAACGTGATCATCAGTCTAAACAAGGCCCGTATGCTCAGAATCTTCGTAACTATCATTTGTAAATTCATGTTAGGACAACGATTGATAACTGCCAAAAGAGTTCCGTCTACCAAATTCAACTTGCAAATTTCGGTCAACCGGTAAATATGGCTTTCAAGTTCCTTCCAAATATTTGTTCAGCCGATATTATGAAAAATTCGAAACGACATCTCAAAGTTGTAAGCACTCGGCCACGCACCCACCTAGCGTACAGCTGGCCACTCATATTCAAGGATACCCGTCTGCTAGGGCAGCAAGTCAGTCCCTACTGCAGACGCTTGCTCAACACCCACAGAGCCCACCTGTGGATTATACTGCAACTGTGCTGAGTAGACCTTAGTTATAGTTTCTGGAAATAAGCGTGCTATCTAGTGTGATCAACAATTTTATTAATACCAGCACTCTCAGGCCCTCAGCCACGATGACTTGTGAATTCGTGCTAACACAGCTATCTAGGGGTTCGGTCTATTTCACTCACAAGTCTTAGGTGTAATGGTTTTCATTCAGTTTCCAAAGGTGCCGCACGATGGGATCGAGCTCTCCAGTCCGATAACATCAAGAAGTCTAAGAAGTCTGGTGAGATTCGAACCCGTGTCTCATGGTCAGAATGCAAGCTGCTCATAGCCACTTAGCGTATTGGTATGATAAACAGAATTTTCTAAATATTATTAATTCTTAAATTTCTTCTTTAGATCAAATATTCCCAAAACTTTAGAAGTCCTGTTCAATGGCTTTATTGAAATATTATTTAATTTTGTCTGCTTTTTCTGCTTTTAATTTGGTTTCATCGATGGAGACAACACTTTTCCGAGATTTCTTCTCTCTTTTTTATTTTTTTTTATTTTTTACCTCCACTCATTTCGGATATGCTTTCAATATCCTTTCGTAACTTCAAACTCCGTCCGAACTTAGATGGTGGTTCCGGTTTCGTGATCTTGTTTACGACAGAGAAGCTGATATAAAAAAAAAACAGCAGCGTATGGCAAAACAATAACACACACACACTCGGATGCACACATGCACGCACACGCAGGCAATGACGACCGTACATATGCCCAAACACACACACGCACACATACAAACACACTAACCTACGCGTGGAGTTTTATACACAAATACACACTGACTAACACACCGGCATCAAAAGAATGACACACTAAAACAAATATAACCACGATTGCACCAACATAGACAAGAAGACAGAAGATAACGATTGTCATTGCATTTAAATTTTGACTGGTAAGAAGAGGCCGGAAGAGAGTACCTCAAGAGGAAAACTTTAGCTCGAAAAGGCGCAATGAGTCACTCACCTGGCGGTTAACAAATTGAAATCCAAATTAAAATATCTTAATACCAACTCAATCAATCCCAATGATACTAATAGACATAGAACACGGGTTGCCACGCAAAACATTTTCGGTACGCATTTTTGATAACACAAAACAGTCAGTATTAGATGCAATAGATTCTATCTGAATTTCTGTGTTAAGTTGTAACTATATATACAGGGTGTTCCAAAATGGTTGACCCCATTCTAAATGCCCATATCTCGGAAACTACTTGATGGATCTTAATGAAACTAAATACACTTTATGTTGAAGGTCATAAGTTTTATTGGTTAAATTTACAAAGAAAAGTACAAATATTTGTTGGTTCTATGACAGATTTTCATAAATGTTCAATACGAGCGCCGCCTGTGACTCTGGACACGTCGAGTCGGTAACCGAGCTCGTGCCAAACTCTCTGTAGCATGTCTTCGGTAACAGTTTCCAGTCCAGCTGCAATTCTCTGTTTCAGTTCTTCGATGTTAGCTGGAAGAGGAGGTACGAAGACGAGTCCTTTCACATAACCCCAGAGGAAAAAATCACACGGAGAAAGGTCGGGTGATCGTGGTGGCCATTTCAGAAGCAAATCGTCTTCTGCACTACCTCGAACGGTCCATCTCTCTGGCAGAACCTCATTGAGGTAGGCTCGTACAGTGAGCTTCCAGTGAGGTGGAGCCCCACCCTGCTGAAAAATGAAACTTTTCGTCTTCATTTTCTATGAGTTGATCAATTAGCCAATTTTGAAGCATTTGAAGATAAACTGGAAACTGTTACCGAAGACATGCTACAGCGAGTTTGGCACGAGCTCGATTACCGACTCCACGTGTGCAGAGTCACAGGCGGCGCTCGTATTGAACATTTATGAAAATCTGTCATAGAACCAACAAATATTTGTACTTTTCTTTGTAAATTTAACCAATAAAACTTATGACCTTCAACATAAAGTGTATTTAATTTCATTAAGATCCATCAAGTAGTTTCCGAGATATGGGCATTTAGAATGGGGTCAACCATTTTGGAACACCCTGTACTATTTACATGCGAACTGTGAAGAGAAAAACTTCGGTGACTGCAGTCACAACACTCATCGGTAGGCAGTTTATGTTTCATTTTCCAAATTCTCCACATTAGCCTAGTGGATGAACAGTTCGTGAAAGTTTTGATGTAGCAATTATAGGTTCAATCTCTGGGCCGGGAAGTGTGTACTTAAACGCAGTAGAAACAGATCGAGTACTACATGAATAGTAAAAAAGCAATATAGACATTGTCAGTGGAACGATAAAATAAACGGTTCAGTTACCAGCATTTCCTGATGAAGACCAGAGGGCGAAATAACCGAAACGTTGTGATAAACAATATGGATAAGGACAAGAGTCCTGCTGTTAGAATAAAAAGCAGAGTGATATATATATATATATATATATATATATATATATATATAAAAGTGGACATGGAAGTCAGCACTTAGAGGAGACAGTCTGTTTCATGCTAGTGCAATCGTCAGACTGAGTTGCGTGACGATTGCACTAGCATGAAACAGACTGTCGCCTCTAAGTGCTGACTTCCATGTCCACTTTTATATTTACACACGCTCTATCTCTGATATTGAGCACTTTACCCCATAAATATAGCACACTTTAAGACTATATTTCTTCATATATATATATATATATATATTATATATATATATATATTACTTAAATAATATTTAAAGATAAAATTGAAAAAGAAAAAGAAGTGACCTGGTAATATACATACTTACACTTGATATGAAAAAATAATTTTACATACTGTAAGTAATTCTAATACATTTACTTGTTTTAAAAAAGAAATATAGTCTATTAAAAATCGAAAGAGAAAATATTTTAAAATTGTAGTTAAAACGTATTCCGACTTAAACATCCCCAAAAAATCTTTACGTATACAAATAGAAAAAATGCCGTAAGAATTTTTTGCCGTTAAAAATAAAATTTTAAAAAGCCCAGACGACATGCATTTTTAACGGATGTCAGAATTCGTTGAAAAATACATCCCTACCCCTCCCTAAACTCAACCCCTTTTTCGAACGTAACTAATAAATGATACAACAAAAGTTAATGAAAATGAACACGCTACCACCCCTTGTCTGGATGAGTGGATTTCTTTGTATCCTTGGAAACAGTGAATTATGAATTTTTGCCGTGCCTTTAAAGATCAGTAAATTTAAAAATAAGTTACTCCAAAATTCGCTTGAAGATGAAATGGAACTAATGTTTTTAATTTAATTACAAAATTAAATTCGAAGCTTTTAGCTTCCATTTTTGAAACATTATTACTGTGTAGCGAAAAAAAACATATTTTTAATATCAATGCTCTGTAAATTTACATTGAGCCCTACTTTGTAAAAATAAAAATAAATATATCTATAAGAACACCGGATTATATATCTTACTGTTCTTTCCTTGTATATATATATATATATATATATATATATATATATATATACATTTAGATTGGAATCATTTTTTTGAGATAATAATGTTTTAGTGATACAAGTCTTACTAATTAACCCTTAGCTAGGGAGAAACGGTGGAGCCACACCTTTTCCCAAGGCTATTTGCTCGTAAGTGAATATAACGAACCCAACTGGAATCGGAACTCGGTTCTTCGATTATCAATTTCCAGCCATTATCCAATACACCACCCGCAAATCCAATGTACCTGGTATCACAAGCGGTCACCCATCTAGGTAGTCACCAGGTTCGACGTTGTTTAACTTGGGTGAACGCACGGGAACCGGTGTTTCAACGTGATGTAGCTGAAATATAATCATAATATAATAAATGGTAAATGATCTCGCCCTAACATAAGCCGGAGACATAATGAGGAGAGAATGCTCGGAGAATGTGAAACGCACAGGATATATTGAAGACTATAGAGGAAGAATAAAAATAAATGAGTAACCTACCAGATGAGTTCTTGTAAATGATTGGTAGAACATAAACTACAAGACGTAGTAAGTGGAGAAATATTACTTATGAGAAGTTGTGGATAGCTTTTCTCTTTATAGAGTTTTCTTCTTGTTTTCGCCATTTTCTTCCACTTCCGGTTCTTAACTCCGCTTCCGCTTCAATTCCTCTCTATTCTTCTATTGCTGATATCGTTCTCTCTAATTACTCTCTCTCTCCCTTTCTCTTCTCCCCTTCTCCGTTTACTCTTCCTCCTCTCGTTCTGAAAATATTTATTTTATCCCTCTCTTTCAATCCTGCTTTTCTCTAATTACTCGTTCTTCCCCTCTCTCTCTCTCTCTCTCTCTCTCTCTCACACACACACACACACACACTATTATCGAATTACTCTAACCCCCTCCTTCACTCTCCTTACTCTCTCTTTACCTTTTTCTCCCATTGTTCCTCTAATTACTGCCTCTCCCTTTCTATTTCATTCGTATTCCATTTGTGAGATATACGTTCTAATCTAGCAGCTTTTTAACCACGCAGTTCTTTTTAAATTCTTTTTAAGTATTTCAACCCAAGCAAGGCGGGAGAGCCATTAGAACGCAAGAAGTTACAGACAGTGACAGTAAGAGTAAAGATGGGTATTTGAGGAAAGGTTATAGAGAAGGAAGGAGACCAGTATCAAGGCATCGGAAGATGTCGAGTTACATTACATTTAAATATTTGAAGATTACAGTTATCAGAGAAGCAAGTAAGAGGAAGGGAGTTTCACTGTCGGGAAGTGTCAAATGAGAAGCTGTTGGAGTAGAAGAAGTGGTTACATTTAACTGATTCGACAGTGAAAGGGTGGGATCGAGATTCCAACCTAGTTACATTCTTAAATTCATGCAGTTGGTGTACTAGTGAAATTGGCTCGTCAGAGAACTTGCCTTGAAAATATTTGTAGAAAAGACAGAGGGAAGCCACAGTACGTCTGTGAGAAAGTAACTGTAGACGAGATGTCAGATCAGTACCTATCACATTGCATATTCGTCTCTGGATTTTGTCGAGAACCTTGAGATGAACAGCGGGAGGACCAGACCATATATGACAGCAGTATTCAATGCAAGGACGAATAGTTGATTTGTAGACATGAAGGATGGACTCAGGTGAGAAAAACCTTCTGGCGCGACACAGAGAATCAACTTTTCCTAGCGGTAGATGAAGCTATACATTCAATGTAGTTCTTCCACCTCAGGTCAGTGGAAAACATGATACCAAGCAAGCGCAGGGAGCGCTCTCGTGGAGTTGAGCATCATTTGTTTGTAACCGACTCCCATGAGGTTGCTTCCCCGATTACTACAGCCTTAACCTGTTCATGTCTAGGGCTAACCGTTATGTTCCACACATATCCACATAAACGCACCTCTTACTCTGTAATCGTCTACCTTAAGTGCCTCTCGAGCCTTGTACAGGGGGAACAGAATGGTAAAAATAAATTTCTCATTTTCTCTAATTAATCTCCATTTTATTAACATCCCATTCTCTAGTTAGTCTCTCTCTCTCTCTCTGTCACTCCCTTTCTCTTTTTTTAGTTACTCTTTCTTACAGTATTTCCTCTTCTCTAGTTACTCTCTTTTCCTCGCTCTCTCACCTCTTCTTCTTCTTCTTCTTCTTCTTCTTCTTCTTCTTCTTCTTCTTCTTCTTCTTCTTCTTCTTCTTCTTCTTCTTCTTCTTCTTCTTCTTCTTCTCCTCCTCCTCCTCCTCTTCCTCCAGCTGCTAGCTTTATCTACTTTTTACCAGTTACTCTCTCTCTCCCATTCTCTTTCTCCCTCTCCTCCACTCACGCCCTCTTCCTCTCTTTCTCCCAATCCTTTTTTCCGATTTCCATCTTCACTCTCTCCCTTCTTCTCCTTTTCAGTTCGTCTCTCTTTCCTTTTCTCTCGCACTCTCTCTATCTATTTCTTCTTTTTCCACTCATTCTCTCTCCGTCCTTTCTCACCCTCACTTCAACTTCCGCTCTCTATTTGCCTTTTGTCTTTTTTTTTATTTTCATTTCGTTCGTCTTCTCTCCGTTAATAATTTCCATTACGATCTTAATTTTACTTTCAGTTAAATGTAAACGAACCGCCATTTTTTTTTATTCATAAAATAATAAAAAATACCGATGAATATATCTAATTATCTAATTGGCATACGAATAACACCCGAGACCCTATCAAGAATCACGCCTTCCCCTCAGCTCGGCGTAAGTGGTTGGCAAAAGTTAAGTATGATCAAGACGAATAGATTTGGCGAAATAAGAGTCAGTAACGAAGCTTACCATTAATATTTAGTCTTGTGGCCTCCGGTTCTCTCGCTTCTTGAAAACACATTTAAAAGTGGTGAAAATTTCGTCGACTTTGAACAAAGGAGATCTGCTCGTGTCTACTTAGGGAATTATATTTGTTTAAGAATCCATTTTAGTTTAGGTGAAATTATTTTCTAAAGGAATCAAGTGGACATTGTCTACTCGATGACTGAAACTATATTTACATCCTACATTTTAGAATTTTCATATATTTTTGTTTCTTCCAGGAAGCTATTTTGCGTCTTGCGAAGATAAACCATTTTAAATCTCGTTCGTGAGGCCAATCAATCAATCAATCAATATATATATATATATATATATATATATATATATATATATATATATATATATGATTCTTCTAGACTCGATGAATTACTATTAATGAATATATATATATATATATATATATATATATGAATAAAGAAATATAGTATTAAGGTGTGCTATATTTATGGGATAAAGTGCTCAATATCGGAGATAGAGCGTGTGGCCTGACGATTGCTTCTAGCATGAAGCAGACTGTCGCATCTTCAATGATCATATATATATATATATATAGAGAGAGAGAGAGAGAGAGAGTGTGTAACCCGGATATAAGAGACCAGGATATAAGACAAACCCGGATATAAGATAGATTTTCTCTGGTCCCAAATTAGAGCCTGTGTTAATAAAACAAAATAGACCAAACCCGGATATAAGAGACTTATTCTCCGGTCCCGACAACTCTCTTATATTCAGGTTACACTGTATATATATATATATATATATATATATATATATATATCATAAATAAGGCTCAGACACTAATATTCCATGGTTATAATTCATTACATTGGAATCGTAATCACGATCCAATTCATCAGACCTACAAATTCAAAAGATTTTTACTCTGCCCTGGACATTGAGTTCTATCTGGATTCTATCCTCTTGGGAATTATATATATATATATATATATATATATATATATATATATATATATATATATATATATATATATATATATATATATATTTATTCATAATAATTCATCGGGTTTAGAAGAATCCTTAACAGAATGCAGAAAGCACTGGACGGTCGTTCCGTCCTATTTGGGACTCATCGCAGAAATACATTGAAATGGGTAAATTCTGCATTAGTCTTTCGATGTCAGAGATATATTTCTAATTCCGACACGAACTCAGTCTATACCGGGGTTGAATAAGACTGACGTATCTCATCGGTTGAAATAAGCCTATTACCCATATGAGGTAATTTTGGATTTTATTATATACTTACTCCCCACCCCAGCAAAATTAATACCACCGCATAAATACTAATAAATATTATAAATTGGAATTTCTACCTTTTACATATGCGCAATCGCCAAAAAACAAGCAAATAACCGGCTTTAAAATAATAACAAAACGGAATTAAAAAATAAAATTAAAAATAATAGCAATTTTTCCTACCGTAGACTTACACAGATCCCATCATAAAAAAAGAAAACAGACAGATAGAAAATGTGCAAACGCGTGTGCATACGTATATACGTGTGTGCGAGAAAACAAAATTCTGCGAACAAAATAGACGAACGGTCTGCGCGTTGACACTGCAACTGCCGAAACATGTTCGCTACACAATCCAACATTGAATACAGCGACCTACTGCGTACACATCTACGCAACCACCCATGGATGAGCATATATACCCAGTCCCACACTGTTCACATATTTTTATCTTTATGAGTAAGCGTGCGTGAATGTATGTCTGCGTACGTCAGTGGACGTCCATCTGTTATTTCTTATCTCTTTACTTCGCTCCTTTTGCTTTTCCCCTTTCCTTTTTTCTTTTCTCCTTGTTTTCCCATATCATTTCCGGTGAGTTGATCGATTAAATAGGTCAAAGTCTGATTCTTACCCACTCCTACTCAATATTAAGTATTGTAATAAAAAAAAAAAATTTTAAATCTCTCCCTTCCCTCTCTAAACTCAACCATGTCTCTCACACTATTCCTCACCACCCTCTATGTTCACATTAAATAAGCTTAATACTGCCCTTCAAAAGTGTAAATTTTAAAATAAATTTTTTCAAATTTGAAAATGAAGTCTGAAGATCCCGAGAAAAATAAAATCTCTGGTCAAATAAATTATAACTAATGGAGCCTTAAAATGTCTGTTTTTGTTTAAATTAATATATATATATATATATATATATATATATATATATATATATATATATATATATATATATATATATATATATATGATAGGATGAATAAACAAAGGAAGAATTAAATTATTTAAATCAGTTTCATTTAAAAAACACGAAAAATAACTACAGAGAACATTAAAGGAAAACAAATACCCATTTTGAAAATCCTGCATAAGAGAGACTATTAATCGGTAAACAACAAATATATATATATTGATAAAAAGTTTTTTATATATATATATGTATATATATATATTCATAAAAAGTTTTATATATATATATATATATGTATATATATATATATATTTGTTGTTTACCGGTTAATAGTCTCTCTCCTGCAGGATTTTAAAAATGGGTATTTGTTTTCCTCGGATGTTCTCAATCTCTGTAGTTCTTTTTCATGTTGTTTTTTAAATGAAACTGTTTCAAATAATTTAATTCTTCCTTTGTTTCTTCATCCTATCACGCTCTTGAGTTCTATGATTTCTAGTTTCCCGCCATTTTCGCCGTGGGGGTGGAGATAATAATTTTGTTATTATACTTTTGTGTTTGTATTCTGTGATTTGCTGTATGGGAATCGTACTAAATTTATGTTTTGCGGGGGGTCTTGCTGGGACAAGAAGTATTGCTAACCCAAACTCCCTATGCAAAAGACCCAAATAACTCCCAACGTGAAACTACTGAGGGGACCCCGAGGTTGCGGGATATTAGTTGATATTATAGCAACTCTTCGTTGGTAGTCTCCATTCTCCTATATGGATGTGAAACGTGGACACTGTTGGCAAATACAGAGAGAAGGATCCAAGCGTTTGAGAAAAAATGCATGAGAAAAGTCGTTGGCATTTTTTATTGGGAACAAAAGACCAATGAGTTTGTGCGGAAATGGGTAGAAAGTGTTGTGGGCCACCAGGTACCTAATATCTCCACTGCCAAACGGAGAAAAATGACCAGGTTTGGATACATTACGAACGCCTGTGTAAGACCATCATTCAAGGCACCGTTGAAGATGGACGTAGAGGACGCCAACACAAAAACTGGTTGGACAATGTCAAGAAATGGACTGGTATGACTGTACCAGAAATGCTGATGGCTGCCGTTGATAGACCATTGTGGAAAAGAGTTAGTGTGGCTTCTGCATTCGGATCCGCCCTTGGACTCACCCTAAGATTACAAAAGTTATGGGGATGATGATGGTAATAATGATGATATCACCTCTTCAATTTCCGGTACACATCATTCAGACAGACGGAAGCCATGAAATTGTCGCGTGGTTTGATTCAAAGAAGTGTTCCTTCCTAGAGGAATTAACGGTACCATCCGAGGGGAACATGGAGGATTCACATGAGCGAAAGCAAAACCGCTACGAATCGCTGCGTAAAAAAGGGATGGACATGTCACGTGATATCTATTAAAGTGGGTGTGCCGTAGATTCCTTGGGCAGCCAATCGTTTCCTTCCTTTTGAAAGAGGTCATCAATGGCCAGAACCTAAGGCATTATTCACATTGTCTCCAGACCCCAGCTAAACAGGCATCGAGTTGGATCCTGTCAAAATCCAAAACAAATAAAGTTAAATAAAACTCAGCTCGCAACAGAATGCTACTTCCGACTTGAAACACATCCGTTTAACATCCATACTGTATCATTAATAACGGTCGCTACGAGCGCGTTGTGTATTTTAAAACAAACTTGAACATTTCAGCTTCGGTTGTAAAAAGAAATCGAAAGACTGACACTTATACAAAAACAATACCCTATCCGGTGACAGACGCTGCTTGTGGCACCAGGTGTGGCAGTACCGCCTTAGTCACCGAAACTGTATTACCTCCCCGGTTTGGCGGCTGACGAGGACGAGGTATCACACGTACTTTCACACGTTGTATGTAGAGAAAAAAAGAATATATATATATAATGAAATGGACAAAGTCCGACAATTATTTTAAGACATTTTTATGTTTAACATTCTTTTTATAGATACAAATATTTAAGTAAATGCTCTGTTTTATAATAAACGGTATTAAACAACATTTACCGGCCTGAATTTCCGAGAAACTTTCATAGAAAATTTTCGACCTCCGACAGGAATCGAACCTGTATCCTATACGGAACCGTCATATCGCCTGACGTGCCTTAACCGTTTCGGCCACAGAGGAGCGTTCGGATAGCAAGGTCAATTTTACTGTCATGGAAGATTAAAGTTTAAAGACAGTACTTAAATATTTGTACCTATAAAAAAATGTATAAACATAAAAATGTCTTAAAATAATTGTCGGACTTTGTCCATTTCATAATGTGTGACGTCATTTGTTTACATTTGATACGCCATGAGCAGGTATGAATGTACGTGAGAGATTCATGTAAGATTAAAGTTTAAAGACAATGGAAACTAAATTGATTGGCAGATGATAAAATTAAATAAATCGTCAAATCATGAAAATGAATTCATTGGCTTATGATGACACTAAATTTAATTGTCTATCATGAATTTTTTAATATTGTATAATCCGCAGGAAACTTTGCAATATTATGGAGAGAGAATGTATATGAAAGAATAACAGTGATTTTTATGATGGCTTAATTAATTTTTATTCTGAAATCATTTTCAATATTGACGACTTGCCTACATTCAAGATCTTATCTCCAGAAATCTTGGTTTATAGCCAGAGATCACAAGATTTCATTAAAAACAAATGAATACATCCCATGATCTATATCAGGGGTCGGCAACCTTTTGCTAACTATGTACCGAATCTTATATATAATGTACAGTGTATGTGCGTGTGTCCAAGTAACTCCTCCGCTCCCACTGGTTATATAATAAAAATGTCGTATAAATGACATAGCACAGAATTAAAATGTCATAAAAGTGTCATAAGAATGGTCTAAAACAGGGGCCAGTAACCTTTTGCTATCTATGTACCGACTTAAGGTTTTAAAATCATTCACTGTGCCAACAGCAGAGGTATTTGTATACAAGTCAAGGATAATATACTTATTCTATATAATTTTATATATAAAGTACAATGTATGTGCGTGTGTCCGACAATATATTTGATATTTGATCTTGATTCCGATCCCCCTCCTTTTCTATATCCTTTCCTCAAACAAACCTCTATGATGAAATTATATCCATTGTACTATGAGGAAGCTGGAACCATTGGCTTATCATAAAACTAAATCCATTGTCTCCTAAGAAAAGATAAGTTCATTGATTTATGTTAAATCAGTCATTGGCTTATCATGAAATTAAATTCATTCTCTTATGAAATTAGAGCCGTATCATAAAATTAATTAGCATATGATGAAATTAAATTCAATGAAAAATGACAAATACTTGTTCTATAATATCTTATATATAAAGTACAATGTATGTGCGTGTGTCCTACAATATATTTTTGATGCCTTGTTTCTGATCCCCCTCCTTCTCTATATCCTTTCTTCAAACAAACCTCTTTACTCTTGCTCTTACTTTCTATAACCCCTTGCGTGCTCGTGGCATTCCCGCCCTACTTGGGGTGAAATGCTTAAAAAGAAAGAAAAATAGTAATATGTACAATAATAGGTAACCAATATTAATAGAAATAAACTGTTTTATTTAGTTTTTATTATTAACGAAAGTCCAAGACGTCAGCAATTTTGAAACAGTTAAATATCTCCTTTGAGTTATAGTAGTCATTGGTCCGGACTTAATGATGTCATTTCCGGATGCGCGCCATTAGAAATTGCTTGGCGTGCCAAGTGCTGCACTCGTGCCGTAGGTTATCGATCCATGATCTATATCAGAGGGTTCATTTGTTAACTTTCTTTTGTTGTATTTTTTCAGAGTAAATGTGATATTGCCATTCATTAGCTTTTATTATTTTTTGAAAAATAAATCAATGGATTTGGTTTGATTTGGTTTATTTTATGGCATATCAACCTCAATCGGTCATTTAATGCCGACAACTTTTTTAGGATAGATTCGTATCAATAGAATATGTATTCTTTGGTTTCGATTGGTTTGGTTTATTTTGTTTTACGGCATATCGATCTCAATGGGTCATTTAATGCCGACAACTTTTTTAGGATAGATTCGTATCAATAGAATATGTATTCTTTGGTTTCGATTGGTTTGGTTTATTTTGTTTTACGGCATATCGATCTCAATGGGTCATTTAATGCCGACAACTTTTTTATGATAGATTCGTATCAATAGAATATGTATTCTTTGGTTTCGATTGGTTTGGTTTATTTTGTTTTACGGCATATCGATCTCAATGGGTCATTTAATGCCGACAACTTTTTTAGGATAGATTCGTATCAATAGAATATGTATTCTTTGGTTTCGATTGGTTTGGTTTATTTTGTTTTACGGCATATCGATCTCAATGGGTCATTTAATGCCGACAACTTTTTTAGGATAGATTCGTATGAATAGAATATGTATTCTTTGGTTTCGATTGGTTTGGTTTATTTTGTTTTACGGCATATCGATCTCAATGGGTCATTTAATGCCGACAATTTTTTTAGGATAGATTCGTATCAATAGAATATGTATTCTTTGGTTTCGATTGGTTTGGTTTATTTTGTTTTACGGCATATCGATCTCAATGGGTCATTTAATGCCGACAACTTTTTTAGGATAGATTCGTATCAATAGAATATGTATTCTTTGGTTTCGATTGGTTTGGTTTATTTTGTTTTACGGCATATCGATCTCAATGGGTCATTTAATGCCGACAACTTTTTTAGGATAGATTCGTATCAATAGAATATGTATTCTTTGGTTTCGATTGATTTGGTTTATTTTGTTTTACGGCATATCGATCTCAATGGGTCATTTAATGCCGACAACTTTTTTATGATAGATTCGTATCAATAGAATATGTATTCTTTGGTTTCGATTGGTTTGGTTTATTTTGTTTTACGGCATATCGATCTCAATGGGTCATTTAATGCCGACAACTTTTTTAGGATAGATTCGTATCAATAGAATATGTATTCTTTGGTTTCGATTGGTTTGGTTTATTTTGTTTTACGGCATATCGATCTCAATGGGTCATTTAATGCCGACAACTTTTTTAGGATAGATTCGTATGAATAGAATATGTATTCTTTGGTTTCGATTGGTTTGGTTTATTTTGTTTTACGGCATATCGATCTCAATGGGTCATTTAATGCCGACAACTTTTTTAGGATAGATTCGTATCAATAGAATATGTATTCTTTGGTTTCGATTGGTTTGGTTTATTTTGTTTTACGGCATATCGATGTCAATGGGTCATTTAATGCCGACAACTTTTTTAGGATAGATTCGTATGAATAGAATATGTATTCTTTGGTTTCGATTGGTTTGGTTTATTTTGTTTTACGGCATATCGATCTCAATGGGTCATTTAATGCCGACAACTTTTTTAGGATAGATTCGTATCAATAGAATATGTATTCTTTGGTTTCGATTGGTTTGGTTTATTTTGTTTTACGGCATATCGATCTCAATGGGTCATTTAATGCCGACAACTTTTTTAGGATAGATTCGTATCAATAGAATATGTATTCTTTGGTTTAGATTGGTTTGGTTTATTTTGTTTTACGGCATATCGATCTCAATGGGTCATTTAATGGCGACAACTTTTTTAGGATAGATTCGTATCAATAGAATATGTATTCTTTGGTTTCGATTGGTTTGGTTTATTTTGTTTTACGGCATATCAACCTCAATGGGTTTTTTAATTCCGACATTTTTAGGATAGATTCGTATGAATAGAATATGTATTCTTTGGTTTAGATTGGTTTGGTTTATTTTGTTTTACGGCATATCAACCTCAATGGGTTATTTAATGCTGATAACTTTTTTTTTCCTAATAATATGTTATTATATTATTTTTAAATCTATTTCTGGTAATATTTTTTTTTCAAAAACGTATTGCTGGTAATAGTTTTTTTCTTCAAAAAATTATTTTTGGTAATACTTTTTTACAAAGTATTTCTGGTATCAAAATCTATTTTTACACTTTCATAATGCTTTTTACCTCAGTTTCGCGGTTAACTATTTGCCTATAGCAGAGACCCTAGCATGTGCTACCAGGGTCAGGGCGAACATGGGAACACCAAGAATTAAGAGGGGTTCTACGCTCCTCAAAACCTTCTGATCAGAACCCTTGCTGTTGGACGTGGTTTATCATCATACCCAGGACGCGGATGTAGTTTATCATCATACCCAGGACGCGGATGTAGTTTATCGTCATACCCAGGAAACTGATGTAGTTTATCATCATACCCAGGACGCCGATGTAGTTTATCGTCATACCCAGGACAGGGACTGTGCAGAGAAATGGATTCATTAAACCTTTCAAGTATTACGGCCAACTGGACCCAGAGTACACGACTGTGATTTTTTTAATCGGTATCACCTCATACAAGGCAGTAAAACCACTACGACACAAGGGTTTACAGGGTGTGGTAGAATTAGGAACAGAAAAATTACTAATGAGCGGGAAGAGAAGAGAGTAATCAAGAAGTCAGTAGATAGCGATTGACAATGCATTTAAACTTTTGCACATTAAATTTGGCTGGAACGTATGGAGCTGGAAGAAAGTTCCACAAATGTGAAATGTGGGAAAAGAAGCCTTTAGCATAGAATTTACGGATACTTATAGCCAGCTCAAATATAAATTGATGAGATCTCGGTGCCAGTCTAGTGCTTAAATTCATACAGTCTAGGTACCTAGTGAAGAGCTCACTCCGAAAATATTTACAGAAAAGGAACAAAGAGGCAACCTCACAGCGGTGGGAAAGTAACTGAAACTGAACCACTAGATCACGACCAATAATCTTGCAGAATCTTCTTTAGTTCTTATCAAAGAGCTCAAGGGAAATAGCAGGTACACCGGACCATATATGTCAGTAATATTTTAATCATGGACGTATCAACACCACATTGGACTTATAGGTATGTAAGATAGTTCTGGATTGAAAAAATATCTCGCACGACACAGTGAACCGGGTTTTTAGCAGCTGACCTTACAATGTATCCAATATAGTCTTTCCACTTTATGTCGGCTGAGAAATTTAGACCTATATGACGCAACGAGTCATTTTCCTGGAGATTAGCATCAGCCATGATGAGGGAAGACAGAGAAAATTTAAACTCAGTTCGTAAACACCATTATTCTTGCTACTCACCGCCTAGGAAGGAACTTCTGATTTTGATGTCATAATGTCGATGTTGTCATTAGTTGTTTCTTTGGAATCTACTTGAAGTTTCTTTTGCCATGTTGGTCGCTGTTCCAAATGTAATCGCCGGTTGAGATTTCAGAGAAAACAAAAAGCGCAAACAAAATAATCTCGACGGGGCATTGGAGCATAAAATCAGTCATTTTTTTCACTATTTCTTCTGCGTTATATTCCATCCAATTTGTTTGAAATGACCAATCTGCCTTGATATAAATTCAGTTTTTAGTTTTTATGTCAATCTCCATTCGAGTCGAGTTCAATCAGTACAAAAAGATAGGCAAACTGGTGCTAAAAGAAATTAAAAAGAACACACGTGGAAGTATGTTAGATCGATAGACAGATACATCGATAGATTTCAAGAAACTGATAGATAGATAGATCGATCGATAGATAGTTAGATAGATAGATAGATAGGAATAAACTGGCTTGGATAGATAGATAGGAATAAACTGGCATAGATAGATAGATTTGAACAGTGATAGATAGATAGATATATAGATAGATAGGAAGTATATTAGATAGACATATAGATTGATAGATTTGAAGAAACAGTGACAGATAGATAGATAGACAGCTAGATAGATCGATAGATTTGAACAGTGATAGATTAGAAAAGACTAAGATAGATAGAATTGAACATAGATAGATAGATAGATTTGAAGAAACAGTGATAGATAGATAGATAGATAGATTTGAACAGTGATAGATAAGAAAAGACTAAGATAGATAGAATTGAACATAGATAGATAGATAGATTTGAAGAAACAGTGATAGATAGATAGATAGATTTGAACAGTGATAGATAAGAAAAGACTAAGATAGATAGATAGGAAGTATATTAGATAAACAGATAGATTTGAAGAAACCGTGATAGATAGATAGATAGATAAATAGTATTGCTCGCCCTCTTTCCACTGAGTCCAAGTAGGGGCACTGCCTGGCTCAGGGATTGAACTCACAACTACTATGTTACCAAATTCACGAACCAACAGCTTAATCCAGCAGGCTATTGTCCCGTGATAAAAATAAGACTAAACACGATATCTCTAGTCAGGCATTGGGATTAAAACAGTCTACCTCTGTCGATTAAATCTGTTCGGTATCCCATGTAGGTTACCGGCATCGGCGTACACCTGATGAAGGCCGAAATGTCATAAGAACAACAAATTTGGAGACAATAGTACGCATGTAAATAGTGTGAATATTTTCTTTGTTTTTATTTGACATTCTATAGCCTTCATCAGACTGCCTTTCATTATTGTTTAAGTTTTTCGCGATTTCGACTTTAGTCAGTTTTATTGTTTTTTAAGGTTCCTCTATGCTTAAATATTATTTTACATTTTCATTTGCTTTGACTATGGAATACACTTCTTTCTTGGATAGACTGGGTGTTCTTTTGAAATCTTTTTTTAGTAAGATGTTCAATAGCCAGCTCTTTGTTTAGTAAGATGTGCAATAGCCAGCTCTTTTTTAGTAAGATGTGCAATAGCCAGCTCTACAGAATATGAAAGAGTGTCGTTGTATAAAAACGTAGCGACGTTTTACTTGTGACCTGTTTTACTAAAAAAGAATTGATCCAAGAAGAATTATTCCTTTGCCACCATCATCATTTTTAATAGTTATGGTAATATTAGCCGTTTCCCTACAAGGAAATCTTTATCCTTCATTAACCGGGAAGCCGGTAATTTTTCCGGGTGTTAATTTATAAAATGATTTCTATTAAAACAATTTTTGCGCAAAACAGTAATCTCAATTCCAGTAGCATTTATCGCTCTTGAGGGACTTTCCTGCAAATTTCTGTAAAAGAAATAATTTTTCATGCAACCTCGGTGATGTTAAATATGCTGTCCATACGTCTTGGACTTGAAAGATTTTAAGAAAAAAAAATGGCTGAAGCAGCCCCAGCTTTATAGGTCATAAGAAAAGAAAATATTTGTAATGATTCAGCAATGGTTGACAAAAACTTGTCCACAACATAAACAATAAAAGATAAACATTGAAGGTGGAAAAACTGGTTAAAGGAAAAAGTATCGATAATTAAATTAGTTTTAAAAGGGAAAATGTTCTTTGTCAAGTGAAAATAATTTGTCCCTTTGGAAAAATTGCCAGTAATGGTAATATTAGCTGTTTCCCTACAAGGAAATATTTACACTATTTGCATTACAGATACTGAAGGAAATATTTAACATTCATTGATAAAGTACCCACCATAGTTTTCGGCTGAAATTCATAAAATCTTATCCTTAAAACAATTTTTCAGGGAAACAGCTTTCTAAAGTCTAGTAGATGTTATAGCTCTTTTCAGTATGCAGATTTCCTTCCTAAGCTTTTATCTGAAGTTGTGTGGAACGTCAACATCTTGATTATGTCATTATTATAAAAACTGCTTTAAGAGAAGGATTTTATAAATTTCAACCAACAGTACAACTGGCTGTTTGGTTAATGAATTCTGAATATTTCCATATAACGAAAGGACTAATATTAACATTAAAACATTCATCTTTCCAGTACTGATGGGGGTTTCCTTCCTCACCTTTTGTTTGAAGTCGTGTGGAACGTCAACATCTTGATTATTATTGAAGATGAAAAAGTGGTAAAAGGAAAAAAGTATGGTTAATTAAACTAGTTTTTGGTAATATCAGCCGACGTTTCCCTACTGTTTACGGTTGAAATTCATAAAAACATTTCCCTTCAAACAATTTTTCAGTAAAACAGTTTGCTCAAGTCCAGTAGCTGTTTTAACTCTTTCCAGTATTGTTATATACCGTACGCATGGACAATAATGGGTATGTCCCAGTCCTCATAAATACGTGGGCACTATTGTGAGTAGGGGTAATATGGTCTCTAAGTAGTTCACCACTAGCAGTGGTTTACCTATTTCATGCTGCTGGCGAGTATTGTATTTTGTTGATGTTATAAAGATTACGATTTCATTTCCAACATTCGTTTTTTTATTCCCTATTCAGTAACCCTTCCTAGGTTACAACAGATGGTTACTAAAGAGTTTATATATATATATATATATATATATATATATATATATATATATATATATATATATATATATATATATATATATATATGTATGTATGTATGTATATGGAAATAGATAGATAGATAATGTATATACCTTACCTATGAACAACAATGAGTATGTCCCAATCCTCATAAATATGTTGGACACTATTGTAAGTGGGGGGTAATAAGCTGTCTAAGTAGTTCACCAGTAGCAGTGGTATACCTATTCACGCCGTTAACGAGTATTTTATTTTGTTGATGTTATAAAGATTACCATTTCAATTCCAACCTCCGTTTTGATTATTCCTCATTCAGTAAACCTACCAAGGTTAAAACAGATGGTTACTAAAGGAGTTTATATATATATATATATATATATATATATATATATATATATATATGAAGAAATGTAGTCTTAAAGTGTGCTATATTTATGGGATAAAGTGCTCAATATCTGAGATAGAGCGTGTGTAAATATAAAAGTGAACATAGAAGTGAACATTTAGAGGCGATAGTCTGTTTCATGCCAGATGCAATCATCAGGCCACGAGTGCTGTTAGTTTTTTGTGGCTATTTATATATACAGGTCAGTGGTGCATTGTGGGTAGTTTATTTTGGCAGATATTTTAACGGAAGTCGTTTATTTGTTTATTTATTTATTTGTGTCAAATTGTTTTGCTTGTTTTTATTTAATATATTTTTGTTTGTTATCCTTTATATTTATTTTATTTATATTTTTTATTTTGATCGGTGGTTTTATTAACGTAGTAAAAATTATATATATTTGCTTTAAACCCTAGGTCATAGGAAATAATAGACGAAAATATCTATAAATGGCTTCAATCCATAGATCATAGGAAATAATAGACGAAAATACCTAGAAATTGAATTAATCCCTAGATCATAGGAAATAATAGACGAAAATACCTAGAAATTGATTTAATCCCTAGATCATAGGAAATAATAGACGAAAATACCTAGAAATTGATTTAATCCCTAGATCATAGGAAATAATAGACGAAAATACCTAGAAATGGATTTAATCCCTAGATCATAGGAAATAATAGACGAAAATACCTAGAAATTGATTTAATCCCTAGATCATAGGAAATAATAGACGAAAATACCTAGAAATTGATTTAATCCCTAGATCATAGGAAATAATAGACGAAAATACCTAGAAATTGATTTAATCCCTAGATCATAGGAAATAATAGACGAAAATACCTAGAAATTGATTTAATCCCTAGATCATAGGAAATAATAGACGAAAATACCTAGAAATTGATTTAATCCCTAGATCATAGGAAATAATAGACGAAAATACCTAGAAATTGATTTAATCCCTAGATCATAGGAAATAATAGACGAAAATACCAAGAAATTGATTTAATCCCAAGATCATAGGAAATAATAGACGAAAATACCTAGAAATTGATTTAATCCCTAGATCATAGGAAATAATAGACGAAAATACCTAGAAATTGATTTAATCGCTAGATCATAGGAAATAATAGACGAAAATACCTAGAAATTGATTTAATCCCTAGATCATAGGAAATAATAGACGAAAATACCTAGAAATTGATTTAATCCCTAGATCATAGGAAATAATAGACGAAAATACCTAGAAATTGATTTAATCCCTAGATCATAGGAAATAATAGACGAAAATACCTAGAAATTGATTTAATCCCTAGATCATAGGAAATAATAAACGAAAATACCTAGAAATTGATTTAATCCCTAGATCATAGGAAATAATAGACGAAAATACCTAGAAATTGATTTAATCCCTAGATCATAGGAAATAATAGACGAAAATACCTAGAAATTGATTTAATCCCTAGATCATAGGAAATAATAGACGAAAATACCTAGAAATTGATTTAATCCCTAGATCATAGGAAATAATAGACGAAAATACCTAGAAATTGATTTAATCCCTAGATCATAGGAAATAATAGACGAAAATACCTAGAAATTGATTTAATCCCTAGATCATAGGAAATAATAGACGAAAATACCTAGAAATTGATTTAATCCCTAGATCATAGGAAATAATAGACAAAAATATCTAGAAATTGTTTTAATCCCTAGATCGTTGGAAATATTAGACGAAAATATCTAGATATTTGTTTTAATCCCTAGATCATAGGAAATAATAGACGAAAATACCTAGAAATTGATTTAATCCCTAGATCATAGGAAATAATAGACAAAAATATCTAGAAATTGTTTTAATCCCTAGATCGTTGGAAATATTAGACGAAAATATCTAGATATTTGTTTTAATCCCTAGATCATAGGAAATAATAGACGAAAATACCTAGAAATTGATTTAATCCCTAGATCATAGGAAATAATAGACAAAAATATCTAGAAATTGTTTTAATCCCTAGATCGTTGGAAATATTAGACGAAAATATCTAGATATTTGTTTTAATCCCTATGCCATGTACAGCTAATTTACGTCCAGATTCTTACAACACTTCTTCATACTTGTCACAATTTCTCTTATCAAAATATGGAATATTTAATAACAAAATTTACTGAAAAAAATAATATACATTAATTTGGCTAGATGGCAAAAGCAATACCAAATTATTTTTAAAAAATGTTGAAACTACAGGCGTCTGTCATTCAAGCGCCTGTGTAGGCATAACAACGTCAACAAACGCAGTCCTATCGAATACTATCAGATGAAACGCGTCACGAAAACATTCTACAATTTGTCATAAATCATTTCTTTCAAAACTCTTCTTGATATATGAAAATTTATATAAAAATATATATATTGTTATCCCATATATATATATATATATATATATATATATATATATATATTACAAACATTGTCACGAATATTTTCCGTCTGTTACAATCAAATAAGACAGAGAATGCACTGTAACAGTGAAAATCGATTTTATTTCCCGAGTACTTTCCATAAGTAAAAGTAATTTCTCCTGTTACAGTGCATTCCTTACCTCAATTGATTGTAATATACAGATAAATATTCGTGATTATTAAAGGATTATACTATAAATAAGCAGACTTTCTGTTTGTAATATATTTAATCAGACATGCCCAAAAGAGAATTTGCTGCCGAAATACAATACATACATACATATATATATATATATATATATATATATATATATATATATATATATATATATATATATATATATTTTAAGACATTTTTATGTTTATACATTTTTTATAGATATAAATATTTAAGTAAATGCTCTGTTTTATAATAAACAGTATTAAACAACAGGCCGGTAAATGTTGTTTAATACTGTTTATTATAAAACAGAGCATTTACTTAAATATTTGTATCTATAAAAAGAATGTATAAAATGTCTTAAAATAATTGTCGGACTTAGTCCATTTCACAATATATATATATATATATATTATTAATACAAAAATATATTTTACTTAGCTGATTGATGTAATATTCTTATACGATTCTTCTCTTTTTTTATGTGTTTGTATTCTTACACATGTGTGTGTTCCAGTGTAAGCATTCGTATGTGCATTTGGATATGTGCCTATGTCTCAAATGTCGTGGTTATTCTTTTCCATTATTTCCTCCTTAAAATAACACATATGCCTTTCCTTCTTTTTCCTTTCTTGTTAGATAGATAGATAGATTGATAGATAGATAGATAGATAGATAGATATGAACAGAATGAGATAGATAGATAGATAGATAGATAGATAGATAGATAGATAGATATGAACTGACTGAGATAGATAGATAGATAGATAGATAGATAGATAGATAGATAGATAGATAGATAGATAGATATGAACAGAATGAGATAGATAGATAGATAGATAGATAGATAGATAGATAGATATGAACAGACTGAGATAGATAGATAGATAGATAGATAGATAGATAGATAGATAGATAGATAGATAGATATGAACAGACCGAGATAGATCGATAGATAGATTGATTCGGCCCTGAGTTTCAAAAATAATGTATGTATGTGTGTGCGTGTATGTGTGTGTATGTGTGTGTATGCGTGTGTGCATGTGTGTGTGTGTGTGTGTGTGTGTGTGTGTGTGTGTGTGTGTGTGTGTGTGTGTGCATGTGTGTGTGTGTGTGCGTCTTTTTATATGTAATGCATTTCAAATCTACTAGAAATTGATAAGAGAACAATTATTATAAAGAAAAGGATGGAATGTAAGTAACAAGTCCTTCCAAAAGCAACGAAATAGGGGAAGTTGTGGAGGGTCGTATCTTGAAGTGATATGGCAGCTTTAAAAAAAGATATAATCTCTTCGCATTTGAACTGCGAACGACTGTGTATGTTGGAATGGCCGGAGTGGGGTTTTTTTTCCGGGTTTCTTGTCTTCATCTCGAGACGAGACTAGAGAAAAAGACAGCAATATTTTCTCTTCCTTTTAAAAGCAGGTGAATGTCAAGGCATCTGCCAAGTCTCCATTTTCTTTCCAGCCGCAACGCGTAACGGAATCTTGGGGAAGCAGTCGCGTAAGACTGAGGCGCGCTTGAGACTAATTACCCGAAGCGAAACTTGGACAGTAAAGCTCCTTAGACCAAGTGGCGACTGAACGGGGTCAGCATTCCTCACGCACACACGCACACACGCACGCACACACACACATACACAAATATATATAAATATTTATATACATATATATATATATGTGTGTGTGTGATTTGATTGTGCTTTTAGCATAATCCCGTGAGTCATTTCCAGTTGCAAAAGCCATTGCGTTAGGATGTCTGCTCGACCATTATTTCAAGTTTTCTAGCCGGAACTTTTTTCATTTTCTATGGTATTTTCATTCTTTTTTTTTATTTCGCTTCGCATTTCTTTTATTTGCTTGTTACATTTTTTTTATTGTTTGATTTTTTTAGTCTTTCTTTTCCTTTTTTTTTTGTCTTCGTTTCTGCTTTCACTCTCATATTTGTTTTTCATTTTTTCTAATTTTTTAGATTCTTCGTACGCGATCGATTTTATTTTCGACTTATTTTGTCTTCCACCTTTCTTCCCTTTTTTCTTTCTTTCCTTTTTTCTTTCTTTCCTTTTTTCTTTCTTTCCTTTTTTTTCACTCCTTTTTTCTTTCTTTCCTTTTTTCTTTCTTTCCTTTTTTCTTTCTTTCCTTTTTTCTTTCACTCCTTTTTTCTTTCTTTCCTTTTTTCTTTCTTTCCTTTTTTCTTTCTTTCCTTTTTTCTTTCACTCCTTTTTTCTTTCTTTCCTTTTTTCTTTCTTTCCTTTTTTCTTTCTTTCCTTTTTTCTTTCGCTCCTTTTTTCTTTCTTTCCTTTTTTCTTTCTTTCCTTTTTTCTTTCATTCCTTTTTTCTTTCTTTCCTTTTTTCTTTCTTTCCTTTTTTCTTTCTTTCCTTTTTTCTTTCACTCCTTTTTTCTTTCTTTCCTTTTTTCTTTCTTTTCCTTTTTTCTTTCTTTCCTTTTTTCTTTCACTCCTTTTTTCTTTCTTTCCTTTTTTCTTTCTTTCCTTTTTTTCTTTCTTTCCTTTTTTCTTTCTTTCCTTTTTTTCTTTCTTTCCTTTTTTCTTTCTTTCCTTTTTTCTTTCTTTCCTTTTTTCTTTCTTTCCTTTTTTCTTTCACTCCTTTTTTCTTTCTTTCCTTTTTTCTTTCTTTCCTTTTTTCTTTCTTTCCTTTTTTCTTTCTTTCCATTTTTCTTTCTTTCCTTTTTTCTTTCTTTCCTTTTTTTCTTTCTTTCCTTTTTTCTTTCTTTCCTTTTTTCTTTCTTTCCTTTTTTCTTTCACTCCTTTTTTCTTTCTTTCCTTTTTTCTGTCTTTCCTTTTTTCTTTCTTTCCTTTTTTCTTTCTTTCCTTTTTTCTTTCTTTCCATTTTTCTTTCTTTCCTTTTTCTTTCTTTCCTTTTTTCTTTCACTCCTTTTTTCTTTCTTTCCTTTTTTCTTTCTTTCCTTTTTTCTTTCTTTCCTTTTTTCTTTCACTCCTTTTTTCTTTCTTTACTTTTTTCTTTCTTTCCTTTTTTCTTTCACTCCTTTTTTCTTTCTTTCCTTTTTTCTTTCTTTCCTTTTTTCTTTCTTACCTTTTTTCTTTCTTTCCTTTTTTCTTTCTTTCCTTTTTTCTTTCTTACCTTTTTTCTTTCTTTCCTTTTTTCTTTCTTTCCTTTTTTCTTTCTTTCCTTTTTTCTTTCTTACCTTTTTTCTTTCTTTCCTTTTTTCTTTCTTTCCTTTTTTCTTTCTTACCTTTTTTCTTTCTTTCCTTTTTTCTTACACTCCTTTTTTCTTTCTTTCCTTTTTTCTTTCTTTCCTTTTTTCTTTCTTACCTTTTTTCTTTCTTTCCTTTTTTCTTTCTTTCCTTTTTTCTTTCTTACCTTTTTTCTTTCTTTCCTTTTTTCTTTCGTCACTTTTTTCTTTCTTTCCTTTTTTCTTTCTTTCCTTTTTTCTTTCTTACCTTTTTTCTTTCTTTCCTTTTTTCTTTCTTTCCTTTTTTCTTTCACTCCTTTTTTCTTTCTTTCCTTTTTTCTTTCTTTCCTTTTTTCTTTCGTCACTTTTTTCTTTCTTTCCTTTTTTCTTTCTTTCCTTTTTTCTTTTCCTTTTTTCTTTCACTCCTTTTTTCTTTCTTTCCTTTTTTCTTTCTTTCCTTTTTTCTTTCTTACCTTTTTTCTTTCTTTCCTTTTTTCTTTCTTTCCTTTTTTCTTTCTTTCCTTTTTTCTTTCTTTCCTTTTTTCTTTCCTACCTTTTTTCTTTCTTTCCTTTTTTCTTTCGTCACTTTTTTCTTTCGTCACTTTTTTCTTTCTTTCCTTTTTTCTTTCTTTCCTTTTTTCTTTCTTACCTTTTTTCTTTCTTTCCTTTTTTCTTTCTTTCCTTTTTTCTTTCTTTCCTTTTTTCTTTCTTAACTTTTTTCTTTCTTTCCTTTTTTCTTTCTTTCCTTTTTTCTTTCTTACCTTTTTTCTTTCTTTCCTTTTTTCTTTCTTTCCTTTTTTCTTTCACTCCTTTTTTCTTTCTTTCCTTTTTTCTTTCTTTCCTTTTTTCTTTCTTTCCTTTTTTCTTTCACTCCGTTTTTCTTTCTTTCCTTTTTTCTTTCTTTCCTTTTTTCTTTCTTACCTTTTTTCTTTCTTTCCTTTTTTCTTTCTTTCCTTTTTTCTTTCACTCCTTTTTTCTTTCTTTCCTTTTTTCTTTCTTTCCTTTTTTCTTTCACTCCTTTTTTCTTTCTTTCCTTTTTTCTTTCTTTCCTTTTTTCTTTCTTACCTTTTTTCTTTCTTTCCTTTTTTCTTTCTTTCCTTTTTTCTTTCTTACCTTTTTTCTTTCTTTCCTTTTTTCTTTCTTTCCTTTTTTCTTTCACTCCTTTTTTCTTTCTTTCCTTTTTTCTTTCTTTCCTTTTTTCTTTCTTTCCTTTTTTCTTTCTTTCCTTTTTTCTTTCACTCCTTTTTTCTTTCTTTCCTTTTTTCTTTCTTTCCTTTTTTCTTTCTTTCCTTTTTTCTTTCACTCCTTTTTTCTTTCTTTCCTTTTTTCTTTCTTTCCTTTTTTCTTTCACTCCTTTTTTCTTTCTTTCCTTTTTTCTTTCTTTCCTTTTTTCTTTCTTTCCTTTTTTCTTTCTTAACTTTTTTCTTTCTTTCCTTTTTTCTTTCTTTCCTTTTTTCTTCCTTACCTTTTTCTTTCTTTCCTTTTTCTTTCTTTCCTTTTTTCTTTCACTCCTTTTTTCTTTCTTTCCTTTTTTCTTTCTTTCCTTTTTTCTTTCTTTCCTTTTTTCTTTCACTCCGTTTTTCTTTCTTTCCTTTTTTCTTTCTTTCCTTTTTTCTTTCTTACCTTTTTTCTTTCTTTCCTTTTTTCTTTCTTTCCTTTTTTCTTTCACTCCTTTTTTCTTTCTTTCCTTTTTTCTTTCTTTCCTTTTTTCTTTCACTCCTTTTTTCTTTCTTTCCTTTTTTCTTTCTTTCCTTTTTTCTTTCTTACCTTTTTTCTTTCTTTCCTTTTTTCTTTCTTTCCTTTTTTCTTTCTTACCTTTTTTCTTTCTTTCCTTTTTTCTTTCTTTCCTTTTTTCTTTCACTCCGTTTTTCTTTCTTTCCTTTTTTCTTTCTTTCCTTTTTTCTTTCTTTCCTTTTTTCTTTCACTCCTTTTTTCTTTCTTTCCTTTTTTCTTTCTTTCCTTTTTTCTTTCTTTCCTTTTTTCTTTCTTACCTTTTTTCTTTCTTTCCTTTTTTCTTTCTTTCCTTTTTTCTTTCTTACCTTTTTTCCTTGCTTCTTTCTTCCTTTCTTCCCTTTTTCTTTCTTTCCTCCTTTCTTTCTTCATTACGTCTGTTTCCTTTCGATTTTCTTAATATTTTTCTCGTCTCTCTATATCTTTGGGCTTTTTCTCTTTTTTCTTTTTACTTTTGTGATTTCTTTCTTTCTTTCTTTCACTTTTCTTTCCTTATTTTTTACTAGTATTTTTCTTGTTGCCCGTAATTTTTAAAAAATATATTTTTCGATATAATTGTTTTCTTTCTTTCTTTCTTTATTTCTTTATTTATTTATTCACTTTTTTCAGCCCTTCTAGGCTCCGTCCTTTATGTCTATGTCTCTCTATATATCTTTCTGTATCTCTGAGATGAAGTATTATTTACATTATTCGGACTGTTATCCTCATCTTCATTACCACATTCACAACGTTTCAGCCTCTATATCTCTGAGATGAGGTATTATGATTACTTTATTTATTTACACCAGAGAGAACCATCCCTGCATCCCATTAGAATGTCTGGCGCTCAACATCTCGAGAGCTCCTCTTTGCGACTACTCGGTCTCACATTGTCCGCTGACCTGAGATGGAATGAATACTTTGAGTCAATAGCTTCGTTCACCGCAAGGAAAGTTGGTTCCCTGTGCCGCGCCAGGAAATTTTTCTCGCCGGAATCGAACCTTCAAATCTACAAATCAACCATTCGCGCTTGCATGGAGTATTGCTTCCATATATGGTCTGGAAACCCTTCTAATTTTCTCAAGGTCCTTGATAAAATCCAATGACGGATATGCAATGTAATTGGCCCTGATCTGGCATCTCGTTTTCAGTCGCTCTCTCACAGACCTACCATTGCCTCCCTCTGTCTATTTTACAAATACTTTCACGGTAACTTCTCCGATGAGCTGCTTTCGCTGGTTCCCAGACTTCATGAATTTAAGCGTTCAACTAGGCTGACATCTCGCTCTCACCTTTTTCACTGTCGAAACTGTTAAATGTAGCCGTATCTTCTACTCCAATAGCTTCATGTCTCGCACTTCTCAACTGTGGAACTCCCTCCCCTTTTCCTGTTTCCCTGATAGCTATAATCTCCAACTATTCAAATGTAACGTCAGTCGACGTCTCCAGATGCCTTGATCTATCTCCTAACCTTCTCTTCATCCTTTCCTCTATCACACCTATTTGCTCTCGCTCCAACTCTCTGTAACCCCTTGCGTGCTAGTGGCTTCCCGCCTTGCTTTGAGTTGAATGCTTAAAAAAAAAAATAATTCCCGCGCATTTTATTTTCCGCCTTTTTTTTTCTTCTTTTTTTCCCTTGTATTTTCCTACTTGTATGCACCAGTCATTTGCTTAGTTTTTCATTCTTATTCTACACGTATTTTTAGTGGCCATTTTCTGAACTACACAGACATGAACTGATTTCTTCCTGAATCTCGTGTTTTACAAATTTTCTTGAAGAATGACAGCACAGAAGCAATTCAATTTACTACCATCCGCCTTATTTGCAACACAAAAGCGGAAATTCATCTTATAAAGATAAACTTCCTGCATTTTCCATATCAAATTATCGTTCGGAAATCATTAAAAAATGGTTACGACAATGAGACAATGACAGACGGATTTCCTGTTGAAGTTATGGATGACATATTGAATATACCGAGTGTAACAGCAAAATTGTCCAACTCGTGTAATAGTAAAATTGTCCAACGCGTGTAACAGTAAAATGGTCCAACTCGTATCAGCAAAATTGTCCAACTCGTGTAACAGCAAAATTGTCCTACTTGTGTAACAGTAAAATTGTCCAACTCGTGTATCAGCAAAATTGCCAACTCGTGTACAAGCAAAATTGTCCTACTCGTGTAACAGCAAAATTGTCCAACTCGTGTAACAGCAAAATTGTCCAGTTGTTAGATCAAACTTGAACCGTGGTATCTAAGAAATGTTTTACGATATTTTACTGGAATTCTCCGAATTTTTATAACAATATTGAACACTACTTTGAGCAATAATAATTTATAATTACTCCCCAAACTTAACAGAATAATCGTGATGAAATCGCTCATGAACGAAAATTCATCATTAATTAGTTATAGCTAACGGTCAGGAGCTCATGAAGGATTGATATAAAGTTCAAACACACACACACATACAAACACACGCATATATATATATAATGGCTTATGTAAGCCGAAAGCTCAGATTGGATTAAATAAAAAAAAAGTATGTATCAATATTGTGATTTTCTTTCATTATTTAATGATAATGTTATTAAGATTATCAGACTATATGAAAAAAACTTACATAAAATATATAGACAACGCTTATCTATATTATTTAATGAGACATGTATTAATATATATATATATATATATATATATATATATATATATATATATATATATATATATATATATATATATATATTAAAGAAAAACAGACCACTTTAAGGCTCCTTGTAATAATTTATTTCACCATAGCCCTTTTAAAGGACGCTGGATCATCAGACTACACTTCCAAAAGGTGAAAAGAAAAATGAAATAAACATTTACACTTTTGACGGGTAGTATTAAGTTTATGTAATTTTACAGAGAGGGCTGTGAGGAGTGGTGTGAGAGACATGATCGAGTTTAGAGAGGGTTTATTTTAATATTTCTATCTATCATACTTAGTATTAGGGGAGGAGGGAGCAGACATTGACCTATTTAATCGGTTAACATAACGGAAGTGATATATTGAAAGGGAAGGGGGGAAGAGTGAAAAATCAAAATCAAAAAGAAAGAAAGAAGGGGGAAGTAAAGAGAAAGAAGTTGTAATTTGGCTTTATAAATGGCGAGAATGAGTGGTAATTTTTAGCAATTTATGTAAAAAAAACATATTTTATATATATATATATATATATATATATATATATATATATATATATATATATATATTCCAGGATCATTTTTCAGCATATTCAAGATGATCTTCGCCCATTTTAACCTTCTAACTTTCTGTCCTGGAGTAACAAGTTGCCTCACAGTTTTCACGTACAATTTTATTTTCAAGTCTTTTTTGAACCGCTCTTTGGACTGTCATAGCTGAAACTCCTCTCACGTGCCAAAAGTCTCATGAATTGAATTGGATTTTTCTGATTGATCTCTTTAGCTCTAAGTTGAAATGATGATCCTTCTTGCTGTTGTGAACTCTTGATCCACCGTTCACATAATGATTCTTGAATGCACTTTGAAGATGGAGGCCAGAGTATGAAGGTTGGTACCATTACGGATGGTCTGGTTGTTCATTTTCCTCTCGCCATTGCTCAGTTGGAAAGACAATGGATCTGGCACAAAACGATTTTAATCTGTTCTCTTTCTAGCTGAATAACTCAAACATTGTTTCAGTGATGCTTACGACAAATTGTATCAATATGGTTAAATGTCTTATCTGAAAACCTGGAAAAAAGAAACTCGATTAGTTCAGTGGTTTCGTAGATATTAAACATTTTGTGGGATGGATAATTATTCTGTTACACGATTTGGACAATTTTTGACAATTTTTGAGGACAATAGTCCGAATAATATAAATAATGTGTATTTTTATACTTTCAGAATATCTTGTTTGGGTGTTCACTATTTGCCGGGGCCCTAACATTATTTGCCCATAGCTGGGACCCTAACAGGTGCTACACCGCCAGATTAGAGCGGACCCGAGAACAGCAATTAAGAGCTAGTTCTAAGCTACCAATCTCCCGATCAGATGCCTTGCTTTCAGATATAATTTATAGTCATACTAAGGACTAAACATAAATTCAACAATATTTATTGCCCAATTCTAATTCTTTTTCTTGTCAACACACATAATATCTGGAATCGCTGGTTCCTAGGCCTCATGAATTTAAACGTCCCACGAGGCTGGCATCCCGTTCCCACCCCTTCATCGTTGAAACTGTTAGATGTAGACGTCTCTTCTACTCCAATAGCTTCATGTCTCGCACGTCTCGCCTGTGGAACTCCCTTCCTTATTCCTGTTTCCCTGACACATACAAGCTCCAACTATTTAAGTGTAACGTCAATCGACATCTCCAGCTGCCTTGATCTATCCACTTCCCTTCTCCACATCCTTTCACCTTTCATTCCTATCTGCTCTCGCTCCAAATCTTCTGTAACCCCCTTGCCTTGATCGATCCACTATCTTTCTCCACATCTTCTCCTTTACCACTCCTATCTACTCTTCCTCCAAACCCCCTTGCGTGCTAATGGCTTCCAGCCTTGCTTGGGGGTGATAAGCTTTAAAAAAAACATATAATAGGGATTTTTATATACGCAGATTCATGTAAGAATGTATATCTTTTGTGACGTACGGTTGCTGTTATTAAGTATAGCTCAAGATTTCAATGTTAAGATAAAAGAGTATTTAATTACAACCGCAAATAAATACTTAAGAAGAACAAAGAAGTAAAAGTCAACCAAAGATAATTAACCATTTCAGTGAATACCTTGTTAGTAGCACGGCTCGGCTTAACGTCCGGTAAATCCTAAATCAAAACCCAAATAATCGACGCACAATAATTCACACTAATTCGACTGGATAGTTCCACTTAATAGTCACTCAATATTCACTCCAGTAAATCCTAACAGGGTTAACAGTTATCTTCCCCACATATGCACAAACTGTGCCTCTTAGTCTAACATTCTACCTCGAGTGGCTCTCTATCTTGGTACAGAGTGAATATCATTTTAAAAAAAACACTCTTGTTCCCCAGATATGAATTAATTAGAAGAACTTGTATCGGTAAATTATTATTATCTTGAAAAGAACATACAATCTAAAATAATATTTTCTAGCTTTTAATCACTCGCAGAAGGTTGATAAACTGTAAAAAACAAATCGGTCAATCAATAATAAGTATCGATTTACTTCCTTAAAATAAACCCTCGACATTAATTATTCCGCGTATTAAAAATCATGGAGAAAGCATGGGGGAAAATTTAGCGCTAAATTAAGTACTTTAAATTTATTACTTAATTAAATAATTAAGTAAATTAAATAGAAATAAATACATTTGAATAATAAATTAAATAATAAGTAATAAATATAGATTCTGGTGCCATTTCCTCAAAGTGTTCCATGAGGAAATGGCATTAGAATCCATATCTCTAAAGCCAAATATAGGGTTAGGGTACGTAGATGGCACCTTCATACTCTGGCCACACCAGGAAGATGTTCAGGTTCTACTGGACCATGTGAACTTAATAAGACCTTCGATACAGTTCACAATGGAGAAAGCGTAACAACACACTCCCATTCCTGGATGTTCTAATATCTCGAACAGGGCATGGGTTCAAGACATCCGTTTACCGTAAGCCGACATTCAGCGGAGAGTACCTCAATTTCAAATCCCAGCATCCATACAGCGTAAAGAAAGGGATCGTCCCCTGCTTACAACACCGAGCAAAAGTCATGTGGCAACCCAGAGACATTAGATAAAGAATTGGTCAGTATAAGTAGTACCCTACAACGTAACAACTACCCTGGGTACATGGCAGCAGCCCCAGAAAACTGGGATAGGGGGTTACAAGAGGAGGAGGACAACAACACTCAGAAAACAGTCTGTCTGCCTTATGTGAAGGGGCTATCTGAGAAAATACCAATGTGCGGTCCATATAACATCAGGACAACCTTCAAGAGCTTGACGACACTTCGCAGATATCTCTCCCGAGTAAGACCCCCCCCCATAGAGGAAAACATAACTGAAGACTGTGTGTACGCTATCCCGTGCATCTGCCGGAAAAAATATAAAGGATAGACAGTCCCCGCCCTTAAGGTGAGGCTTCAAGAACACCAGAAAGCTGTAACACGTGGGGAAGTGGAAAAATCAGGCGTGGCTGACCACATATGGAGAGAGAAGAGAGATCACCGCCCTCCGTGGGATCAGGTTGAGATCATAGACAAGGAACACCATTGGAAAATTCGTAAACTTAAGGAATCAGCACATATGCTAGGCCACAAAAATCTCTTGAGATGACCAAGCATAGAAATTAATACAATATGGGAACCAGTAATAAGGAGTGCCAGAGAAAAGCAATAATAACAACAAAGTTGCAATATGAGCTCTGGTAAAAACATGAAATGAAAACAGCAAAAAATTACAATATGAGCACTGGTAAAAATGGTTGCTGAAGACATTAGGTTTATAATACTCAGAAATTCATACACAGATTTCCTCATGGCATAGTGGATAAAGGCGTTGGTTAGGTCCAGTTACAGGACTCAAAGAATTTGAGTTCAATACACGGTTAAGGCAGTATCGAACTTTCAGTTCGACATTCCAACCACCTGAGAATGGCCGAAACGTAGTAATAAATGTGGTGACAAAGGTGAGGACACAAGTCCGAATAATGTAAATAATGTACATAATACCTCATCTCAGAAATATAGACAGATATTAAATAAATAATATTAAATAAATTATAAATTAAATAAATAATGTATTAAATAAATAATATTAAATAAATTGTAAATTAAATAAATAATATATTAAATAATTAATATTAAATGATATTAAATAAGTTATAAATTAAATAAATAATATATTAAATAAATAATATTAAATAAATTATAAATTAAATAATTAATATTAAATAATATTAAATAAATTATAAATTAACTAAATAATATATTAAATAAATTATAAATTAAATAAATAATATATTAAATAAATAATATTAAATAATATTAAATAAATTATAAATTAGATAAATAATATATTAAATAAATAATATTAAATAAATTATAAATTAAATAAATAATATAGTAAATAAATAATATTAAATAATATTAAATAAATTATTTATTAAATAAATAATATATTAAATAAATTATAAATTAGATAAATAATAAAATTAAAATAAATAATATTAAATAAATTATAAATTAAATAAATAATATAGTAAATAAATAATATTAAATAATATTAAATAAATTATTTATTAAATAAATAATATATTAAATAAATTATAAATTAGATAAATAATAAAATTAAAATAAATAATATTAAATAAATTATAAATTAAATAAATAATATAGTAAATAAATAATATTAAATAATATTAAATAAATTATTTATTAAATAAATAATATATTAAATAAATTATAAATTAGATAAATAATAAAATTAAAATAAATAATATTAAATAAATTATAAATTAAATAAATAATATAGTAAATAAATAATATTAAATAATATTAAATAAATTATTTATTAAATAAATAATATATTAAATAAATTATAAATTAGATAAATAATAAAATTAAAATAAATAATATTAAATAAATTATAAATTAAATAAATAATATAGTAAATAAATAATATTAAATAATATTAAATAAATTATTTATTAAATAAATAATATATTAAATAAATTATAAATTAGATAAATAATAAAATTAAAATAAATAATATTAAATAAATTATAAATTAAATAAATAATATAGTAAAAAATAATATTAAATAATATTAAATAAATTATTTATTAAATAAATAATATATTAAATAAATTATAAATTAGATAAGTAATAAAATTAAAATAAATAATATTAAATAAATTATAAATTAAATAAATAATATAGTAAATAAATAATATTAAATAATATTAAATAAATTATTTATTAAATAAATAATATATTAAATAAATTATAAATTAGATAAATAATAAAATTAAAATAAATATTATTTAAATAAATTATAAATTAAATAAATAATAAGAATCCTGCATAGGGGAAACATTCGCGCTACTGGTGAACAGCTTGTGAATTGTTTCCGAATGTAATTATTCCGGAGAAAATGATTGCTATTTATTCATAGTACTTGTAAGGTTACTGGGTCAGATTAACAGGATTGTATCTCCTAATTGGATTCAATTTCCGTGCAGAGCAAGATGTGTAAAAATAGCCACTCCCAAATTTTTGCCCGACAAAAAAAAAAAAATTTAAATAACTATGAATATTTTACGAAATATCAAATAAATAGGAATAAAAATGCTAATTTAAGTTTTCTCCAAAGATTCAGACTTTATTCGTGAAAATAATTAGATTTGTTCAAAATAGATTTCACAAAGTAATTTCGTATTTAATAAGGTGCAATATGCTTATATAATAAATAAAAAAAGTGAATATATATGTTTATGCGTTTGCGTTCCGTCGTTTACGATGTATGAGGGCCGAACAGCTCATTTTATTCACGTGGACCACTTGACTATCCACACGTGATTTTGAGTAAAGCCACGAAGGCCTGAGTAGCAGAAACAACATTTTGCGAAAAGTCTGATAACAGAGAAATGGTGCCTACAGTGATTTCCTTCTCCTAGAGAGGTCACCAGCTATAGAACCCAGTTAGCCCTCATATTTAGCCCATAACTGTACAGGAGATCGATGCAGACATTCCATTTATATATATATATATATATATATATATATATATATATATTACGAAAAACTAGGTAATGCGTATGAATAATAAATAAAATCAATCACATATATATATATATATATATATATATATATATATATATATAGCGCCGCTCGATCACATATATATATATATATATATATATATATATATATATATATATATATATATATATTACGAAAAACTAGGTAATGCGTATGAATAATAAATAAAATCAATCACATATATATATATATATATATATATATATATATATATATATATATATATATATATATATATATATATATATATATATATATATATATAGCGCCGCTCGATCACATATATATATATAGAGAGTTTCTCTTTTACCCATATCGAGTTTGATTTGCTACCTCTTCGTCACTGAGGTCCGTTGGTATGATATTTGCCTGATAACGTAACTGTCCGGGTTTCAATTCTCGGTAGTGGATGCGCACTGCTGATGAGTCCCAAATATCGGACGAAACGACCGTCCAGTGCTTTCCTTATTCTATTCAGGTTTCTTCTAGACTCGATGAATTACTTAATTATAATTATCTCAAATCCTCTTAATAATTTCTATCATATCCTTGCTTGAACCGGCTTCTAATGCTCTGGATGGAGCGGCTTGGGGATAGAAGTCGTAGATCGAGTGCCCTATGGTTAAAGAGAGACTCGGATGAGTTCCACCACGGAATATGTGATTGAGCGGTGCTATATCGAGTCTGATTCGCTACCTCTTCGTCACTGAGGCCCGTTGGTATGACGTTTGCCTGATAACGTAACTGTCCGGGTTTCAATTCTCAGCACTGCTGATGTGTCCCAAATATAGGACGAAACGGCCGTCCAGTTGAGGTTTCTTCTAGACTCGATGATTTCTGTCACACACACACACACACACACACACATATATATATATATATATATATATATATATATATATATATATGTATATATAAATAAAAAGGAAAGAATAGTAAGATATAAAATCCGGTGTTCTTATAGATATTTTTATTTTTACACAATAGTGCTCTATGTAAATTTAAATTTACAGAGCATTAATATTATAAATTAATAGATTTAAAATATGGTTTTACCGCTACACAGTGATAACCAGGTTTCAGAAATGGAAGCTAAAGCCCCTGAATTTAATTTTGTTATTAAACCAAAGACATTAGTTTCATTTCCTCATCAAGCGAATTTTGGAGTACTCCAAAATTCGCTTGATGAGGAAATGGAAACATGGTTATCACTGTGTAGCGGTAAAACCATATTTTAAATCTATTAATTTGTAATATATATATATATATATATATATATATATATATATATATATATGTGTGTGTGTGTGTGTGTGTGTGTGTGTGTGTGTGTGTGTGTGTGTCTGTTCGCACCTCATGGAGATATAAATATAGTTTAAAAATCAGGAGGTCAGCTAAACCCGCTACCTGGTTTTAACCTTACGGTTATTTTTATAAGTTGACCTCTGAACACTTTATAAAAGGAAAATAATAATGAACACCATATTATTTTTTTTTTACTTCTTCTTCTTCTCCCTTCCTTCTTCACATGCTCCTCCTCCCTTTCCATGACACCCAGCGACGTACTTTGGTTTATTTATTAAAAGAAAAAAAATTTTTTTTTTTTTAAAAAAAAGGTAATTTAATAAAAATCGCCTGAGGATACCGTAAGTTTGAAACCAAAGTAGTGGATTCAACTGACCTCCTGATTTTTAAAGTTAAATGCTCTACATATTTTTGTTTTTTTGTTTTTTTACTTTTATTTCCTTTTTTCACACTTTTTAATACTACTGTTTGTTGTTCTGTTTCATTAACCTTTTTTGTATTATATATATAATATATATGTGTATGTGTGTATTTGTATGTAGGGAGAGAGAGAAAGAGAGAAAGAGGAAGAAAGAGAGAGAGAGTGTGTGTGTGTGTGTGTGTGTGTGTGTGTGTGTGTGTGTGTGTGTGTGTGTGTGAATATATAGAGGATGATCAAAAAATGTACACACTTTCTGATTCGTAGTTAGTTTGAATATTTATAAACCTGCATTATTATTACTAAATCTCTACAAAATTGTTATTATATCATTATAAAAATTGTTATATCATTATAAAAATTCTTATTATGTCATTATAAAATTGTTATTATGTCATTATAAAAATGGTTATTATGCCTTTATAAAAATTGTTATTATGTCATTATAAAAATTGTTATTATATCATTATAAAAAGTGTTATTATGTCATTATAAAAATTGTTATGTCATTATAAAAATTGTTATTATGCCATTATAAAAATTGTTATTATATCATTATAAAAAGTGTTATCATGTCATTATAAAAATTGTTATTATGTCATTATAAAATTGTTAATATGTCATTATAAAAATTTTTATGCTATTATAAAAATTGTTATTATGCCATTATGCCATTATAAAATTTATTGTTATTACCTTTTTACAAAAGTATTATTATTGATGTTGTATTTTTATCAGACATTACTATTATTTCACATATTCTCCAAATTGATTGATTAAACGCTTTCAGTGATTATTGTATTTATTATGAAGATAAAGGAAATTAATGTAATCTATGAAAACATTTTATTGCTTTCAATTTTTTTTATTTTGATAATTATTTGATTATGAAATGTCATGATTTCATACACAAGACAATAAAAAAAAAACATACGTGAGTCGGTACTCCCGTTTGTTCTGCCTCTACGCAAAACTTTATTAATTATATTTGAAATACCATTTGTGTGACTTATTTTAATGAGAAGTAGCTTCAATAAAGGAAAATCTTTTCTTTCTTTCCTTTATTTGCAATCAACACAGAAATGTTCAAACTTTTTTGTCGGAACTGATAGACTCGACTGTGAAACGTTCCCAAGATAACAGAATATGTAACATTACTTTCGTACCTACACGAGTATCTTTTCTCTTCTAATAGATTTATTCAAAGTATAAACAGAGCATCGTTGAAGTCGATTTGGTGATATAAAATTCGACATTACTCTTCGGCATAAAATATATTGTAATATTTGATTCGCTGTACAGAACAATTAGAACATGGCTGAAACGGCTTCAGCGATATTCCCGGTTCTCGCGGATGCAATTTCCAACAGGAATAAATTTGTTCTTTGCCTGTCATTCTTCTAGGAATATTAGAAAATCTAGTTTACTTAGAGCATAATTTTGACGTGTCCACTCATAGAAAAAAGAGTTGGAAGCACTGTCTTTCATGGCGCTTCCATAATATGTAAAACTCAGATTTCCTCGTTACATTTTTCGACTTGCTGCCATTTATTCTTTAATTGGAGTTTCATTTCTTAGATAACCAAAGTTTTTCAAAGTTCACAGGGTACAAATCACAGAAAATCCTTTATCGCTTCTTACATGACAAATTGACAAATCATAATATCTTGAAAAACTGACAGCCTTTCTGTTTGTTTGCTTATTTCTTTAAAGGCACATCAACTACTCATGGGTCATTTAATGCCAAAACCTAATTTTCTTGGGACAGTCAGTAATTTCTTTTTCCAAAAAAAATATTCTTGTAATTATTTTTTTTTCAAAAATGTATTGTTGGTAATTTTTATTTTTACAAAAATAAAGAGCTGGTATTTTTTTTTTTACTCTAAAGATGTACTGCTGGAATGTTTACTATAAAAATATATGTTTATAATTTCATAGTGTTTTGACCCCACTTTGGGAGTTCACCATTTGCCCTTAGCAGGGACCCTTAACAGGTTCTACCATCTCCGGTCAGGGTGGACCTGAGAACAATAGCAATCAACAAATGGTTCCACACTCCTCAAAACCTCCCGATCAGTGGCCTTGCGGCCAGATATAGTCTATCGTTATACCCAGGACGCGACATTCTGTTAATGTGGAAATTTAAAGCTATTTCTGGTAATATTGGTAATTACTGATGTTCTTAAAATTTAAAAGACGAGCAACTTAAAGGAATATGATCTTTAGCTTAAATATTCTCAATTGTAAAATACGTCTTACCCCACAAATTACAATAATTCTCTACATTTTCCTTGACGTCTTTATCATATGTTACGTAGACACACACATATACACACACACATACAAGCAACTATACCCAGCTGGTCAATCAGAAAAAACGTTCAATTAGAATGGAGCAAAAACAGCATCATGTTTACATGTAACAGAGTCTATTTTCTTCAATTACTTTAAAATACTTTTATTTAAAAAAACATTTTGAATTAATGCAGTTACTGATATAACAGAATTAGTCTGTATTTATTCAATCGAAGTTAGCCGAGGGCATGAAGGAGTAAAACAGGCAACATGAAGACCCACTTCAGACCACAATTATTTTGGAGTTAAGTTTGATGGAAATTGGTTGAACGCTCAACGAAAAATAAGAAAGAAACCAGTAAGAATCGCCATTTTCGCTATTTACACGGGTTTTCACTATATAGGTGGACTCAATTATTAAGTTAAATGACTGGTAAACAATCAACTTATTGTTGGCTACAAATGAGGGAGGATTTAGTTTAGTTTTTCGCTTTTTCGCTAAACGCAGTGGTGTAGAAATAAAAAATGAGGTACCGTTGAGCTCGTCATGATATAAGTAACCTACATACCGATTTTGAACGAAATCGAAGGAAAAAAGTTGAATTTATCGATTTTTGATCGGCTTTATCAATTATTAATTTGTTTTTAAATTATCGATTTTTTGTCGATAAGAAACTATTTATTATATTGTCCAATGTATGTTCAAGTTTGGTTAAAATCGATCTGGTGGATCTTGAGTGAAAAGCTATCACACAGACAGACAGACAAACACCCACACACATCCTCTGTTTTATATACATAGATAACTAATCTCATAAGTATGTTTGAATAGACGCCATGTCTGATTTGGAATTTTTTTCTAAACATTGCAAATTGCGTTTACCGGCCTGTGCTTCAGAGACCAAAATAAAAAAAAATTCCTTTCCGACAGTTTTCCAAACTACATTCCTCTTTTTAGGATAAACCGCCAGCTGACCCTGCGCACTTTAGACCCCTCGGCTAGAGAAAAGAACTTCACCTGAATAAGTTCAATTTGCCTATTTAAAGACTTTTCTCTTTCAGATCTCGACAGTCGATTTTTGTTAACTATATTTCTATACCTGAATAATAAACAGTTATTTCTATGGAATTAATGTTAATCCGACATTATTTCATATTAATATAAAAATGTATTTGTTATGGATTTAAACATTTCATTGTTTGTTTGTCTGATGCAGTCAATATCTATCTATCTCATATATATCGTATTCTCTATCTATCGCAATCTCTATTTTTCTATTTATATATCGCAGTATCTATCTATCTATCTATCTATCTATCTATCTATCTCAGTCTGTTCATTATCTATCTATCTATCTATCTATCTATCTATCTATCGCAGTCTCAATCTATCAGTCTGTCTATCGTAGTCGCTCTCTATCTATCTATGTGTGTGTGTGTGTAGAAAATTTTGGTCTTTGAATCGTTCGCCAGGTTCTTCTCATATTAGATCCATAAAAGTGTTTTGTTCTTGAAAAGCAATAAAAATTGTAATATCCAACGATTGACATCTGACGAAGTTTGACCGAAACGTTCCTTAGATATTTGCCTTTTTAGTATTACATTACTTTCATCGGTACTGATCAACGCTTTAAGAACATGTTGAAGTCATTTTGCATATATATATATATATATATATATATATATATATATATATATATATATATATATATATATATATAGTTAGTTCATGTGTAAAATTAAGTACTGAATTATTTTTAAAGGCTTGTTGCAAAAAGGTTAATTCATCGAAATTTTTAGCAAGTATAAGGATATCATCAGCATAACGAGGTATATGCTAGGTGTTTCAATAATACCAAAAATTTTATCTTCGAGATGTGACATATAAAAATTGCTAAATGTTGGACCAAGGACAGATCCCATAGAG
>OZ038518.1:56728163-56770663 GCA_964036315.1 Acanthosepion esculentum | reverse complement strand
TCCACAGACAGACTGTTTCGCAGCTCATCAGTGTGGCTAGACGTCCGGTTGCCTCTAGCTACGATCGAAACCCGACTGAATTTGCGTTAGTCCGAACTTCTACCCGCTAAGCCATCAGCGTACGGCACGAAATGGAGGTGAATTTTAGCGTGTTTATTTTTAGATTCGGATAAACACACAGTGACCGAGAGTGACTCAATTCTGTCGAAGAGTCGTGCAGTATTAGCATAAATAGTCACTGTTTACAAATTCACACCCCAAACCAGAGGGCTCAACCGAAATTAATTTCAGGATGAAATAAATTGAAAAAGACGCGAAATAAATTGAAATGATTGGAAATAACATTTAAAAAACAGGACCCCTTGAAGAACGGACTACAAAGATACTTCGAAGACGGGGAAACAACAAAAAATATATATTTAAAGTTAAGTAATCCTTTGGCGGTGAGAGTGGAGTGACTTTTCCAAGGCGCAGACCTGGTATATGAACGCTGCATGTGCCTCTGTTACATGGTACATCTCCCGGGCGTGCCGAAAAGATCTAAAGGAAAACAGGGACCGACTTGCCTGCAGGCGTTGCCGATTTTTTTGTCAGTGTTGTCAGTCAACTGCCATTGATGCTTTACTCTGGGTCCGTAATTCATTCTCAACACAATGTGTCTCATACTTCTTTATAATGCTACAAATTGTCGATCTAGGAACATTGAAACGCTTAGAAAGTGTTGTATAGCCATCACCACCTGGTGCGCATCAACTATCTTCATTGGGAGCCTCTTTTCAATTCAGCCGTCTTCGCCATGTTTGGAGAACGAATTAATTTTCACGCTACGTGGCACACGCATATTGTCTTCTTCATTACCTTTTACCGTTATATTTTAGGTGTTTATCCTTAAGCAAGGGAGTTTTCCTTAGGCGTAAATTTCGAAGTCCTGCTCGATGAAAGCATTTAGTGACTGTCTTCGTCGATACATTCAACCCTGATGTCTTTTCATTATTGCCAATATCATTTGTCGTTAAGTGAGAATCATTCGAGACATCTCTAAGAATTTTCCTTTCCATTCTCTCAGAAATTAACCATTATATGCCAGTCCTTAATTTATTCTAAATATAACAAGTCTTGTTGTACTTCTTGATAATGCTACGAATTATCGATCTATGAACATTTAAACGCTTGGATGTTGTTTTATATCTATCACCTTCTTTGTACGCATCAACTATCATCATTAGCAGCTTCTTGTTATGTTCAGCCGTCATGGTTGGAAAACGAATGAGTTATCACAGTACATGGCACTCATATACTGTCTTCTTCATTACCCTTTAGAATGTTATAGAATCAGGTCAATACTATTTGACTTTCAAAGGCTTCTTGTATGAAATGTCAAATTAATAAAAAAAAATATTTATAAATGTAAAATACAATAGGAAAACTGTAATAGTTACCGACGCGTTTCGTCCGATGTGAACTTTTTCAAGGCAAAAACGAAATGAATTTATTAGACAAAGTAACTAATAGTAAGAAAATAAAATATCCTTAGCAACTGGAAGAATTTAGAGAACGCTATTTTCATACTGTTAACTGATAATTACGTCATTTCCTGTCACGTGTGGAGATACTGTTTTTATTGCTGTGTTGACGGATTCAGCTATTTTCTTTTGATTTCTTGATACTGGTCTGTACGTTTGTTTGGGAGAGTTCTTTTATTAAATGTCACATGAATAAAAAAAAATTACACTTGCCATAGAGCGATATTATTTTATAGTTTCCATAATTTTGGAGTGCACCAATTTTTATAATAATCTACAAATATGAATTTTTTGTCAGTGTTGTCAGTCAACTGCCGTTGGAGCTTTACTCTGGGCCCATAATTCATTCTCAACACAAGGTGTCTCGTTATACTTCTTTATAATGCTACAAGTTGTCGATCTAGGAACATTGAAACGCTTAGAAAGTGTTGTATATATATCACTTTGTGCGCATCATCTATCTTCATTCGGAGCCTTTTTCAATTCAGCCGTCTTCGTCATGATTGGAGAACGAATTAATTATCACGGAACGTGGTACATGCATATTGTCTTCTTCATCACCTTTTAAAATATTATAGAATCATGTCAATGTGTCATCTTCAAAGAGCGTTTGTATTAAATATCAAATAAAGAAAAAATCATTACAATTGCCATAGAGCAACATTATGTCATGACTTTGTGCAGGGTACACCAATAACTTACTTTTGTTGTCATTTAAGTATTTTGTAACAATTCCTGCTGTGTGTTTCAGGTCATTGATGGAATGTCCAGTGACACCTCAAAGACAGCTTTTGTGCACCTTGTTTTATATTATTTTTAAGAATAGCCAAATAGAACTCTTTATCCATGATACCCTGTACTCTCCCTAGTTCTCCTGATCCAGAAGCAGCAAAACATCACCAGAGCAGGGTACGCCAATACCTTACTTTTGTTGTCATTACAATTGCCATAGAGCAATATTATTTCAGAATTTCCATAATTTTCAAATTCCATCAATTTTTAGAAAAATCTATAACTATGAATATAACAGATCAAAACCTATATACCAATTATTCAAAACAAAATACGGAATCTATTATTTATGGTAATTTCAGTAATTACTTGAATGAATGTCCCTTAAACGGTAATTGCTTACAAAATAACGTAATATACCAAGCCACGGTAAAATCACCAGATAATGAAGAAAAAATATACATAGGAGTAACTGAAGGACCCTGGAAACAAAAAAACTTTGCACACAAAACATCTTTCACAAATAGTAAATACGCGAACAGTACAATGCTTTCTAATTATATCTGGGAAATTAAAAACAAAACGCAAATCACATCAAAAATATCATAGAAAATAATGAAAAGATCATCAGCCTGCAACAATCAATCGAAAGCCTGAAAAATATGCAAATATTCAGTAGGGGCAAATATTCAGTAGGGGCAAATAATTTTGCCCAAACTGCATATATTAAGTAAGTTCACCCCAAGCAAGGCAGTAAAGGGTTTACTGTGTTACAATTTTTGAGTATATTATGTAACTAGTGAGCAAACCTAAATAACTGGTCTCACTTTATAGTTCCCCTAAATAAAGGTTAACCAATCAGAAGGCGTAAAATATTCAATCCGTCTTATATAACGGCGGCCATTTTGGTTACTCTCTACGAATGTCCAATGCGAACCTGTCAGAACCAAAGATGACCAGAACAGAAGAAAGAACTACGCTCTGCTACTGAAACGAGATATCCACTGCTAACCTGAACTACGCTTTCCTACTGTCTTCGAAATATTCACTGCCAACCTCTGGATTCTATACTCAAAAACTACCGTCATCATGAACAACATACTGGGTGTGAAAAAAATTAGAAGACAAAAACATTACTAAGGTGCAGGAACAAAGGAAAAGTAATTAGACGGACAACAGATAGCGATTGACATTGCATTAAAATTTTTGTAGATTAAAGTTGACTTAAAAGCATGGAGCCGGAAGAGAGTTCCTTAAACGAAAAGAGCGTGGAAAGAAACTGTTAGTATGGAACTTACTATTACATCTAGCCAATTCAACTTGGTGAGACCCCATCGCCAGTCTAGTTTTCTTTATGTGCCGTGTCTTCTCAGGCGATAATGGCTCTCCACCACTTCCTATCCCTTGTGCCTCTTAATAAACTTTGTCTTTCTGTTATTACCCCCATGCCCTGTTTCAGAAAGAATGAATTATTTCAGTATGTGGCACGCCCATAATTTTTTCTTCATTACATTTTAGAATGTTATCAGTTAAATACTATTTAATTTTCGAGGGGTATTTGTATTGAATGTAAAATAAAATAAAAACATTAAAATTGGCATAGGGCAATATTACTTCATAATTTCCATACGGTGGGGGGCAATAATTTGGACGGCACCAATTTTTAGAAACATCTGTAACTATGACATAACAGTACGAAACTTCTAAAAAAATTCCCGAATTATTCAAAACTAAATACAGAATCGGCGATTTATGGTAAATTCAGTAAGTACTTGCAAATATTCGCATTTTCTCAGATAATATGCAAATATTCAGTAAGGACGAATAATTCTGTCTACATGTTAGCTAGCACATTAAAAGGCTATCTATTCAATTTTGAGCTGAGTGGCCATACGCCCGCAGATGAGTTTGCAAATCAGTTTCGCTCCCGTAGAAATGCGACACACGAAAGGCTTTTGAAGAGTCTAAAAATAACTTTCTCCTCGTGAACTCTCACGTGCCGATTCAGCCCGGTGTCAAACCTGAAAATCTTATCATAAAACCTAATGAAGTACTCTGCAAAACTGTCAGAAAGGATAGCCACATAGTCACCATCAGACGTATTATATATATATATATATATATATATATATATATATATATATATATATATATATATATATATACAAGGTAACCAAAAATGTTCTGTCCGTTTTTAAAGGAAAAAAAGAAATCACTTCACAGTATGTCTTCGAAGTAATCGCCATCGGCATCTAGCACTTTCTGCCAACGTGTTTCCAGGTGTTCAATGCCCTTGGGGTAGAACTCGGGGGGGGGGTTGAAGCAAAGAAGTCCGTGAGGGCTTTGTGCAAGTCTGCTTCATTGGTGAAGGATTTGCCACGAAGATGATTATCCAGGGAGTGGAAGACGTGGTAATCGGATGGCGCAAGGTCAGGTGAATAAGGTGGATGGCACAAAGTCTCCCACCAAAGTTGCTGTATGGTATCCCTGACGACTCGCGCGACATGCGGCCTGGCTTTGTCATGGAGGAAAAGCACACCTTTGCGATGCACCAGTGCTGGCTGCTTCTGGCGCAATGCCTGTTGCACACGTTTCAATTGCTGCGAGTATAGGTCTCCATTGAGTAGCAGTTCATAATGAACCACTTAACGACCTGTCCACCAGACACAAAGCATAATCTTGCGTGGATGCATAGGCGGTCTTGCGGTGTGAGGTACAGCATCCTGAGGAGACAACCAATGTCTGGAACGCTTGGGAGTTTCGTACAGAACCCACTTTTCATCACTGGTAAGTACTCGATTGAATAAGGATGCAGTACGGTGGCGAGAAAGCAGCGATACGCAGGCTGCCACTCGTTTTCCCATGTGAACCTCCAACAGCGTTTGCGGAACCCACTTGCTAAGTTTGTACGTCTTACCGAGGCAGTGCAGGTGAAGTCTAACTGTTTCATCGGAAACGTTGAACTGTCTTGCAAGTTCACCAAACGTTAGACTACTGTCCTCTTCAATGGCCGCCTTCAGGACTCCGTCATTCAAGACCTCTGGTCGTCCACTGCGAGGCTCGTCATGGAGAGACAAATCTCTCGACTTGAATTTTCGAAACCAACGCCTTGCAGTACATTCATCCACAGCACTATCCCGAAGCGCTTGACATATGCGGCGACTTGATGCAGCTGCTGATAAGCCCACTTTGAAGTCGTAAAGCAAACAGCCCCGAACGAGATCTCTAGACACTTCCATCCTTCTCACAGCTGTCCCGCTTATAACTGATGTCCAGGCACGGTGCGCGTGTTTTTTATAACATCTGATGTTCCTACTTCCGGCTGTCCGAATTTGAAAACATTTTCTACACGCATTTCGTATATATTTCAACTTCATTTAATGACTAATCAAAAAAACGGACAGAACTTTTTTGGTTACCTTATATATATATATATATATATATATATATATATATATATATATATATATATATATATATATATATATTACAATGAATCCTTCATACAAAACGTAAATTAATAAAGTTAATGATATAAAATGGCGAAATCACTTCGCTAACTAAATTTAAAAGATGCATTAAACTACTAATCGCTCGATTAATGTTATGATCCTTGTTTTTTTTAGAATTATAAGATATACTCCTACAACAAAAATTCTCAAATTGCCATATTAGTAAAAAGAACGCACTCTCTTAATTTTTCAAAAAAATTCAACTTTAGCGTTGCGACTGCACGCTTCAAAAGTTTGTATCCGTTAACAATAACACATTTCTAAAACAAAAATAGCATATTTCGATTCTCGTTCTATTTTTTCGTCTTGGATGTTACCTGAATTTGACCAAAAACGAAATAATTTTCATGCCTGAAGATGACTGAATGTACAGTCGAAAGTACTTGCGTATTTAAGAAAGACCTAATACAGCTTATAATTAAAAAAAAACAAGGATCATAACATTCATCGAGTGATTAGTGTGTTAATGCATGGTTTATTGTAATGTGATATAAATTGGACTGCACACACACATACATACATACATACATATATATATATATATATATATATATATATATATATATATATAAAATGAAAAAACGAATTCTTAAAAAATTAATAATCCTTAAGATTTTATCGCTTTCATCGTTATTTTTAGCGGATATATATATATATATATATATATATATATATCCGCTAAAAATAACGATGAAAGCGATAAAATAAGAGAATATATATATATATATATATATATATATATATATATATATATATATATATATATATATATATATATATATTTGTAGGTACAAAATTTAATCACAGAAATAAAAGTGTGAAGCTTAATATTACAAATTACAAGACATATTAAAAGCGAAGCAACCGGTTTCGTTTCCGCTCTTCAGGCTTCAACGAGAGATTTAACTTAAATTAAAAACACTAGAAAACGTGCAATGAAAAGGAAATGGGAGAAAAATGCATATGGCGGAACCATAGGTATTTGGGATACGTCTTTTCAACGACAAGGTGTTATTCCTGATCTTGGTGGGAATATGTTTTTTAATTCTCATGTCTAGGCGTTCAGTAGTTCCCCCTATGTAGTCGGCACCGCAACTACAATCGTACTTGTAAATAACAGAATTAATATGATGGGGAGGGGGAACATCCTTACAACCAGAACGAAACATAGGACGGGTTTGAAAAACTATACGAACCTCAGCCGAGAAAAAACAACAATGAACATTAGATGAAATCTGTCTAATTATCCTTTCACACTTGGTTCCAATCCAGGGCAATCTAAGATAAACAGGGCAATTTTTAACAGTACAGAGTTTGACCTTTCTGAATTCCACAATCTTGTTGCGGATGAGCGAATGAACAGTATCAGGGGGATACAAAATTGATTTCATCATCCAAGAAGGACGCTGAGCACATCATTAATGCCCTATGAAGTAGGGTCCCAATAAAATAGAATTATAATTTATTAGAATCTAATTTATTAGAACCCTACTTCATTTGTAGTTGCGGTGCTGACTACATAGGGAGAACTACTCAACGCCTAGACATGAGAATTAAACAACATGTTCCCACCAAGATCAGGAATCACACCTTATCGTTGAATGGACGTATCTCAAACACCTATGGGTCCGCCATATGCAAGCACCTCTTAAATAACAGAGAGTGTGCGGCTAACTTTAGTGTGGACGGGTTCACTGTGTTGTCCCGGTCACACTCTTTATTTCATCTCAGGGTGCTGCAGGTACTTTATATCGGACTCTGCAAGCCTTCCCTCTGTAAACAGCGTGAGTGTTTGTTGGGGTTCGCTGTTATTTGTCTCTAGTTACTTTTGTTCATTTTTTTTTCTCCCCATTTCCTTTTCATTGCACATTTTCGAGTGTTTTTAATTTAAATTAAATCTCCCGTTGGAAGCCTGAAGAGCGGGAGCGAAACCGGTTGCTTTGCTTTTAATATGTCTTGTAATATTAGGCTCCACACTTTTATTTCTGTGATATATATATATATATATATATATATATATATATATATATATATATATATATATATATATATATATATACAAACTCTCTCTCTCTTTTATATATATATACATATATAAACTATATATATATATATATATACATAAACTATATATATATATATATAAACCATATATATATATATATATAAAAACGGATTTCCTAATCAATTGTTGGATTTCCACATTAGGCGTTTCTTGTCCAAAGTAACTAATAGCAACGGCGAGAATAGAAACATAAACTATAATATTAATATTTTTTATAAAAATCAGATGAACGAAAATTATAAACAGGATGAATGCAGAATTAATAACATTATAAAAAAATGCATAACACCAGTTGATAATAGCAACAAAATTAGATTAATTATTTATTATAAAAAATTTAAAACTTCTAATCTTATAGTTAAAAATAATAATTCACCTCCTAGAACAAAGTTAAATAGAGCAAATATTATTTACAAATTCAAATGCCCATTAAGGAATTGTATTCCTCAAGAATCAACTTTCGTAAATAATTATATAGGCCACACTACAAATTGTTTAACACGCAGATTAACTCTACACCTTTCTGACAATAGCTCAATTAGATCTCATTTAAATATTCATGGAGACCTACCGGACACTATTCGGAATATACTTGTCGACAACACTAATATAATAGCATCATCCACATGCAAAAAAAGGCTAAAAATAATGGAAGCCTTACTAATAAAAACAAACAAACCAACACTTAATAATATTAACTTTGAACATGGACATAATATCTTGACCGTGTTTTGAAACAAAAAAAAAAGATTCACATTATATAACAAACTATTTCTATTTCTAATTCTAACAGTTGAAATATAATCCTTGAAAATGGCTAAATGTATAGCCGAAAGCACTCGGACAAAAAGAACATTCGGACAGTTTTTATATAATTTATCCTCTGAAAAGAAAAAATTTATTAGATCGCACGAGAAATTATATAAAAAACTAAATAAAAGCACCTTGTCAGTCGTTTTTAATGAAACGTGCATATATATATATATATATATATATATATATATATATATATATATATATATATACAGACGAGGTTAAGACAAAAATTGTTTGCATTTTAGCCATAACATGTCTTTAGACTTGCGTCACTGCCCTCAGCTCATGCGGGCTTATAATTGTTACTGTTGTGGTCACGTGATCGAAGTTTGAGGTTCAATGCTACAGTTTTCTTGCTACTTACACATTATAAGCATGGCCGCTCCAATAGCAGTGTGCACAACGTAAGAAGAACGAATTTAGTAGAATTTGTGGCGTTCCGAATGCAAGGAGAGATGACGCGTCGGAACCCGTTAAATCTTGTATCTATATTTTGTTCCAACTCCTGTATATATATATATATATATATATATATATATATATATATATATATATATATATATATATATATATATATATATAGGGACGATAATAAATCCGTTGATATATAATCCAGGTGGATCCTGGTAATATAATATATTAAAACTGATCTACAAAACAACTCAATGTATTTATTATAACAGTGCCAAAAAAATAGTATATAAAAAATCTATAGTAACCTCAAATGGGGAATGGACCTATTTCAACCGACGAAACCTTCGTCAGTCTTATTACTTTCCGGTCTATAGACTGAGGTGTTGGCGGAAATAGAAATTTAACTGTGACAGTTGTCGAACAACTCATACAGAATTTATCGATTTCAATGTTTCAGTCAGATGAAAGGCACAAGGTAGTGGTCAGTAAACGGTGCAAGGTATTAGCCATAAAGGAAAGAAGTTTTATCAAATTAAACCCGGATATTAACCTTATAACATTAAAATGGCTTTATGTGAAGAATTATGTGTTAATCTGAAACTGAGAGAGGAACGAAAAGGGTTGTATACATATATATATATATATATATATATATATATATATATATATATATAAGTGAACATAGAAGTCAACAATTCGAGGCGACAGTCTGTTTCATGCTTGTGCAATCGTCAGGCAACTAGCATGAAACAGACTGTCGCCTCGATGTGTTGACTTCTATGTTCACTTTTATATTTACACACGCGCTATCTCTGATATTGAGCACTTTATCCCATAAATATAGCACACTTTAAGACTATATTTCTTCATATATATATATATATATATATATATATATATATATATATATATATATATATATATATATATATCTGTGTGTGTGTGTGTGAAAAGTGTGTGTATATAAATATAAATATAAATATATATATATATATATGTCTAATATATTATATTTATTATTAATTATATATTATATGCGCGGTACTTATGAGAAAGCGCTCAATATCCGAGATAGAGCTAACATATTTGGTTGGGTTGATGTGAGGTTGTGACTCTGGGTTTCACGCTTTTCCGATCGTCAGACAAACTGATTATTTTTTTTTAAATTTCAAAAAAATTAATCAACTCGTCTGACGATCGCAAAAACGTGAACTCCAGGGTCACAACCTCACATCAATCCAACCAAATATATATATATATACATTTTTTTTTCTTTTAAATATGATTCCATCGCAACACAGAATTTACTATGTTCGAAACTGGTCAGCTGTATTTAAGTTTAATTCCAATATTAAACCTTAACGACTGGTTGGCAGTTTCATCCTCAAGTGTTGTTTTGGCATAACTAGGGTATGGAATGTTCTATTCATTTATAGTTTTGAATGGAGGTTTGGTTTGGGGTTTGTTTTTTCTTTATGAAGGTGTCACTACTTTGATGGAAGTAGGGGTGATTGTGGGATGTCAAGTTTTTGGAGTCGTGTAAGGTTGGGTTGTTTTTTTGTTCTTTTGGCTGACAACAATGTCTATTCTTATCAGACTCCCTGATAAAACTCTAACTGATTGATGTTGTAGTTCCGTTTTTCTTTTTTATTACTAGTTTCGACCAACATCGCCATCATCATGAGAGAAAAAAATGTTTCTGCTTGCTGGTGGCAGTAAACTACAGAAATGAATATATATATATATATATATATATATATATATATATATATATATATATATATATATATATGAACTAGCAGCATTACCCGGCGTTGCCTGGGTTTATTCGAAAAAAGATCACGAACCTCATCCAGTCTGTAAAGTTAAAATAAAGAAGATTTTTCTTCAGTGCCTCTTATTTATATGGCGAAAAATTACAATAACATGAAGTGTGAAAACATTTATAACAGGAGAAAGTTGTTTTTTACAGAAGCACAGAAGATGCTATAAATATATAAAAAGGATACTGCTACAAAATACACTTGAAAAGCAATTGAGGCATCAAGGGGTTTATAGGGTCATCCTGGGGGAGTCCCCTCATGCATTTTTAAAAATCTGACAAGCGATTTCTTTCTCATTGTAAGAGCGTAACAAACATGCAAAATTTCATCAAAATTGAATTTTTCGGGGGTCCCTTTAAGGCACCGTGGTGGTCCCAGTGTCGAGAGAAACGTAAATCAATATAGCGTATAATAAGTTTGACAGTAAGTTGCATACACTTATCAAGTTTCAGTAAAATCGGCCTCAGGGTTTAGACTTCAAGACTGAAAGTTTAAAAACAACCAAATGAATGGAAATTCGCATTTAAACATTATATTTATCGATTATCGGTTATTGATTTTTGAAAAAACGACTAATTTTTTGCCCAGACAGTATTGAGTACAATCTATGTTCCAAATTTGGTGGAAATACGCCTGATGGTTCTCGAGTAGTTCGCGAACACACACACACACACACACACACATACATATAGTCAGTTTCATATATATATATATATACATATATATATATATATATATATGTATGTATAATAATAATAAATAATAAATTTCCTAGAATGTGGCGTTATCTATATATATATATATATATATATATATATATATATATATATATATATATATATATATATGTATGTATGTATATATATATATACATATATATATACATATATATATATATAGGTATGTATATATATATACATATATATATACATACATATATATATATGTGTATATATATGTATATATATACATACATACATATATATATATATGTATATATATATATATAAATATATACATATATATATATATACATACATACATATATATATATATATACATACATATATATATATATATATATATATATATATATATAACGCCACATTCTAGGAAATTTATTTTAAATCATTTCTGATATATTTATTTTATTTTTAATCATTTGGGGATTTTTTATTTTATTCTGTATCATTTGTGACATTTTTATTTTAAGATATTTTATTGTCATACGTTATTTACATAGACAGAAATGCTCTGTTTATAATAAACGGTATTAACAGCATTTGAACATCCGAAAAATCTCTTAGTTGTCGTCTGTCCACTTTTGTAGCTAAACTGCAGGAAAAAGACTCGATTATTGTCGGAGGTACTTTTATTTTATTTTCTATCATATGTGATATTTTTATTTTATTTTAAATCATTTGTCATTTTTTTATTGTATTTTTAATCATTTGCGACATTTTCCTTTTATTTTGTACTTATTTGTGTTATTTTTATTTCATTTTAAATCATTTGACATTTTGATTTCATGTTAAATCATTTATGACACTTTATTTTATTTTTATCATTTGATAATTTCTTATTTTAATTTGTATCATTTATGACATTTTTATTTTGTATCATTTGTGATATTTATTTTAAATCGTTTGTGACATTTTATTTTGTATTATTTGTGACATTTTTATTTTATTGTAAATGATTTTTGATATTTTTATTTTATTTTGTATCATTTGTGACATTTTGATTACATTTTAAATCATTTGTGACATTTCGATTTTATCTTCAGTAATTTTTTATTTTTTTTGTATCATTTGTGATATTTTTATTTTATTTTAAATCATTTGCATTTTTTATTTTCTTTGTTGAATTCCCTTAATCTTTCATTCATTAATCCCATTAATCTTTCCTTCATGCATTCCCTTAATCTTTCATTCATTAATCCCCTTAATCTTTCATTCAAGAATTCCCTTAATCTGTTCATTCATGAATTTCATTAATCTTTCATTCATGAATTCCATTAATCTTTCTTTCATTAATCCCATTAATCTTTCATTCATTAATCCCCTTAATCTTTCATTCATTAATCCCATTAATCTTTCATTCATGAATCCCCTTAATCTTTCATTCATGAATCCCCTTAATCTTTCATTCATGAATTCCCTTATTCTTTCATTCACGAATTCCCTTATTCTTTCTTTCATGAATTCCCTTATTGTTTCATTCATGAATTCCATTAATCTTTCATTTCTTTCATCGTTTCATTTCTGCGCTGATGGTATTTTCTCCATCATTTTTTATTTCTCTTTCCTTCTCATTCCATTTCATTAGTGACTTCCCGTCTCAACTCGTTCCCGCATATTTTCTTCACTAATTTCATTCCTTTATCCGCCGCCATTTTCATTCACTCCGTTATTTTTCAAAATTGTTTTCAACTTTATTTCTTTCTTTTCATTTGCATTGATATCATTTTCTCTTCTTCACTATTCATTCGTTCCGACAAAACGAAGTTAAACATAATTTGACACTTGATCCCCAAATTTTGATTCCAGACTTGGATGGCCTATTTTGGCTTTTGGTTCGTTTGGCAAGCTGAATCAAATTTAGAAAGATAAATACAGAAGATTTGTAATATTAGTGAAGGGATTATAGACAAAATCTGACATCATTGCAAGTTCCGACTTCCGCCATCTTGAAACTGACTTACTCTTAAACTTCCCATTCTCCAATACTTGTTTTACCGATAAGAAAACTAGACAGAAAAATAATATAGGCACCTCAGAACTGTCCATAATCACCTATCTGATAACAGGTCTAATAGCTTATGAAAATGGCCAGTTCTTTAAAGCCGATTTTAAGTCGGGAGCAATATCTTTGGGCCAGAACCAAATTCAATGAACTGTTTGCCTTCAGCTAATTTTTTCGACTACTGTTCTCTTTTGTAGTCAAACACACAAACACAGCGCTAACATCTTTCTTAAAGGTTAACAGTAAAAATAATTTCAAATTGGAATAATCTCAGACCGGCGGCCCGCACATTAGACTGATAGATAGCTATGAGGAGCTTGTAAAAGGGAGATATATACAATAGGCAGAGATAGAGTGCGAGGAGGAGAGGAATGGAAAGAGAGATGGAGACTTTGATAGATTTGAACAAATATCGGGTATAACAATAAAGAACGCACATCAGAACATTCGGGAACATCTGACTGAAAAGATGCATAAAGAAATTGTGAGATAGATAGATAGATAGATAGATAGATAGATAGATAGATAGATAGATAGATAGATAGATAGATAGATAGATAGAGAGATAGAAAGAAATAAAGCGAGTGTGATTAGATAGATAGATAGATAGATAGATAGATAGATAGATAGATAGAAAGAAATAAAGCGAGTGTGATTAGATAGATAGATAGATAGAAAGAAAGAAAGAAAGCGAGAGTGATTAGATAGATAGATAGATAGATAGATAGATAGATAGATAGAAAGAAAAAAATAAAGCGAGTGTGATTAGATAGATAGATAGATAGATAGATAGATAGATAGATAGATAGAAATAAAGAAAGCGAATGTGATTAGATAGATAGATAGATAGATAGATAGATAGATAGATAGACAGAAAGAAATAAAGCGAGTGTGATTAGATAGATAGATAGATAGATAGATAGATAGATAGATAGATAGATAGATAGATAGATAGATAGATAGAAATAAATAAAGCGAGTGTGATTAGATAGATAGATAGATAGATAGATAGATAGAAATAAATAAAGCGAGTGTGATTAGATAGATAGATAGATAGACAGATGGATAGATAGATAGATAGATAGATAGATAGATAGATAGATAGATAGATAGATAGATAGATAGAAATAAAGCGAGTGTGATTAGATAGATAGATAGATAGATAGATAGATAGAAAGAAATAAAGCGAGTGTGATTAGATAGATAGATAGATAGAAAGAAAGAAAGAAAGAAAGCGAGAGTGATTAGATAGATAGATAGATAGATAGATAGATAGAAATAAAGAAATAAAGCGAGTGTGATTAGATAGATAGATAGATAGATAGATAGATAGATAGATAGAAATAAAGAAAGCGATTGTGATTAGATAGATAGATAGATAGATAGATAGATAGATAGATAGACAGAAAGAAATAAAGCGAGTGTGATTAGATAGATAGATAGATAGATAGATAGATAGATAGATAGATAGATAGATAGATAGATAGAAATAAATAAAGCGAGTGTGATTAGATAGATAGATAGATAGAAATAAATAAAGCGAGTGTGATTAGATAGATAGATAGATAGACAGATGGATAGATAGATAGATAGAAATAAAGCGAGTGTGATTTGATAGATAGATAGATAGATAGATAGATAGATAGATAGATAGATAGATAGATAGATAGATAGAAATAAAGCGAGTGTGATTAGGTAGATAGATAAATAGATAGATAGATAGATAGAAATAAAGCGAGTGTGATTAGATAGATAGATAGATAGATAGATAGATAGATAGAAAGAAAGAAAGAAAGAAAGAAAAATAAATAAAGCGAGTGTGATTAGATAGATAAATAGATAGATAGATAGAAAGAAAGAAATAAAGCGCATGTGATTAGATAGATAGATAGATAGATAGATAGATAGATAGATAGAATTAAAGCGAGTGTGATTAAATAGATAGATAGATAGATAGATAGATAGATAGATAGATAGATAGATAGATAGATAGATAGATAGAAATAAAGAAAGAAATAAAGCGAGTGTCATTAGATAGATAGATAGATAGATAGATAGATAGATAGAAATAAATAAAGCGAGTGTGATTAGAGAGATAGATAGATAGATAGATAGATAGATAGATAGATAGAAATAAATAAAGCGAGTGTGATTAGATAGATAGATAGATAGATAGATAGATAGATAGATAGATAGATAGATAGAAATAAAGCGAGTGTGATTTGATAAATAGATAGATAGATACATAAATAGATAGATAGATAGATAGATATAAATAAAGCGAGAGTGATTAGATAGATAGATAGATAGATAGATAGATAGATAGATAGAGATAGATAGATAGATAGATAGATAGATAGATAGATAGATAGAAATAAAGCTAGTGTGATTAGATAGATAGATAGTTAGATAGATAGATAGATAGATAGATAGATAGATAGATAGATAGAAATAAAGCGATAGATAGATAGAGAGATAGATAGATAGATAGATAGATAGATAGATAGATAGATAGAAAAAAAAGAAAGAAAAATAAATAAAGCGAGTGTGATTAGATAGTTAAATAGATATATAGATAGATAGATAGATAGATAGATAGATAGAAATAAAGCGAGTGTGATTAGATAGATAGATAGATAGATAGATAGATAGATAGATAGATAGATAGATAGATAGATAGATAAAATGTACTAACCAACTATATTGAAGTTGTCTTTTTCTCTCTCACTCTCTCTATCGTTCTGGACAACAAACTAAATCTCTAAATAACAAGTTCACCGACACCAAATGTTCCAAAGTCAATTTATTGTACGAATACACTGAACGATTACGACATTAATAATACCGAAATTGGAGGCTTTAACCTTTTTATTTATCTTCTGCGAGTAGACTTCTGCGAGACAGTCATTTCCATGACAGCCGGTAAAACTTTACATTTCGTGTCCGTCACCCCGTAATTTGCAATAGAAGACGAATATTGTATTTTGGCGTCTTTGTTTCGAAAAGGTGTGGATGGTTCACACAGCTAGAATGAATGCAAACGAATACTGTGAGACGGAAGTCTGAAATTAGAACATAGTAAATTACACGAAAAATTTGAGAATATTTGAGCCATCGATCATTTTAAAATATACGGGGTTGGGTTTGTCTATCTCAGGAGTTGACTGCGATTTGACTCGTATTTACTGGTCAAGCCACTGCGGGCTAGATGCGGAACAAGTTGGATGTGGGGAACCTGAACTGTTCCACCGGAGCCACTGGTCAAAATGTCCACAGCATAAGCGGGCTCGAGTATGTAGCAGACCGAGGGGTGAAAATGTGAGGAGATATCTCTGCGTTAAGATTTCCTGCTAGTCGGTCCAGCTACATAGGAATGTTGGACTATAATTAAGTCCAAAGAAGACAAAGAAAACAAACACGACCGATATATATGGGTAAACAAATATATATTAATACACGAAGACATGAAAAGTTACATAGTGTTTGTATGGAGAAGTTATGTGTGCGTGTGTTGTGTTGAGTGTCCATACGTACGTGTATTGTCCTTAGCGTGTTCCCAGAATATGGGAAACGCTGTATCTTTGAGATGTCACATATTGGCCTAAGTGAAAAAGAGAAAGTTTTTCCTCGCCTCCGCGCGAGGTTGCGGCCCAAGGCCTGAGTCGAAAGAGAGATTTTACCTCATCTCCACGCGAGATGGCCGCCCAAGGCCTAAGTCGGAAAATAGAAAGAGAGAAGGGTCAGCCAGTATTTATACTCGTGGGAGAGAGACCCCTGTTGAAGGATTAAGGAAATGAGGAGGAGCTAACTCCGACAAGTACAGTATATTTCTGTGTTTCTCAGCCGAGTCTCTATCCCAAAACAAAAACCCGTGTCACCCCCTCGCCCGAAAACAGACGTCTTGTCTTGTATTGTCTTGTCGCGATCCTGGAACAGACTGAGATATGGCTGTTATTTACCCAAACCTTCCCACAAAGCGAGATGTGGCACAAGACCGGTTTTTATGTGGGGCGATTCCTCTTCAATCCCGCATACAAGGGGATTGGGTTTGTCCTCACCCCCAGACGAGACTCTACCCGAAGGCATAGCCTTGGATGGGTTCCTCTCTGCATTTGTTCCCATCTTCTTAGTGCAGAGTCTTTTATTCTCTGCTATATACTGGCACTGGATTTGTCTTCTTTTCATTATAGAGAGATTTTAATACCTTATTTACATTAATAGCGATAATAACAACAAAAATTTCAATATGAGCTCTGGTAAAAACATTGATGATAACAGCAAAAATTCCAATATGTGCACTGTTAAAAATGGTTGCTGAAGCCATTAAGTTTATAATTCCCAGAAATTAGTACATTGATGTTCCCAAGGGTACATGACGCAGTGGATAAAAGGGTTGGTTAGATCCAGAGACAGGTCTCAAAGAGTATGAGTTCAATACTCGCTTATGGCAGTGGAGAACTTGGAGAAGGGAATTAACTGCATAGTTTCCATCTAGCATGAAACAGGCTGTCGCTTCAAACTGTTGACTTATATATATGTGTATTAAGAAATGGACTTAGTCCGAAAATTATTTTAGTATATTTATACGTCATATTTTATAAATACAAATATTTAAGTTAATGCTCTGTTTAGAATAACCAGCATTAAGAACATTTATCAGCATAAATGTCCTAGAAATTTCATAGGAAGTATGTGTTCCCCAACAGGAATCGAACCTGTATCCTACACTGACTCGTCATATAGACTGATATGCTATACCATGTAGCTAAGCAGGCGCTTCCTCTGTAGTTAAATGGTATAGCGCGTTAGTCTATACGGTGTTTCTCTGTTGGATACAGGTTAGATACCTATCGGAAAACAAATATTTTCTATGAAATTTCTCGGACATTCAGGCCGGTAAATGTTGTTAATACTGTTTCTCATAAACTGAGTATTTACTTAAATATTAGTATCTATAAAAATGACGTATAAACAATGTAAATATAAAAATAAATGGCAGTATTTTTAGGTATGCTTTTTTTAAAAGCTGTGATTACGAAGGCACGGCAACACGAAAAATTAACTGATGCGAAAAGAACTCCCAAATTTGTTGGTGAGATCTCGGCCATTGGCAACGATTCCCCCAAGTCAATCAAGTCCATGGCCTTGTGTTTGAGTTTCTTATCAGGCAGCGTTAGGGTTAGAAGATTTTCGGAATTTCTCATACAAGATGAGAAAGGGCCAATTTTTATCCCAATCCTTGAAGGACAAAAGGAAATATTTCACATACGCCTAAAATATTAACTGTAGCTAAATGGTATCGTGTATTAGCCTATACGGTGTTTCTCTGTTGGATACAGGTTAGATACCTATCGGAAAACAAATATTTTCTATGAAAATTTCTCGGACATTCAGGCCGGTAAATGTTGTTAATACTGTTTCTCATAAACTGAGTATTTACTTAAATATTAGTATCTATAAAAATGACGTATAAACAATGTAAACATAAAAATAAATAGTAGTATTTTTAGACATGTTTTTTTTTAAACATATGTGGCGGGCGGCTGGTTGAGTGTTGCCGTTTTGTGTTGCCGGTTGAAGTATTGGTGTTAATTGGAACTTGAGTTTAATTTTGGCACCCAGTCATCTTAATCGCCAATGGCAAAGCGTCAAAGACATCATTTGCATCGACACCAGACGAAGAAATCATGCAATGTTCCGTGTGTTGGTAATGCCGAGGAGCTATTATATTCCTCTGGTTTTGCTCTTTTACCGACCAGTTATCCGACTTTCATCCGTTCACTTTTCACTTTCTCTCCATTCACTGAAATATTTCCTTACCAATCACATTCGAAGCATCTTGACTCTCCTCTTTCTTCCTTTCTTTCTTCCCTCTTCCTATCACCTCCTCTGCGCTGTTTCTGGCATTCTCTCTTCTAGCCGAACTATTTACCGCCCCTCAGCTATTCTTATTCTTTTTTTATCACCTCCTCGCTTCCCACCCTCTTTTTCTTACCCTCTGTCTTTCTCCTATTTCTATGCTTACCCCTTCTTTCTGTTTCTCCTATTTTTATAACGTCATCATTTTGAGCATACAGCTGACTCTCCTCTTTCTTCCCTTCGTTCTTCCCTCTTCCTATCACCTTGCTGTTTCTGGCATTCTCTCTTCTTATCTTTTTTTTTTCCTCCCCCAGCTATTCCTTCTTTTCTTTCCGTCCTGGGTAAGACGATAAATTACATCCGCGTCCTGGGCACAACGATAAACTACACCTGATAGTAAGGCCTCAGATCAGGAGGTTTTTATGAACGTGAAACTACCTCTTAATTATTGATGTTCCCAGGTCCGCCCTGACCTGGAGTGGTAGCATCTGTCCGGGTCCCAGTTTTGGGCAAATAGTTAAACCCTAAAAGGGGTCAAAACACTATGAAAGTGTAAAAATAGGTTTTAATACCAGCAATACATTTTTGAAAAAAAATATTACCAACAATATAGTTTGGAAAGAAATATTACCAGCAATAAAAATCTTGTCGTCATTAAATAACCCATTGACGTTAATATGTCGTAAAACAAACTAAACCTTAACTCTTCTCCTTTTGTCAGATCCTCTCTTCCTCCACTGTTTTTCTTACTCCCCTCTTTCTATCCTTCCTCTTTTTATGACGTCATCATTACGTTATGTCCCTTTTTCTCTTATCTCTTACTTATATCTTCACTTCCTCCCCACCTTCATTTACTTCCTCTCTTCCTTTCACTGACACTTCTCTTTTCCTTGCCGTCTCTCTTTCCCACCTCCTTGTTTCCTTCCCTCGAATCTTCTACCGCCTTTTTTTCCTGCTCTCTTCCTCCTAACTTTTTTTGCATTCGAGCTTCTTCCTTTTTTATTCTTACATCCCTTCGCCCGACCAGCGTTTTTTATATCCAATCTTCCTTCCTTTTTATTTTCTTGCCTCCTCTCCTGCCATTTTTTCTCGCATCCAATCCTCCTCTTCTTTTTCTCTTGCCTTCTCTCTTCCTACCCGCTTTTTTTTCTTTTACATCCAGTTTTCTTCCCCTTCTTGCTTGCATTCAATCTTCTTTCCTTATATTCTTCCTCCTCCCATTCTCTATCTTTTTTGCAGCCATACTGCCCCCCGCCCACGGCTTTTCATTCCCTCCTATCTTCCTCCATTTTTTCTTGCATCAATTCTTGAACCCAGTTTTTCTTGTCTCGTCGCTCCCACGCTCTATTTTAGCACCCCATCTTCTTCTTCTTCTTCTTCTTCTTCTTCTTCTTCTTCTTCTTCTTCTTCTTCTTCTTCTTCTTTACAACCTGTTTTCCTCCCCTTTTTATAAATCCCAGCCTTCGTCTTCTCTTTCTCTTAATTTCTAATTTTTTTCCATTTTTCTTTCTTTCTTTTTTCTCCCTTTACATTCTCTACTCTTCGCTTTATCTTATCTCTTTTCGCTTCTTTCTCTTATCTTCTTCTTCCTGTCTCTCCTTTTTGTTTTCTTCTTCTTCTTCATCTTCTTTTTCTTCTTTTTTTTCTTCTTCTTCTTCTTCTTCTTCTGCTTCTTCTTCTTCTTCTTCTCATTTTTCTCCTTCTTTTCATTTTTCTTCTTTTACATCTTCTTGAACATCTTTTCATTTTTTCTTTTTTTCTTTTCTTCTCATTTTTCTACTTGTACAATTTCTTATTTTTCTTATTTTTCTTCTCCTTCTTCTCCTTCTTCTTCTTCTCATCTTCTTCTACAATTTTCATTTTTCTTCTACAATTTCTTATTTTTCATCTTCTAACATTTTCTTATTATTAGTTTTCTTCTTCCACATATACTTTTTCTTCTCATTTTTCTTCTACATCTTCTTATTTCCTCCTCCTCTGCTTCTTCTTCTTCTTCTTCTTCTCATTTTCTCCTTGCTACATCGTCTCCACATTTTTATTTTTCTTCTTCTATATCTTCTTGTTCTTCTTCTACATCTTATTTTTCGTCTTCTTCTTCTTTTTCTCATTTTTCTACTTCTACATCTTGACATTTTTCTTCTACAACTTCTCATTTTTCTTCTTCTCCATCTTCTTTTTCTTGTTCTTCTTCTTCTTCTTCTTCTTCTTCTTCATCATCTTTTCATCATCTTCTTCTTCATATTCTTCTTCTTCATCATCATCATCATCATCTTCTTCTTCTTCTTCTTCATCTTCTTCTTCTTCATCACCATCTTCTTCTTCTTCATCATCATCATCATCATCTTCTTCTTCTTCATCATCTTCTTCTTCATCATCATCTTCTTCTTCTTCTTCTTCTTCTTCTTCATCATCTTCTTCGTCATCTTCTTCTTCATATTCTTCTTCTTCTTCTTCATCATCATCTTCTTCATCTTCTTCATCATCTTCTTCTTCTTCTTCATCTTCTTCTTCATCATCTTCTTCTTCTTCATCTCTTCTTCTTCTTCTTCTTCATCTTCTTCTTCTTCATCTTCATCTTCTTCTTCTTCTTCCTCTTCTATACGCCATGTCATTTTAAATGTGGCAAATGATAGTTCTCTTCATTTTCCTCCTTTTATTTCTCCAATCAAACCATGGCCCTTTACCATCCCTCATTGTCCTTTATCTGCTATCCATTTAATCAAATCGCTGTAAACTTTATAAGTTCATTCAAAATATGAGACCAGATAAAATCTTTGAGGATGAAGAATAATATAAGGTTTGTGTATTTGGTTGTCCTCTCCCAGAAAACCTGACCCCCCCTCGAAAAAATGCTCACCTTCAGTAGATGTCAGTGAACGACGGCCAGTGCGTTCGACCAGGTAAAAATCGACGAACGTGCCAAGGACATTTATCAACGTTGGAATGGTCGCCAGCCAGATAGTGACGGTGCGGCCGTAAACTCTGCCATATTCAAAAGCGTGCCAATGTAGAAGCTGACGATTCAAAGAACCTGTTCAACAAAAAAACATTCATTTTTTCTTTCATTATTCGGTTTGTCAGGCAACAAGATGAGCAGCCTGGTTATGTAACGATTTTGTACGAAGTTGGAAGAGATAGATACATAGTGTTTCTGTAGCGTTTAAGAATTTGGTCAGATGTGTTAAAAGGAAAAGAAAATTCGCCTAAATTTAACATAATTCAAGAATAAAGATTTTATATAATAAATCAAATAAACATGAGGCTAAAAAACATAGGGATATATATATATATATATATATATATATATATATTACAAAGAGTCAATCATACCTTGAATCAATCAGCAATATGAAAGCGATTATTGTCGAAATCACTCATATTGCTGATTCAAGGTATGATTGACTCTTTGTAATGTAAATATATGCTGCCTATTTTATTATATATATATATATATATATATATATATATATATATATATATATATATATATATATATATATATAAAAGTGAACATAGAAGTCAACACTTAGAGGTGACAGTCTGTTTCATGCCAGATGCAATCGTCAGGCCACGAGCGCTGTTATTTTTCTCGGCTATTTATATATACGGGTCAGTGGTGCATTGTGTGAAGTCTATTTTGGCGGATATTTTACCGGAAGTCGTTTATTTGTTTATTTATTTATTTGTGTCAAATTATTATGCTTGTTTTTATTTAATTTTATTTTTGTTTTTTTTATCTTACATATTTATTTTATTTTTATTTTGATCGTTTTTTTTATTAACGCAGTAAGAATTTGTTTATATAGCTTACTGTGGGTAGAAAAACCGATCAAAATAAAAATAAAATAAATATATCTATCTCTGATATTGAGCACTTTATCCCATAAATATAGCACACATTAAGACTATATTTCCTCACATATATATATATATACATATATATATATATATATATATATATATATATATATATATATATATATATATATATATATATATATATATAAACCCTTCTTTAAATCTTCTTTCTGTTAAATTTTAATGCCCCCTCCACCTTTGGACCTCCCTGCCTCTCTCGTCTGTTCCCCCTCGATATAGATCTCAGGTCCTCCCACACTGTCACACATACTCTCACTAATTTTTCCCGGAGTTGTTTTTTCCTGTTTTTTCTGATTTCTTTTTGAATCTGTAGGGCTGATGAATTGGATCGTTCTTACGATTCCAATGGAATAAATTATGACCATGGAATATTTATATATATATATATATATATATATATATATATATATATATATATATAGTTGAGTTGGATTGATGTGAGTTTGCTATTTGCGATCGTCAGACAAACAGATTAAATTTTCAAATTTTGTATTTATATATTGTTATATATATCGACGTTTTTATGAAAGTGTGAGGAAAAATTGTCGTCGGAACACCACTTATACGTACGCAAGCATTCAGCGACGAAAATAGACAAACTTTCTCCGTTTTGACACCGCACCCGACGAAAGATGTTTCGCGATACAAATCAACATTGACTACAGCGACCAAATGCGTACGTTTTGCTCAAAGACACATGGATGCGTGTATGTATGTCTGCGTACGTCAATGAGTGAACGTGCAGATATGTATGTTTGCGTAAGTATGGGTGGCGTCCCAACAACAATTTTTCCACCCACTACCATAAAACCACCGATATACGCAACCATATGTAATTCCAAAATTTAAAAATTAATCAGTTTGTCTGACGATCGCCAATAGCGTGAAACCCAGGGTCACAAATTCACATCAATCCAACTAAATATGTTAGCTCTATCATTGATTTTGAGCGCTTTCCAATAAGTACCACGCATATATAATATATATATAATATATATATAAAAAAATTGCATATATATATATATATATATATATGTGTGTGTGTGTGTGTGTGTGTGTTTGAGTGTCTGTGTGTGTGTGTGTGTGTGCGTGTGTGTGTGTGTGTGTGTAAACCGGATAATAGGCGAGGCTATCTACTCCTATTGAATGAAAAATGGAAAAGATAGAAAAAGTAAAATAAATTATAAAACTCTATCACCAATATATTTTATCATCTACATTTTTTTACGAAATATATATATATATATATATATATATATATATATATATATATTTATTGTCATCCACAGACAGACTGTTTCGTTGTTTCTTCAGCTAGCTAGGATCGAAAACCTTCAGTCGGAAATTCTACCACTAAGCCGTCGGCGCATGGCAGGGATGAAGGTGAATTTTAGCGTATTTATTTTTAGATAAACAGACACTGACCGATATATATATATATATTGTCATCCACAAGCAGACTGTTCCGCTGTATCACAGCTCATCAGTGCGGCTAGACGTCCGGTTGCCTCTAGCTAGGATCGAAACACGACTGAATTAGGCATCAGTCGGGGGATTCTACCAATAAGTTGTTGGCGCACTGCCGGGATGATAGTGAATTTAAGGGTATTTATTTTTAGATAAATACACAGTGACTGAGAGAACTCGATTCGATTTACCGAAGAGTTTTGCATTATTAGGCGTAATAGGCACTGTTTACAAAGCCACATTTTCTTCCCAGAGAGCTCAACTGAAATAAATTTTCCAGGCGTATATATATATATATATATATATATATATATATATATATATATATATATATATATATATATATATATATAATCTTTACTTTATATATCCTTCTCAGGTTTTATTTAAGTTTATTTAACAATCAGAAGATTCGGTAGAGTAAAATGGACTCTAACACATACATTGCTTAATCACGTTCACTGCTAGTTTGAGAGACTTTGTGTGGGGGGTATTTCTGTAGAAAATGGTATGTATGTAGATTTATGTAGAAAATGTCTATTCTCAGTTTTATGTAGAAAATGTCTATTCTCAGTTTTAACAACCAATCCGAAGTGAAACTGTTCTGTGCACCACTAAAATATAACTGTGGACCCCCAATTTGCTATTTTTGTTGGGGGGGGGGTGGACCCCAGTAATGTTACATGGGCAGCAGGGGCCATATGGACCTTGGTTGAGAACTACTGCTCTAGACAGAGGAAAATTCAGTGTCTATTATGTCTCTCTATCTGCCAGCGTGGCAACTCTGATTTTTTGTCGGGTAGACGGGTGCTACTAACATCAATTATTTTCTGTTATTTTCTGTTTTATATTTCGTTTGTATTGGGATTTAGAACCCCCCTTCATTTCACATCATCGTCAGATATATATATATATATATATATATATATATATATATATATATATATATATATGAAGAAATATAGTCTTGAAGTGTGCTATATTTATGGGATAAAGTGCTCAATATCAGAGATAGAGCGTGTGTAAATATAAAAATAAAAGTGAACATAGAAGTCAACACTTAGAGGCGACAGTCTGTTTCATGACGATTGCACTAGCATAAAACAGACTGTCGCCTCTAAGTGTTGACTTCTATGGTCACTTTTATATTTATATATATATATATATATATATATATATATATATATATATATATATATATATATATATATATCATGGGTTTAATTTTTAGGTTCCCTTTGTGGATGTGGTATTGTGGTATATGTAGGAGTCAAAGGTGAATTCTTTCGGTGAATGGTTTATTTGTATTGAATGAATGGGTCGTGAATCGGGTTAGCTAGGTATAGGACAGGTAAGGATAATCAACCTCATCCCAACTCCCCACTTTTTAGACCATGTGCCATACTTATTGTATTTTACAATCATAAATAGAATCTATCTGACAGCGCATTCGCAAAATCTTAATAAAGAATCGAACCTTCATCTCTCCCGGTGTACTTTTCTGATTTTTTTTCAGTTACTCTGATTATTCACCGCCCCCAAGTCCTTCTAACTGTCACCCCAAGAAGATATGCAGTGCTGAATATAGTTCTTATAAATCATAACTTTCATTATACACGCGTTTAACCTAATAATGGCTTCCAAATAAAAAAAATCTCTTCCGATTTGTTATAGGTCATTATTTCGTCCTATAAACAGAATGGTTGCACAAAAACACCTTCAGGAGTTCGGTGAAAATTGAAAATGCCGTAAGTGGAGGGCAGTGACCATGTCGCAACTCATGTCTATTTATTTTATAAGGAGATTGTTTGTCCTGAGGAAATCGGCTGTAGATATTGCTACTGTGGTCGACGAAATGTTCGCCTTGAATATTTCTGATACAAAAATCAAATTTAACCTAAACAAGGCTTCATTATGTGACCGATGACCTCGTAGAAAATCGTATCGTGTATTGAAACGCAAAGAAAAACATTTATATTATTTCCCAGGAGACAAAGACTCAAAGTTACAGGACCATTTATTGGGCTCAGAGGAACCGTAAATCAAACTATTGGTGTGGTTTAAGCCAGCTCGTGTAAGAGTTATGTTTAGGGGTTGCATGAGCTGTAAAGTTAAAGCAATTGTAACGACGGCATCATAAACACTGCGTTTGCGACAATATATTAAAAGAAAACTTGAAGACGCTTAATGTGTAGTTGGGGTAATTGATAGCTCCTTAGAATGAGAAATCTGTGTTTGAATTCCGCGACATTCACTTATTAGGAAATACCTACGGGAAAGGTATGAATCCAAATCCTCTGGCAAATATGAGTTAATCAGTGGTTCTCAACATTTTTTTTCTTTGGGCCGTATTTTCGAAATGAACATTTCCTCGCGCCTCACCAAATATTATGTGAGAAAAAATCCATTTAAAAATAAAAAAAAGAAGAAAGTGTTTCAGAGATATAACTGCGGATTCAAAGACAGAACTTCCGCCTCACCTGCTATCCTCTTCCGCCTTACCAGCTGTCCCCTATTCCTCGTCTGTTATCATTTTTCGCCTCACCAGATAACGACTTCCGCCTAGTCTGCTATCCTCTCCCGCCTCACCTGCTACACTCTTCCGCCTCACCTGCTATCCTCTTCCGCCTCACGAGCTGTCCCTATTCCTCGTCTGTTATCATTTTCCGCCTCACCAGCTATCCTCTTCCGACACGTCTGCTATCCTCTTCCGACTCACCTGCTATCCTCTTCCGCCTCAACTGCTATCCTCTTCCGCCTCAACCGCTACTCTCTTCCGCCTCAGCAGATAAATTCTTCCGCCTCGTCTGCTATGCTCATCAGGCCTCACCTGCTATCATCTTCCACGTCACCTTCTGTCCTCTTCCGCCTCACCAGATACTCTCTTCTGCCCCGTCTTCTATCCTCTTCCGCCTCACCTGCTATCCTCTTCCGCCTCACTCGCTATTCTCTTCCGCCTCACCAGATAACGTCTTCCGCCTCGTCTGCTGTCCTCTTCCGCCTTATCTGCTATCCTCTTCCGCCTCACCTGCTATCCTATTCCGCCTCACTGGCTACTCTCTTTCGCCTCACCAGATAACGTCTTCCGCCTCGTCTGCTATCCTCATCCGCCTCACCTGCTATCCTCTTCCGCCTCACCAGATACTCTATTCTGCCTCACCTATCATCCTCTTCCGCCTCAACCGCTATTCTCTTCCGCCTCACCAGATAACGACGTCCGCCTAGTCTGCTATACTCTTCTGCCTCAACTGCTATCCTCTTCCGCCCCAACTTCTACCCTCTTCTGCCTCACACGCCATTCTATACCGCCTCACCTGCTATTATCTTCCGCCTCACCAGATATCCTCTTCTGCCCCACCAGCTATCCTCTTCCGCCTCACCCGCTATCCTCTTCCGCCTCGTCTGCCATCCTCTTCGCCTCACCTTCTATTCTCTTCCGCCTCACCCATTATTCTCTTCCGCCTCACCAGATATCCTCTTCTACCTCATATTGTATCCTCTTCCGCCTCACCTGCTATCCTCTTCCATCTCACCAGCTATCCTCTTCCATCTCACTCGATATCTGCTTGCGCCTCACTCGCTATACTCTTCCGCCCACCTGATATCCTCTTCGGCTTCACCTGCTTTCCTCTTCCGCCTCACCCCCTATTCTCTTCCACCTCACCAGATAACCTCTTCCGCCACGTCTTCTATCCTCTTCCGCCTCACTTGCTATCCTTTTCCGCCTCAACTGCTATCCTCTTCCGCCTCACCCGCTATACTCTTCCGCCCACCTGCTATTCTCTTCCGCTTCACCTGCTATCCTCTTCCGCCTCACCCACTATCCTCTACTTACTCACTCGCTATCCTCTTCTGCCTCACCTGCTATCCTCTTCCACCGTAACTTTGAGGCGCGCCGCACCGTTTGTGAACCACTGAGCTAAATAATGGATTTTGTATAAAAATAAATCCGTTTATTCTCAAAAAATTGTTAACACAATATTCACCCATAAAAAAAATATGTCAAATAGGTATGCATATATCTCCTCACTATAACTGGCACCTTGTCTACAGTCACTTCCTCACAGACGTGTTGTGGCTTCCCTCTGTCTTTTCTACAAATATTTTCATGGCATCTGCTCTGACGAGCTACTTTCACTGGTAACGCAACTCCATGACTTTAATCATGCCACTAGAATGGCATTTCGGTCCAATCCTTTTACTGTTCAAAACTTTTAATTTAACGGCTTCTTCTACTCCAACGGCTTCTTCTCTCGCACTTCCGGACAGTGGAACTCCCTTCCTCTTAGTTGCTTCTCTGATAGCTATAACTTTCAAATATTCAAAAGTAATGTTAATCTACATTTTCTCATGCCTTGATCCTGATCCTCGTTCTTCTCTTTATCCTTTCCTCAAACACCCCTCTTTACTCTTACTCACACTCTCTGTAACCCCTTGCGTGCTAGTGGCACTCCTGACTTACTTGGGGTGAAATGCTTTAAAAATAGTAAAATGAAACTGATTGAATTCGGCTGGTCTGTATGTTTCTACACTTCTGTAGAAAAAATTTTTGAATAAGAATTTTTTTTTATTTCAGCATTTCAACGACATTATTCCTAGCTCAACAGTACCAATGAAGTTTATACAACCCCAAACCATGACTTCTGTCATCCAATCGATTATCTTTTGATACGAAATTTTAAAGTTATCGGTCCTGATCTTGCATCTCAGCTTTTCCAGTGCAGTAACGTAGTTTCCTTATAATTATTTTCATGGTAATTTGGCTTGTAAGCTCTTCTTTTGTACGGTAAATTTTTGAATTCATGCTTAATACTAGATTGGCGGTTGGGTCTCATTATTTTACTCTTATAAAGTAAGGTCTGTTCTAATGTTTTCTTTTCTCGCACATCTTGCCCAAGAAAGAATCTTCCAATATCTTGCCTTCTCTGTCAATTACGAGTTTCATTAAATATCGTTTTCTCAATTTCCTTCACCATTGCATCTCAGTGGCTTTATCGTCTTTCTTTGAGATGAAATGATATAAAAAATGTTTGTGGTTGGGAATAAAGAAAGCAAAAAAGTTGGATGCGCTTAGTTCCAAATAGATTTTTTTTGTTTTTATTTTGCTACTGACCAAATAAGTTTATTTATCCTAAGCGCAAAAGATCTTACGATCTCTCCAGGTTGAAACGGCGATTTCCGTACGAACACCGAAGTTAATCAACGTTAAGCCTAGTCAGTACCTAGATGGGTGACCGTTTAAGAATAACCACTGCTGTAATCTTGGTTAGAAACGAGTGGTTTAACGGATAACAGCTTGGGATTGTGAATCGGAAAACCATGTCCAGTTGCAGTCGGGTTCCTTATATTCACTTTCACGCAAATATCCTTCGGAAAGGTACGAATCCACCTCTACTCCATAGCTAAACCATTATTTATCTTTAAAAAATTTACAATGTATAAATATTTCTGTCTTGTGCAAAGAGATGATAATCGGAAGAAAACGCATCAATCACAAATTCTGTGCAACGGATATATATTCCCGTTTTTTATCTCGAGTTTAGTTGGTATTTTCAGACATTTTGTCCTTGTATATGGTCATATAGGAAAAGAAATGAGTAACTACCAACACCGAGGTTCGAACGTGACACTCTGGATTTATGAATATATGTTTTGAATATATGTTTTCCGCCAGGTGTATAAATATCGATGTCAGGCTACTGACTGCAGTGATCATTGAATGACTATTGAGTGGAACTATCCAGTCGAATTAGTGTGAATTATTGTGCGTCGATGATTAGGGTTTACCGGACATTAAGCCGAGCCGCTCTTCTAACAAGGTTTTAAGTGGTTACTTATCTGTGATTGACGTTTACTTCTTTGTTCTTAAGTATTTTGAATGGTTATATATGCCCGGTTTTATCTAGGGTTTAGCGGCATTTTCAGACATTTTGTCCTTTTATATGAAAATGAGTGACTGCCGACACCGAGGTCCGAGCTTGACATTCTGGATTTATGAATATATGTTTTCTGCCAGGTGTATAAATACTGGTGTCAGTCTACTGACTATAGTGAATATTGAGTGATTATTGAGTGGAACTATCCAGTCGAATTAGTGTGAATTATTGTGCGTCGATGATTTGGGTTTTGATTTAGGATTTACCGGACGTTAAGCTGAGCCGGGCTACTAACAAAGTAATCACTGAAATGGTTAATTATCTTTGGTTGAATTTTACTTCTTTGTACTTGTTAACTATTTATTTTCGGTTGTAATTAAATATAGTTTTATTTTAACAGTGAAGTCTTGATTTATACTTAATTATTAACAGCCACCGTAGATCAAAAAAAATTGTATGATAAGGTCTTTCAGAATTTAAAACATTCATTATATTATTTTTTTAAATTTCTTTAACGATAATCTTTTTTTCTTCATCAACAACATGGGGTTAAAAAATGACTGTTAATAAACGTTTCTTTTATGTTTCTTAATTATCTATAAAACAATTTTCCAAAAAGGAAATGATTTTCGAACGGGTCATCATGGCCGATGTGGTGTAATAATGATATCGACTCGGGATAAGGACTTACGTTCTTCTAAAAATTATACCCGATTTTAGAATAGCGCTTTTAATTGCGTTCTAATATATTATTATAATCGTTACGCAAAAATATATGACCCATTCCTAATCATCAATGTCTCCTCTTTGTTAATTATATATCAATCTCTTTTAGAATTTAACTTAAAACATTATTGTCAAATAGGAAGAAAATGAGCAACTACCGACACCAAGGTTCGAACGTGACACTCTGGACTTATAAATAGCGGTGTCAGGCTACTGACTCTAGTGATTACTGACTGATTATTGAGTGGAACTATCCTGTCGAATTAGTGTGAATTAATTTGAGTCGATTATTTGGGTTTTGATATAGGATTTACTGAACGTGAATCCCAGCTGCGCTTCTAACAAGGTATTCACTGAAATGGTTAATAATCTTTAGCTGACTTTTATTTGTTTGTTCTTGTTAAGTATTTATTTGCCATTGTAATTAAATACTTTTTTTTTATCTAAACATTGAAGTCTTGAGTTATACTTAACTATTAAAAGCCACAAAAATATATGACGGACAAAAAGTACGTCACAAATACATGTATGCTCCTTGTATATGTACGATCGTCTTTGTCAAGGTAATATTGATTATTGGTGGAGAAACAGTCATAGCATAATTTGGGACATGATTAACAACAGCTGCCTGTCTTCATCAAGCAATCTCCTGGTAAAACGAATACGCCTATCTGTCAGCTTGTATCGCCGACCTCACCGATTCTGTACACGTCCGACATTTATACTATTCTTGTGAACTGAGACACTTGAGGAAGTAGTCTTGTGATTATTTTTGTGAAGCTGTTTCTCGGCTGGGGGGAAATAAATAACACTTCTCTTCAAATTGGAATTCGATCCCCTTGAGAAACCACAATTGGAATAAACGTCTGTTAATAAAAACAATGTCTTCATAAGAACGGTGTTAACCCTACCTGCCAAATTTAAATCTCCACTTAGAAAGGATAATCAGTAACGATTTAAAACACCATCATCACAGGTTGTGGACGTGTGGTCGCTTTGCAGCTAACCAGTTCCTTCCACGTATCTGGGGTTGAGAGGAGAGATTTTAAAAAATTGCATAGTGTATCTTTGACCGGTAGACGTTGGAGAGTCACACACTCCTGCAGGTCAAACCACAGCTAAAGTCTTCTAAGCTATAAGGCTTGCCTTGATCACAGACATATGACCATTGGTTCCACCAGGAAGAACCCTCTGCCCTGGTCGTGAACTTGTGTGACAGAACTAATTTCAACTCGGAACCTGAAAAGGGTCATTTGCATTTCAAGATCCGCGGTCAGTTTTTAATAAGAAATGTCCCGAATAGTTCCATTTAGGTGTAATGTGCATGCTTAATTCGAAAATAATGCTTTGATAAAAATCTACCGTTTTGGAGTTATCGATAATAAAAGTTTGGACTCATTCGCGTCGCGGTGGGTGAAGTTGAAATTAATTCTGCGCCTCGAAGAAAATGGTAGTTTTACCGGAAGAATATTCTGAGTCGTAAAAATGACATCGTAATTGTCCAAATTTCTTTACGTTATTGTCAAACACTGCAAACATACAACATTCACCGACCGTACAAATAACCTCAAATTACGCCTCTATTCTCGTAAGCGTCGGTGTGCACAAAAACGGGAAAGGCTCATTATATGTTCGTATAAAAAAAAAGAAATCTGAAATTAATGACAAGGTAAGAAATGAAAGATTGTTTCCAATATATTTGAATGTTTATTAAAGAATTAACTTGCACCGACTAGTGGGTGGGTAGGTAGGTGACACTTGCAACAATTGCTACCTTTGACATGACAGACTGTGGATCGGCTATTTTTTTTTCAACTAACGAGAATTCTGACTGTTCCTTCTACCGCCTTCTGTCCATCTCTACATCACGACGTGTAGGTTCACTTGCAAACGGACGTTCCGGAACCAATCTCAATAACTAAACTAAATGTAACTGTTTATATAAGCCTGCGAACGGGAATTTCCAACGTCCGGTCAAGTACACTTGTTCACAAAGGTTTTTCATTTATTTCTTATTTTTTTCCTTTTGGTCAAACTACTTGAAGATCCTACTTCACAGGCTTTACTGATGGTTATAAAAAATACAAAACACTTAAGACTGAGATAAAATAATTTACCATCTTCTTTCATGTGAGTGCCCCGATCACAACCGTCATCTCACAACACAACGCTCAGGCTATTTTTGCATTCTCCGACCCTTAATCAAGCACAAAATATTTTTAAAATTCAAGAGCCTCTGGTGAGATTTGAGGATCTTTTACTTTAAATTAATTTCCATTCCAGGTTGCTTGATTAACGGTTATAGAGTGACAAAACGCCCTGAGCGTCGTGATAAAATACAGTAAACATAAGATGAAAAGAAAAAAAGAATTCCTAAGAAATATTAATGAAAATGCTAAAGTTACCGGCTGAGTCCGTCGAGGTCACCAATTTGTAGAGATGTCATCTCACAACACAACGCTCAGGCTACTTTTAATCAAGCACCAAATATTTTTAAAATTCAAGAGATTCTGATGAGATTTGAGGATCTTTTACTTCAAATTAACAATAAAGGAACAAAAATAACGCTTAAATTAATAAAGTTTAGGAACTATAGAGGAAAATTCTTCAGAATGACCATGAAAGTATTTATAGAAAAGGCAACATTACGGCGACGAGAAAGTGACTGAAGCCAAGATGCCATATTCTTCATTGATTTCTGATAGAAAGCCCGCTGTTAATTTAAAGGGATCTCCACATAATTATTAATCTTAGGTTATTTGGAGACATAGTAACTATTAGTTCAATCCCTGGTCTGAGCAGTGTGTTTTTGGACTCAATGGAAATGGGCGAGCCATAACTGAGTAGTACTAAAAATAAGAACTAGACGTGATATCTCTAGACATGGACACTGGAACGGGATCAGTCTACACCTACAGGGTAAATAAAGAGATCAGAATAGGTTACCTAGATTGATATACACCTGATGAATGCCGGGGCACAAAGGTCGAAACGTTGAACTGACAACAAAAATGAAGATAATAGTCCGAATGTAAATAGTATAAATGATAGGTTTCCTAAAACATAATTCAAACTTTTAAAATACATGTTCAGCAGAGAAATACAGATGAAACAAATAAATAATACCGTGGGTGAAGATGAAAAGAAAACACGTGCGTTTATTTTTCCTGCTAAAAGAAGGTTCAGCTACAAGAAAATGGCGGGCTTGAATTAAGTCCAACTGAAGATGAAGAAGACAAACAAGGCCGATATATATATATATATATATATATATATATATATATATATATATATATATATATATATATATATATAAACACATATATGTATTAAACAAAACAATTTTACAATTTGTGTGTGTTTGTTCTTTGGTGAATGTTCGTATTTTTGGTGAATGTTCGTATATATGTGTATGTGTGTATAATGTTCATGGCGTCTTCCCACAAAAGAGCTGACATTGTAGTCGCTGGAATGAAGAAATGAAAAAGCGGATTTACCTCACCTCCACGCGAGGTGGATGCGGCACGAGGCCTGAAGCAAAGCGAACGAGGCGAGAGGTCGCCCAGTATTTATAGTACAGGGAGAATGACCCCTAGTGACAATTTGGGAATTAAGGAGGAGCTAACTCCGACACCGCCATTTTTAACACTACTAAAAAAAAATCCTTTAAGTGAAGCATACGGAAGAAAAGGGTGACAGAATTACTTTCAACTCTGAACATTTGCATTTCAAGTCCCCCGCTCATTTTGTAATAAAAATTTCCCGAATCGTTCCATTTACGTTTAAATGTGTATGCTCAATTCGGAAATAACAAAGAAATTTTGATAAAATCTACCGTTTTGGAGTTATCCACAATAAAAGTTCGGATTCATTCGCGTCGCGGTGGGTGAAAGTGGAAATTAATTCTGCAGCTCGTAAACTTCAGTCTAGGAAGCAATCCGTTCAATGATGCCTTGTCACCGCCTCACTGTCTACATACATATTCATCGCGCCCAGTTTACAGCAGCGTTCTAGATGAGTGTCCTTCTAGCTCTTATATATGTCTTCCTTCATTTTTCTTAATAGTATCACCCCAAGCAAAATAAATAATGCAACTAAAACGCAATGCATTACTGGCACTTAAACCGAATGAGAAGACAATAAGAAAAGCAACATTCAGGATGACCGAAGAAGATATTTGACGTTGCATTTAAATTTTTGCTAGCAAAGCAAGAAACTGGAAGACAGGTAAACAAGCAAGAAGTGCGAGCAAAGAAATTAGAATAGAGCTTACGGTTTCATCTAATTACCGTATTTTCCAGCTCGTAAGATGCTGCGCCTTGGAAGACGCACCCTAATATTAGTAAGAATTTCTGGCGCTACGTGTTGTTTACATTAATCCCTTGTCCGATTTTGTTTGTATGGCAATGACATACTAGTCACAAGCAGAAAGGCTCTCGCCGCTGCTAAGTAAACAGAGCATGTTTAAGCTTGTGGCTCGGCTCCAGGAAGGTTTATAGTCTTGGAAATACTTGTAGCAGCTAAGTACTGTGGTTACATCGTATAAAAGGCTGAATTAGACAGATGCCTAATATTATAGCGTAATGACTCAGCATATAAACCTACTTATGTGTAAATTTATTTAGGTGTAAATGCGCATGATTAATTAAAAAAATACTCCCTCTGTTCCGAAATAGTTGTTCCATAGCCGGAAATCTCATGTGGAATATACTAATTCTTATAAATAATGTTGACCAGCTCATTGAAGCAGTGGAAGAAAGCTTCAATAAACTTCAGAAGTCGAAGCTTAACAATACTTTTCTAAGTTTGCAGTTAGCAATGGAACAAGTTATTTTAGTTAACGGCGATAACAACTATAAACTCCGGCACATGTCTAAAGAGAATCTTGAAAGAGAAGGAAAACTAGAAGTATCCATTTCTATTTCTGACGAGTTGTTAAAGTAAACCTTCCCAATTTATTTTTGTTATTAATTTAACTGTTTATGTATATCAGTTTCGATATATTTCACACTTATTTATATGACAATTCACTAATATTACTCATTTACTGTTGAGTATGGGAATAAATGATATTTTTTGTTCTATCTGGTGTTTTTTTTATCTACTGGAACAATTATTTTGGAACAACGTGAAAATTTTTTGGGTACAACTATTATCGGAACGGAGGGAGTAACAGATAAACAATGTCTTTATAAGAACGGTGTTAACACTACCTGCCAAATTTAAATTTAAATCTCCAATTAGACAGGATAATCAGTAACGATTTAAAACACTATCTTCATAGAGTGTGGTCGTGTGGTCGCTTTTCAGCTAACCAGTTCCTTCCACGTATCAGGGGTTGAGAGGAGAGATTTTCAAAATTGTATAGTGTATCTTTGACAGGTAGACGTCGGGGAGTTTAGGTTTTCAAAAATATATTAGTGAGGGAAAAAACAAAGAGTTAGAGAAAGAGAAGATAAAACACAATTCAAACTTAAAAATATATGTTTAGCCGAGAAATACAGGTGAAACAAATAAATAATACCTCCATTTTTTAACACTAGCTGTGGATTAATTAATAAAACTTTTATCACTAATCCATTATTATCGCCAAAGAAACAATTCTGACAATCTAAACATATTTTCTGGCTTTAAATAGCCTGCAAAGGGTTGATAAACCGTAGAAAACGAAGCAATCAATCAATGAAATACTGATAAGCTACACTGGTATGGTATTTATTTACATTCTCTGGAATATAAATTATAGAAACTATCTTTGCCACAAAGTGAGGGATCAGTTTATATACTCATTTTAATATAGAATTGATCCCCCAATTATATCCATGTCATAATTTTTTGTTTGCTGTTAAGCCATAGAATACGAATGAATCAATCAATGAAATACTGATTAGCTACACAGCTATGTCTTTTAAATTCATTTACGTTTTGGAATATAAATGTATAGAAACTACCCTGGCCACAAAGTGAGGGATCAGTATACCTATTGATTTAATATAGGATTGATCCCCCATTTTATATTCACATTATAATTTCTTGTTTGTTGATAAGCCGTCGAAAACGAATCAATCAATCAGTGAAATACTGATTAGTTACACAGGCATGTCTTTTAGATTTATTTACATTCTCTGGAATAGAAATGGATAGAAACTAGAGTGGTCACAAATTGAGGGATCAGTTTATATATCGATTTTAATAAAGAATTGATCCCCCACTTTATATAAACATTATAATTTATGGTTTGTTATTTTTTTAAATTCTGATTGTATGAATCCACCTCTTCCCTCCATCTATGGATTAATCAGTAAGACTTGTACCAAAAATTTCTGACAATCTAAAAATAGTTTATGTCTTTAATTAATCCGCAAAGGGTTGATAAACCGTGAAAAACGAAGCGAGCAAGCAATAAATCAAACGAAGTCGACGTAAATGTAATTCAAAAAACGTATGACTATTAATTTGACTTTATTCTGATTGAGTGATAGTTGCATAGCCTCCACCATCGACTGTAGGTTGTTTAGTCCACAAACCAGAATTAGTGAAGGTACAAAGTTGGATGCGTGTGACCAATTTCAATCTTTGGCTTGGATATTTAATTATCGTCGCACAGCGAGGTGAAATACTGGCAGTAAGACCCAAAGGTCATCGGTTTTCGGCTACAGTCTCTCCTTCCCGTAGGCTAATGACTAATTTGACACAAGAGGTTCGTTTCTACTTCGAAAAAGTATTTCGACATTATTAGGTCAGATCAAGTCTTTGGGTTTTGGTTTATTTGCCAGAATTTATAGATTTATTTAATTTCGAGTATTAATTTCCATAAAATTCTGCAGGCTACCGAATTTCTTTTGCTTTCGACTATCTTTTAAACCCCCGTCTCGCTTGTAATTCTTCACTTGTTTAATACTAAAATCCCTTGAGGATATCAAGAAAGGAACAAATACTACGACAGGATGTAAGTGATCATGGCTCTCCCCATTTTCCTATCCTTTGTAGCTCTTAATAAGTTTTTTTCCTTTTGTTATTTCTCACAAATCTACAATCCATTTACTCAAGATCAACAAGTCCGTTAAGCGTTGCTTTCTTTTTTCCCTCAATTTTTCCTGTGAGTATCCAGCGCCGCTTTCTTATTACTTGCCCCAGAAAATTCAACTGTCTCTTCTCGATGTTAAATTCCCAAGTAGGACGACACTTCAGTTTACTCCTGCCTCAAAAACAAATCTAACAAAACTAACCTGGCCGTTCGTCTCGAAAAGGACCTCCAATCGTTTGTGAACTGCGGCAGGAATTGGCTGGTTAACTTTAACGCCTCAAAAACAAAACTGCTCTCTATTAATCACCACAGGTATCCTTCCCTGCATCCCATTAGAATGTCTGACGCTCAACTTCAGAAGAGCACTTCTTTGCTGCTGCTCGATCTCATGTTGACTGCTGACCTGAGATGGAACAAATACATTGAGTCAATTGCTTCGTCCACCGCAATGAAAGTTGGTTCCCTGTGCCGCGCCAGGAAATTTTTCTCCCCGGAATCGATCCTTCAAATCTACAAATCAATCATTCGACCTTGCATGGAGTATTGCTGACATATACGGTCTGGAGCCGCTTCTGTTCGCCTCGGGGTTCTTGATAAGATCCAGAGACGGATATGCAATGTAATTGGTTCTGATCTGGCATCTCGTCTACAGTCGCTCTCTCACAGACGCGACGTTGCCTCGCTCTGTCTTTTTTACAAATACTTTCACGGTAATTGCTCCGAAGAGCTGCTTTCGCTGGTTCCCAGACTTCATGAATTCAAGCGTCCTGTGAGGCTGGCATCCCGTTCCCACCCTTTCACTGTTGAAACTGTTAAATGTAGCCGTCTCTTCTACTCCAATAGCTTTATATCTCGCACCTCTCGCCTGTGGAACTCCCTTCCCTTTTCATGTTTCCCTGATAGCTATAATCTCCAACTATGTAATGTCAATCGACGTCTCCAGGTGCCCTGATCTATTCTCTATCATTGTCTTCATCCTTTCCTCTATCACTCCTCTTTGTTCTCGCCCCTACTCTGAAAACCTTTTCGTGCTAGTGGCTTTCCGCCTTGCTTGGGGTTGAATGCCTAAAAAAAAATATGTTACGCCTTGCTTTCTTCTGTTCCTCTTTCCCTTAATCTGTCCTTTGAAGTTGAATAAATATGTGGAGAAAAGTCTTCTTTTATGTGCCGTGTCCCTTCAGGACGTAGGTGATCATGGCTCTCCACATCTTCCTATTCATTGTAGGTCTTAATAAGTTTTGTCGTTTTGTTATTTCTCCCAAACCCTGTTCTACCATCCATTTTCTCATGGTCAACAAGTATGTTAAGCGTTGCTTTCTTTTTTCCCTCAATTTTTCTGTGAGTATCCAACCCTCCTTCCTTATTACTTGCCACAGAAAATTCAACTGTCTCTTCCTGATGTTAACTCTGAATTTCCTTTTCGTTTTCATTTTGTCTAAAACCTCTAAACCTGTTTATATTGTTGTACTTATTTGATTTTACTATCCCCGATTTGTAATTTCCACTGTGGGCTCACCCCTTTTGCTGACAACTATGAATTCCTTCCCTTCTTGTAGTTTATATTTAACCCTTTCTTCTCGCTTTCCTTCGCTACCTTCTGTAGGGGCTTTTGTAGTTTCTTTTTCGTGTCTGCTAAATACATGCAAAAACCAGTTCTATCATCTGTACATTATTTCTGTTTGCGAACTGTAAATAAAGTGCAAATAAATGTTTATTTATTTTTCACTTTATTTCTTAACTTCAGTTATTTTGATAAAAATATATTGAACTGTGTATATTGATATACACGCATTCCTTTATTAATGCGCATTTGATTAATACCTTTTCAATTGATGCACTAAAATCTTTATACACCAAAATTCAATTAGTCATTCTTCAGTTTAACCATAGTAATTTAAAATTGTCGTTTATAGTTAGTCCTTTCTTCTTGCTTTTTGTTTCCACCTACTTAGTATTCTTTGTCAACTCGGTTCAAACGTAAACTGGTTTTAATAAATGGAACTTATAGATACGGACCTTCGCTAAGGATCATGGAGAAATGGTCGGTTCTTTCTACTGCTCCAGTAAATATCTGTCTCCCTCTGGTATGCTCTCTATTTACAAAAGCCAGATCAACCGAATATAAAGCACTGCTGCCATATCGTGACTGGCGGTACCTAGTCTTCACTTTCCACTCTTGTTAAAGTTGAAAAGCGTCTCCGCGGCCTTGTGGGTGATAAATTATTTGACCGCTCTTCATCCCCCTTTCACACAGACGTCAGCTTTTCGATACTCCCATGCAAAATGTTCCGACGAGTTACAGTCTTTATTTCCACCTTAACCTTCACGGTTAAGACTGACGATGACACGTAGACACAGAAGAATTTATTTCCTACACCCTTTTGCAAATGATCATCTACATTCTTGTGCAAATTAATTATACAGGAAGATGTGGAGGGATATGATCACCTACACCCTTGTGCAAATTAATTATACATGAAGATGTGGAGGTCTATGATCACCTACACCCTTGTGCAAATTAATTATACAGGAAGATGTGGAGGGCTATGATCACCTACACACAAATAAAAATTAATTGAAACGAAACGAATAATTCCGTTATTATTTAGTTTTTCCGTATTTTTCCAATGAAACATGGCCCAGTGCATATGTTAGTACTTCGTAGGTCCATTCCACGAAGTCTTTCCTTACATATCGACCACAGATACTCGATTAGATTTCAGTCAAGATAGTTTCAGGTCTAGTCTATAGTACTTTGATTTGGTCACTGGTCAATCTTGCCAGTGTCTTTGTGCAGCATTACAATTTTCGTACGCTTCCTTGGAGTTAAAAGAAATCTATATTCCATCGTAACAATATATGTTTGAATAATTACACCCTTGTAAATTAATTAAAGCAAAACAAATAATTCCGTTATTAATACTTTTTTCGCATTTTTCCAATGAAGCATGACCCAGTTTACATGTTAGTACTTCGTATGTCCATTCCAAGAAGTCATTCCTTGCAGATTGACCACAGATTCTCGATTGGATTTAAATAAGGAGAGTTTTCAGGGCCAGTTGATAGTATTTTGATTTGCTCATTGGTAAGGGATGCCAGTGTGTTTGTGCAGCATTACAATTTTCGTACGCTTCCTTGGAGTAACGTCCGTCGCAGACAATGGCCGCAGGACAACTAATCGACAGGCGAGCCAATAATGTCTGGGCGTGATAAAAATCTGATGCAATCACGGAACATAGATTTATATTACTGCACACAGCTTCAAATGACCTAATCTGAGGACAAAATAGAAATCGACTACACCATGTCACACCAGTCAGCCAGTTATGTACCATGCAATAATAAACGCGTAGGCGATCATGTATCTTTCAATACATGACTGACGAGGCATATTTTTCCCGCGGTACGTTGCTATTTCTTTCTGCGGTAGACCAGTTAACATCCAAGGCTATAGGACCTGTAATCTATCCTGTTATTTGCCCATAAAACTCGACAACTCCCTTGTGCGAATTCACTGAAACAGCCGCTTTAGTTTCCTTTCTTTCACCATTATTTTATCAATAGTTGGGGGAAGAAGAGGAGTCATATCTTTCGCATGGGTATTAGCACGTAAGTGAATGTAATGGATTCCACTGGAATTCGAACTCGGCTCTCCGATTCTTCAATAAGCGCTGCTATCTATTACTCCACCGTGCCTCCGTCACTGACCGTATAGTGAAAGAAAGGCAACTAAAGCGGCTGTTTCAATTAAATTGCACAAGTCGAGTTTGCTTTGTTGAAAGATGTCGCATTGAAGATTGTACTGCCAGACATCAGGACGGCAATGATGACCATTTCTTTCAGAAAACCAGTTATAAAAAAAAAAATAGGCCGACGTAATAGCAAGCAAAGATAAATATTTTATGTCCTTACACAGGCTTTATAGATGTCGTGTTTTTTTTTGGACATTATTTAGATAGGCTTGCTACTGAAATATATCGGGTACTGGGCAGACATTTTCAGGAAGTAAAAATTTGGTAGAGATTTGTTCGACTAT
>OZ038518.1:56715663-56723163 GCA_964036315.1 Acanthosepion esculentum | reverse complement strand
CACTCTCATCATAATATCTGTTATCTATTATTAATTATCAAAAATATCCGATTTCTTTTCCCAAATTCGCCAGGGAAATTTGAATATTATGTCTTTGTCTGAAAAGACATACAGATAGATACATAAAGAGACATAGATAGACAGGACTGAAATGGGTCAATTGATATGAAGAGAATGTGATAGATAGATAGATAGATAGATAGATAGATAGATAGATAGATAGATAGATAGATAGATAGATAGATAGATATGAAAAGAACGGTGATAGATAGATAGATAGATAGATAGATAGATAGATAGATAGATAGATAGATAGATAGATAGATAGATAGATATGGACAGGACTGAAATGGGTCAATTGATAGGAAGAGAATGTGATAGATAGATAGATAGATAGATAGATAGATAGATAGATAGATAGATAGATAGATAGATAGATAGATATGAACAGGACTGAAATGGGTAGATTGATATGAAAAGAATGTGATAGATAGATAGATAGATAGATAGATAGATAGATAGATAGATAGATAGATAGATAGATAGATAGATAGATATGGACAGGACTGAAATGGGTAGATTTGTATGAACAGACTGTGATAGATAGATAGATAGATAGATAGATAGATAGATAGATAGATAGATATGAAGTGCCTGAAATGGGTAGACTGGTATGAAGCGAATGTGAGACAAAAGTTAAGGAACGATCTTGTTAATACTTGATTGTGGACAAAATATCAACAAAAGTTAATATTTGGTCAACATCCCCTTATTTTCAATGACTTCTCTGCATCGTCGACCACATGATCTAATTAATTTCTTGAAAAATCAGCAGTAATTCCCTCCCATTCATCTTTCAATAACTCCCATCTTGACACATTGAGAAGACAGTCTTTCACCTGTTCTACGGCATACGTAAGTTTTGTCCTCAGAACCAAATATAGTAAACTTGGACTCGTCACTGAAATGAACTGTATCCCATTGTGCGTCAGTCCAAACAACATGTTCTCTCGCATACTCCAGGCGTGCCCTTTGGTTTCGCTTTGAAATGAAAGGCTTTGAAGCTGGAATACGGGCATGCAATCCTGCATTTTTTAACCTGCGAGCAACCGTTTTCCTTGAGATCTTATTATCTGTCTCTTCATTAAATTTACGGGCAATTGATGTAGCAGTTTCAAAACGGTTTATTGTAGATATTCTAACAATTCTTCGATCTTCTCTTTACGATGCTTTTGGATGTCTGCCGGTTTTTGGTTTTGCATCTAACGTTTTATCGGTTTTATACCTGCTAATTACACGATGAACGACACTCTTAGACCTATGAACAATATCAGAAATTTCTGAAATTGACTTTTTTCTTGATAGCGATAATGAGTTTTTTTTCTTCAAAAGAGAGCGTTTTGCGTGTAGAATTTGCCATATTGCTTAAAAATAAAGTCCTAATGATAAATGAACTTTTACTTATTGTTGAAAAGCTCCATCGAGTTTTTTAACAATGTAAATTAAAAGTTTATGCAAATTATTAACATCTTTCCTTAACTTTTGTCCAGTAGCTTATTTCATTTCTTCCATTTAATCTTTATTAAAAAAAAACAATTATGTAAATTTTTGTAACTTTGTATAATATTTATGCATTACACCCTAATCTTTATTCGATAAAAATTCCATTGCTAATCATGCATTACTTTTTATGTGATACACATATTTATGTCTTTGTTGTTTCCGTTCCTTATATTATGGCCGCTATTGTATGTACTAAGTTTGGTCGGTTTGATGGATCTCGATTTTTAAATTTGTTTTGAAATCGATTTATGTTGAAATCGATTTTTGGTTTTTCGCGGTTTTTCGCTAAACGCAGTAGCGTAGGGAAAAATGAGATATGATGTGTGTAACGTAGATACCGAGTTTGAATGAAATCGGCGGAAGAAAAAGATTTATTGATTTTTGATCGGCTTTATCAATTATTGATTTTTTTTTAAATATCGATTTATTCTGCTAAGAACCTATCCTTCCTATTGTATAGTATATGTGCCAATTTTGGTCAAAATTGGTTGGATGGATCTCTTTGTTTTGAAATCGAATTTTGTTGAAATCGATTTTTCGTTTTTCGCAGTTTTTCGCAGTTTTTCGCAATCGTAGTTTGATTTGATCACTGGTAAGGCTTGCCAGTGTGTTCGTGCAGCGTTAAAATTTTCATATTCTTTCTTAGAGCAACGTCCATCGCAGACAATGGCCGTAGGACAAATAATCGACAGTCGAGACAATAGTGTCTGGGCGTGATAAACAACTGATGCAATCACGCGTGACGCAATATTTTTCAAGTCCTAACAAATTCCATCATACACCCCAACAATAGATTCATATTACTGCACACCAATGCAAATTACATAATCTGTGGAAAGAATAGAAATCGATTACACCCTGACACTTCAGTGGGTCTAAAACTGACCGAATGGTGAAAGAAACGAAACTAAAGTGGTTGTATTCAGTTAATTTGCACAAGGGTGTATATCGTCAAATAACTATTTCAAATGCACTGTTCAAACTCTTCTTGTACAGCATATTTTATGGGGGAAAAAATGCGTGAATTTAGTCTGTTCCCAGATGGCCATCATGTGTTAAATCACTTTGCTACGTGCTGAGAAAAATGAAAAGGTATTCCATTTCTCGTTCTATTTTTAATTAAAAGGGGATCACATGAGTCTCGCAACATCCGAGAATTGCGTCAACCGTAATCTCTCGCGTGACCAAGGTGTGATAATTGGATAATTCACTTGAACTGAAACAACGAAGAAATTAACAAGAATTCACTGAACTCATTTCATCAACATTTTTATCAAGCATTGAGTATAGCTTGCTAAACTCTGAAAAAGCTTTTCCTGAGATGAAAATCTTACACTGGATTTAGTTCGGACAATTGAAAAATGCTGGGATGATTGTACTATTACTCTTCATTTTACTCCTCGTAAAGTCCGGAAAATCGAGTTGCGGATATGCCTGCATATTCGAGGAATAATAATATAATAATAATCAGAATGCCAGAATTTTTTAAAAGAATTCTTACATTTTTTAAAAACTTTTTACATAAAATATAAAATGTCCGGACGTGCCGGCGAAAATTTGTGAATTTACTCTTTGTTATGGGTCCTTACCTATAGCTACAGAATGAACTCTTCCTAACACTATGTATACTACGCCTCTCAAGTGAGAGAGACGAATAGATTCGAGCCGATAGTAGTTCACTCCAAACCAGACTGACAGTCATACTAACACCTTCCACATCTTGTATTATTATTCCGTGTAATATATCGTTGTTATTTCTACTCTTGTGTTCGTGTTGTTCTTCCTTGGTCCTAACCTGGACCATAACACTCTTGTTCTACTATAACCACTCAGTAATATGCCGTAAGTGATACACACTCGGGTCGTCATGTCTCGTTTGATTCATGACTGACGAGGCAGAAGATATTCCCGCAGGAGATTGCCGATCCTTTCTGCAACAGACTTTTGCCACTCAAGGCTATAGGGCTCAATCTGTCCCGTTATTTACGATTGGTGAAGAAGAGATGGATTTATATCATTGCCAAGGGTATTTGCGCGTAAGTGAATGAAAGAACCAGACTATAATTCGAACTCGGATCTCCGTGCGCACAACACATTACACTACAACACCCGGGTCTTACCATCTATAAATCAAAGGGATGTTAACACACATATGTTACCATCTATAAAAAATGGATGTTAAAGCACATGTCTTACCATCTATAAAACAAAGAGTTGCCAACGCACGTGTCTTACCATCTATAAAACAAAGGAATATCAAGATACATGTCTTAACATCTATAAAACAAATAAAAAAGAGTAAGCTTCTATCTGTATTAGAAGTCCATATACCGAAAAATTCACCTTATTTATTGAATGTCCCTAGTACACACACACACACACACACATATATATATATATATATATATATATATATATATATATATATATATATATATATATATATATCGAAACCCACCATGGTCGAATTTTCAGGAAGATGGCGTTATCGGTCTGAAGCAGGCTATCCCAGCGTGCGGCACGTTTTAAACCTTATTAGTGAAACTGTATACACAGAAATCTTAGGGAGCTGTCGGTGGTTGTGCTAGGACAAAGTTACGAGTCATTGTGACCTGGTTATATATCGTTGATAACGCGAGATAACGTGCTCTCTCCCAGAAACTCTAAGTTTATAGTTGAAGTAAAACTTAATAGTTGAAGTATATACCACAGGTAGGCTCTGTATATATGAAGAGAGAGAGAGAGAGAGAGAAAGACGTAAAAATATTGTTTCAAGGTAAGCTATACATAACATAACTTAAAATAAACTAATTGAGATCCACAATTATATCCACTCAAAGGCCTCTAGAACAATTTGAGACAAAATGTTTTTTCCTCCTAGCATGCTTTATGATAATACAATAGACTTTGCTACCCATAATGCACTATTTACCAGCATATATAAATAGTCAAGTGAAAACACAATACATACGGCCTGAAATTTGTATTCAAGCCTGAAACAGATTGTCGCCGCTGGGTGTTGATCTCAGTGACCCCTTTTATATCTATCTATCTATCTCAGACTGTTCATATCTATCTATCTATCTATCTATCTCTCTCAGACTGTTCATAACTATCTATCTATCTATCTCTCTCTCAGACTGTTCATATCTATCTATCTATCTATCTCTCTCAGACTGTTCATATCTATCTATCTATCTATCTATCTCTCTCAGACTGTTCATATCTATCTATCTATCTATCTATCTCTCTCAGACTGTTCATATCTATCTATCTATCTATCTATATATATATATATATATATATATATATATATATATATATATATATATATATATATATATATATATGTTGAGTCTTGACTCATTGTTGAATCTCGCCTAATGCATGGAATAATAATGCAACACAAAATGTACTTAGAACAAGAATGTATTATAACAAGAAAGTGTACACAATAAGTACATATAGTATTTCTGTATATTTCTGGGAAGACGTTCCTGGAGAATGTGTTGACTAGTCGCAGTCGATCAGAGTCTCTAGTTCGATCTCGTGATTCCTCCCCCTCGTCTTCCGGTAACAACCATTATTTATATAGTTGGTAGTCACCTATGCAGATTAGGTGGATCCTACCACAACACCCCCCTCCCAGGCCTTGGAATCCTTTTGGATTTCAAACTGGCTTCTATATGGGATGATGATTATGGTTATTTCTTTGTAGACCCCCTTTGCATAGTTCATATATATATCTGTTTTTTTTTTCAATATCTTTTCCGTTTTGGATTCACATCCAATGGGTCCGTGAACTTTCGTTTCCTACCGGATCTTCTCGGTTCAGGAGCACTCTGCGGAGGTTCTACTTGAAAAGTATCATACATTACTTCAATGGGATCTTCCTCCTCATCCGGTATACTCTCTTCATGCTCTAGCACGTAGCATTTTTTGAGTTGGTTCTGGTGCCTTTTATGAGTATTCTTCGGCCCTTTTATTATGTAAATCAGGTCACCGATTCTCTTGTCCACTATGCCTCGCTCCCAGAACTCAATGTTGTTCCTATAGCACTTGAAAAACACCTTCTCTCCGGGGGTGTATCTTTTTCTAGCTGTATACATAGTGTTCTTTATTCTATTTCTTCCTGGCAAAAGCTTGTCAAACACTGACTTAACTTTCCTAGCGAACATTAGTTCAGCTGGTGCCATGTTTGATGGTGTTCTCTGGTTAGGCGTGATTCTGTATACTTGTAGGAATTGCTGAAGTGCCTTTTCCGTTGGAACTCCTGAGGCTTTCTTCAGAGCGCGCTTTAACGTATCTACAAATCTTTCTGCGAGTCCATTGGATCTCGGATGATACGGCGGCGTCGTTATGTGGTTAATTTGATATAACTCACAAAATTCCTTAAAATCGTCAGAAGTGAATTGTGTACCATTGTCACTCACAATACACTCTGGCACACCGAACCGTGCAAATAGTTCCTGCAAAAAAGTTGTTGTGGTATTGGACGTAGGCTTTTTGCAGCGTAGTACTTCCGGCCATTTTGTAAAGCTATCTACCACTATTAAGTAGTAATAATCTTCTACTGGACCAGCGAAATCAATGTGTAATCTTTCCCACGGATGATCCGTCTTTGGCCATGGTTTGTGTACTATAGGTGGTGCCTTAGCTGCTAACGCACACCCTTTACATCGATGAACCATGTTTTCGATATCCACATCCATTCCTTTCCAATATACAAAGCTTCGCATTAAGCTTTTTGTTCTATTAATCCCCGGGTGACCCATATGAAAGTCCCGTAGGATTCTTTTCTGCAACTTTTTTGGTACTACTACTCTCTCACTTGCGAAAGGCACGTTACGTTTCTTTTTAAATATAGGCATAGTAATTTCTTTTAATTCAAATTTAGCTTCAAACTTGTTACATCTTCCAAGACCAGGTGCAAAGGTTTCCGGAAACTTTTTCTTTAATTCCTCTTTAATGTCCTGTCTTGTTTGCGTATTACTTTCTACTTTTCTGCAGAATGAGTTTAACGGTTTATCCCACAATTCGAATGTTTCAATAAAATCTGTACCCAACAAGTTTTCTCCATTTCTCAGAAGGAAAACTTTTATTTTTTTAACGATCCCATTCAATTTCATTGGAAGTACAACCTCGCCTTCGAAGTTAATTTGCTTTCCAGTTACCGTTCGAGCGAGTTTCGTTGACTTCATTATTGTAGGCCTTTTTAAAATTTTCCATGTTTTATCGTTCATTATTGTTAAATCTGACCCCGAATCGAGTTGAAATTTGATATTCTTTTTGAATATTTCAGTCGTCACATATTTCCTCAAATCTCTATCTGATTTGATATTCGAATTTGTTTGTCTAATTCGGCTCTTGAATTTTTTCGTTTTACAACACGATCCTTTGTGACCATTCTTTTGGCACACGAAACATTTCTTATTTCTATATGGGCAATTTATCTCCCAATGTCTTTCGTTACAACGTCTGCAATTATATGGTGGGACCTTTTTATTTTCGTTCTTTTTATTTTCTTGTCTATTATTAAAATACGCCGAATTTTTTCTCCAATTTTTCTCTGATGGGTAATTTGGCTGCTTTTTTATTTTTTTAATATAAGCAATACCAGCTTCTTCGATTTTTTTGCGACTCTTTTTTTAAACTTACGGCCCGTTGACACTCCTCTGCTAACTTTTGCAGGGTAAGGCCTTGTTCAGATTCGAGTTTAGACAAAACTCTACGTCTTATTTCGGCACTCTTACTGGATACCAGTCCTTGAGCAAAAATTAAACACTTGAATTCTTCAACCGTAATCTCTGCCAATCTGAAATTGTCACAATGTCTATTCACTATAGATGCATATGTTAAGTAATCCTGATCGTCGGATTTAGAGACATTCATGCATAACCATCGCTTATGCCAAAGCGACATATTTGCTCCAAACAG
>OZ038518.1:56700663-56710663 GCA_964036315.1 Acanthosepion esculentum | reverse complement strand
CAGTGAATAAAGACGTCCGCCCTCCTCATCAAATTAACTCTATAATTTACGAATATAATTGTAGTTGCGGGGCTAACTACATAGGAAGGACAACACAACGCTTGGACCTGAGAATTAAGCAGCACGTTCCTACCAAAATCAGGAACCACACTTTGCCGCTGAATGGTCTCGTCCCAAACGCCTACGGGTCCGCCATTTGTGAGCACTTATCAAATAGCAGATCGTGTGCAGTGAATTTTAGTGTTGACCGGTTCACCGTATTGTCCCGGTCACACTCTTTATTTCACCTGAAGGTGCTGGAGGCACTTTACATCGGGTCCCGCAAGCCTTCCTTGTGTAAACAACGTGAGTGTTTGTTGGGGCTCGCTGTCATTTGCCTCTAGCTCCTTTTGCTCATAATTTTTTATTTATTTATTTATTTTTTTCCCCCCTCCACAATTCTTTTTAGTGTACATTTTCTGTTTTTTAAATTAAAATCTCCCGTTGCAAGCCTGATGAGCGGGAGCGAAACCGGTTGCTTCGCGCGTTTTAATATGTCTAGTAATATTAAGCTGAATACCTTTATCGCCATAATAAAATTTTGTACCTTTAAAAATATCTTCAAATATATATTATTGTACATTAATGTGTATAGATATGGGCAGGCTAACATATATATATATATATATATATATATATATATATATATATATATATATATATATATATATATATATATATATATATATGTGTGTGTGTGTGTGTTAGCCTGCCCATATCTATACACATTAATGTACAATAATATATATATATATATGTAGAGAGAGAGAGATAGAGAGTCACGGTGGAGTAATGGATAATGGCTTGGATTGAGAAATCGGAGCGCCAATGTCGAATCTATCTATCTATCTATATATATATATATATATATATATATATATATATATATATATGTGTGTGTGATCGGATATTGCTTATACATTTCCACAGTTTTCAGCCGATGTTGATGATTTTTTTATTTGATAGATAATTCTTCAGTGCCCGTTATAAGTCCGAATTGTTGACAATGGCTCTCCACTACTTCCTGTCCATTATAACTATCAGCAACTATTTACTATTTGTTCTTGGATATATATCTTTCATAAAATCTTTAATAATTGAAATAGTTTAAATTATTACAATAACATTATTTATTATTACACAGTCCCCTTTTCAGGGTCACCACCACATTCAAATTGTTAACCTCCCATTGGGGGATGTGCCTCCGTTGCACCCAATTGTTGTTGCTAATATTCATTTTCGAGTGGGCTTAATTTAAACTTAAACTGCTCCAATTGGACGTCAAAAATTCCCAGTTTGAAAGACCCTAGTCAAAGACGGGTTATCCTGCTAGTATATATATATATATATAGATAGATAGATAGACGAGTTTAAGACAAAAATTGTCGGCATTTTAGCCATAACATATCTATAGGCTTGCCGCACTGCTCATAGCTCATGCGGGCTTATGATTGGTATATTGTGGTCACGTGATCGAATTTTGAAGTTTGAATGGTCTAGTTTTCTTGCTACTTTTACATGATAAGCATGGCCGATCAGTAGCAGTGCACCAAGTAAGAAGAAGACCAAATTTAATAGAATGTGTGTCATTCCGAATTTTGCAGACACATATGATCCGAAAATCCTGCTATTGAACTTGAGCTCTTTTTAAAATCGAAAGGAGAAACATTATCGGTCCTGATCTGACTTCAATCACTTACCCAGCACCGTTATATTAACTCTTCTATAACTACTTTCACGGCAATTGTCTGGACGGACTCTTTCCTGTGGTACCTTGGGTTTTTGAATTGCAGCTCAGTTACTAGACAGGCGTCAAAATCTCATGAGCATCAGATGAGCTGGCTAGATGACGCCACCCTAAATTCTCGCACTTCCTTTCGGTTACGACCTACCCTTTAACATTTAATATTTAAAACACTATTTATTGAAATAACTACAAACTCTTACAGATAAGATCAAACACTAACCGTCTATAAGAATAATAATTTTAAAGTAAACACTTATGCCTTAGATATACACTTACCTAGACAAAATATTATAGAAATTGCAATTACCTTATTTTGCCTAAATGTTAACTTAAGCCCTGTTTTTTATTTCAAATATATCCTTCCATAAAATAAACGTTGCTTTCTCAAGTCAACATTTAATATTTGTTTTAAATTAAAACGCTTAAGGCCTTTAAATAATTCAAATAAATAAATTAATAAACAAATAATTTAACAAAATAACATAGAGAATAATATGTAATAATAATTTCATTAAAAAAAATGAAATGAAAAAAAAATTCAGCAACATAAACTTTCGTTTAATAAATAAAATATTACAGTTAGATTCAATCATAGTTTACCTTTCTTTACAGAGTCAACGTTATTCATATTTTAGAGCGTTCGCAAATTTAAAATTTGAATACTTTACGATATTTTCCTCCATATTACTTCTGTGTATAAATACAAGTTAGAAAATAAAATCCCCATGTTTACCTTAAAAAGTTTCTCAAGGAACCAAACACGTTCGTATATATATATATATATATATATATATATATATATATATATATATATATATATATATATATATATATATATATATATATATATATATACTTATTATGTCATTCACAGACAGTACTGTTTTGCTGTATCACAGCTCCTCCTTCCGAATGCCTCAAGCCAGGATTGAAACACAACTAATTTGGTGTCAGTATATGTCAGTATAATTTTATATATATATATATATATATATATATATATATATATATATATATATATATATATATATATATATATATATATATATATATATATTATCCCTCACCGTTAGCACGACTTGGAGTTGCATGCAGAATGTAATCTTCAAGTGCTAGGTAGAAATAGACCGTTAAATAATTTAAGTTTTAATAAAAAAAATCTGGTTAACGAAATGCACACGCAATCCATCTATATTATACGGAGGTTACAGCTTTTTTATTTTAAAAATATGTTTAATTTAAAATATATAGAATTTGTATTATATATATATATATATATATATATATATATATATATATATATATATATATATATAAAATAAGTGGGGTTAAATAGTTTATTTTATATTTAAATAAACAAGAATTAATGGCATTTATTATATATATATATATATATATATATATATATATATATATATATAATATATTACAATAATTTATGCTTTTATTCATATTCATATATATATATATATGTGTGTGTGTTTTTGGTTGGCTATGTACGTAAATAGGGAGGAAGATGGATAAATAGATCGACTTGCTGTTTACGTTCTATGCCATTGTCTCTCGGAGTAGCCATAACAAAGATGTCTGCATATTCGCTCGCACGTGTTCGTGAGCAACTCTTTAGAATCCGCACAAGCCAATATTTATTCAAACATAAAAATGTTTTCGCTCAATCGAATTCTTTATTATTCTATTCGCTTCCTCACGCCAATTCTTCTTTTAATCGAAAGAAACGAATTCAGTCGCATTTCGCGTTAATCTGTAATAATATCTGGCATTTTGTTTGGGGCATAGCAAACAAAGATCTGTGTAATTGCAACGAAAATAACGTTTTCTACTTTGGATTGTTTTCTCTATTTTCGGATTTTGATCGAAACCAAAATGGATGTTTTCACTTGCTATCTGGGACGCATGATGACAATGTCTGTTTTTCCTCAAAACAGGTTCTTCGGTGCGTCCTAATCCTTCAGGAAGTTGGACAACCGCGTCGAACGTTACGTGCTGCGGCGCTAGGATTCGTTATCTTAACAATATAAGATAGACAGATGATATAGTGTTGATAGCAGATACAGAAAATAACTACAAGAACTCCTAAGAAGGTAGTGGAGAAGGAAGGTAGAACGGACTGAGAACAGTCGCCCTTTGTGAGGAAATTGCCTAGCGTTCACTGTCATATACAAGGACCGATATGACATAACAGTTACGTACTTTGCCTATCTTTTGGAAGGCGTCTTTCACTAACCCAAGATACCTTCAGATTTCAGTGTCACACTTTCTGTCCTCTGTTAAAATACTTCTCAGATATTTAAATTTTTGTACTTGTTTGATTCGATATTTATAATTTGAGTGTTGGGCTATTTATTTTCTAATTGATGCTTTCTCCTTTTTTTTTCTCTCGCTACCTTCCTTCTCCACTACATTCTTAGGAGTTCGTGTAGTTTATTTCTCTGTCTTCTATCAACATTATGTCATCTGTCTATCTTATGTTGTTAAGATAATGAATCCTAGCAGGATTTCTTTTGCATAAAACATAGGTTTACATCCTCTTGCATTTGTATCGAACAGGTTAGATAGCGAATTAAAATGAATTATTCATTTGCAATCTCAACAAATTGAGAGACCGTCTTGGGGATGAGAATAAACTACATCCGCGTCCTGGGTAAGACTACGTCCAACAGCAAGGCCTCTTATCAGGAGGGTTCGAGCAGAATGAAACCAACTCTTAATTGCTGGTGTTCCCAGGTCCACCCTGACTCGGGGTGGTAGCACCTGTTAGGGTCCCAACTAGGGTAAGTAGGTTTTACTACCAGAAATACTTTGTAAAAAAATTATTTCCAGCAATACTTTTTGGAAAAAAATTATTACCAGCATTACATTTTTGGAAAACCAAGATAGTACCAGAAATAATTTTCTGAAAACAAAGAATACCAGAAATAAAAATTTTCTTGGCATTAAATAATCCATTGAGATTGATATTCCATAAAACACACTAAACCAAACTGAGAGAACATTCTGCGCAAGAAGTTCTTTTCTTGTTTGTGTTTGGGCCTTTTTTTCCCATTATCAAGCCTCTGTCTACGATGTTTAACATTTTGATAAAAAATCCATTTTTCATCACCAGTCACATGTTTATCCAAAAAGGGCGAGATGAGTTCACAAGCAGGACGAAAAGGACAAATGTCAGATGGGGATTTGCGGTCGACTTCTGATGAGGTATCTATAACTTCAAAATATATGACGATTTTGACTTACCGCTAAATAAAAATTCCTTTCGTTTTTTTTAATTATTTCACTAGAAATAACGCAGTAAAGTAACTAAAATACTAAGTGTTCAAGAATATCAGAACAAGAAAACATTATTAAGGCGATAAAATGAAAAACAGAAGAGTAATTAGGAAAACAGAAGATAACGATTGTCATTTTATTTAAATGTTTGAAAAGGAAAGTTGACTTGAAAGTAGGAAGCAGAAAGATACGTCTACAAGCTGGAATTGCCAGAGAAGAAATTCATAACATAGAACTTACGGTTGAATCTAGCCATTTGAAGTGTCAAATTATAAGACCTTGCCGCAAATCTAGTACTGCGCGTAAATTCAGGAAATATAAATATGCACAACCAAAGTTGTTTTGTTCTTTTTGATCCCGTAACCCGTATGGTCGTAGCGGGCCCCTGCGTACTGCAGCTACAGTAGAAGTGGTGTTTCTTGGGCAAGATAGCCTGATCGAGTCCAACCATCTCCAGGCCTTTTTTAATTCAGTGTTTTTCCTTATCCTAGACCGGTTGCCACCATAGGCTATAATATCTAGTCTATCCTGCTATTTAGTAGGGACGGGGGGGGGGCACCATGTTTACTGCAACTACAGTAGAAGTGGTGTTTCTTGGGCAAGATAGACTGACGGAGCCCAACCCTCTCCAGGCCTGTTTTGAATTCAGTGTTTTTCCTTCTCCTAGACCGGTTGCCACCCAATGCTATAGAACCTAGTCTGTTCTGCTATTTAGTAAGGTCGTAGGTACAGCCGCACTAGAAGTGGTGTTTCTTGGGCAAGATAGCCTGATGGAGCTCAACACTCTCCAGGCTGAATATAAAATTCGCCATGAAAGAGTGAGCCAACATTTGCACTAGAAGATAAGCAACTTTTACGGGAAGGAAACTGCAAGAAACTGGTGTGAACATCTTCCAGACCCGGTTACAGAGATAGAACGTGTAACATTTTTATCGGACGTTAATTTTTTTTTTTTATTTCTTGCGTATCTTCCAGTGTTCATATGTCGCTTCCTTTTTATGTCTGTGGGTGCATTCTTTTTTTTCTTTTTTCTTTTTCTTCATTTTTTCTTTTTTTTCTTCTTTTTTCTTTTTCCTCTTTTTTTCTTTTTTCTTCTTTTTTCTTTTTTCTTTTTTCTTTTTTTCTTTTCTTTTTTCTTTTTTCTTTCTTCTTTTTTTATCTTTTACTTTATTCTTTTTTTTACTTTTTTTTTCTTTTTTTTCTTTTTGTACTTTTTTTACTTTATTTTTCTTTTTTTCTTTTTTTCTTCTTTTTTCTTTTTTCTCTTTTATCTTTTTTCTTCTTTTTTCTTTTTTCTTTTTTTCTTTTCTTTTTTCTTTTTTCTGTCTTCTTTTTTTATCTTTTACTTTATTCTTTTTTTTTACTTTTTTTTCTTTTTTTTTCTTTTTGTACTTTTTTTACTTTATTTTTCTTTTTTTTCTTTTTTTCTTCTTTTTGCTTTTTTCTCTTTTATCTTTTTTCTTCCTTTTTTCTTTTTTCTTTTTTCTTTTTTCTTTTCTTTTTTCTTTTTTCTTTCTTCTTTTTTTATCTTTTACTTTATTCTTTTTTTTACTTTTTTCTTTTTTTTTTCTTTTTGTACTTTTTTTACTTTATTTTTCTTTTTTTTCTTTTTTTCTTCTTTGTTTCTTTTTTTAATTTTTTCTTCTTTTTGTTTTTTGTTTTTTATTTTTTTATTTTTTTTACTTTTTTTTCTTTATTTTTTATTTTTTTACTATCTTTTTCTTTTTTTTCCCTTTTTTATTTTTTATTTTTTTCTTTTTTTCTTTTTTTCTTTTTTTCTTTTTTTATTTTTTTATTTTTCCTTTTTTCTTTTTACTTTTTTCTTTTATTTTTATTTTTTATCTTTTTTCTTTTTTCTTTTTTCTTTTTTTACAATTTTACTTTAATTATTTTTTCATTTTTTTACTTTTTGTTTTTTACTTTTTTCTTTTTACTTTTTCCTTTTTTTCTTATTTCTTATTTCTTTTTTTTCTTTTTTTTACTTTTTTCTTTCTTTTTTTCTTTTTTATGTTTTTTTTACTTTTTTCTTTTTTCTTTTTGTATATTTTGTTTTTTCTTTTTTTTCTTCTTTTTTTCTTTTTTTCTATTTTTTCTTTTTTTCTTATTTTTCTTTTTTTCCTTTTTTCTTTTTTTCTTTTTTTTCTTTTTTCTTCTTTTTTCCTTTTTTCTTTTTTCTTTTTTTTCCTTTTTTTTGGGCTAATTCGGTCCATCCTGAGATAATATAGTCGAGAGTTTCATTATATTTTCCGCAGATCCTGCATTTCGTGTTAGTTCCATCCTTACTACCTGCCTACAAAACAACAGTAACTCTAGAAACAAGACACAGAATGGAAAACTGAATCACTTATTCTATATTGATGATCTTAAAACGTTTGCCAAGGGTGGCAACAAGAGGAAAAACCTACTCACCATTGTCAAAACCTTCAGCGAAGACATTTGCATGGAATTTAGAATCGACAAATGTGCCGAAGCCACCTTCAAAGTCGGTAAACTAACGAAAACTACAGATTTAGACCTTGATAGAAACAATAAGTTGAAGAAACTAAACCAAGATTTACAAATACTTAGGAATTAATGAAGGAAACAGAATACAACATTCAATTATGAAGAAAAAGATCCGAAAAGAATAGGTGAGTGCGTTTGATACTAGAAAGTGAACTTAATGGGAACAATAAAGTGAAGATTACCAACATATTAGCTCTACCTGTAGTAACATACAGCTTCACTATTATTAAATGGAAGTTGGATGACATGAAAAGATTGGACGCCAAGACCAGAAAAATGCTTACCCAAATGAAGATACTCCACCCGAAATCAGATGTTGATAGGCTGTACGTACCAAGAGCATTAGGAGGTCGAGGTCTAATCCAACTTGAATTAACTGTAAAAAAAATACAACAATCGGATTGAAAGCACCCCTCACAAAAATCAATGACCATCTCCTGCAAATGGTAAAACACCAAATCGATTCCATCATCAAAAAGCTACATTCTTCAAGAAACAGCTTAATATACCTGAAATCCTACAAAAATAACAGATGCTTGACAGTACTTACTGCTAAATTCAAAGAGCTTTCAAAGCTTCTTCTTCGGATTTTAGATCGCTTATCCTTTGAATTTAGCTCAACTTTCGTTTCATCGGAGAAGAGAACATTTAGTAAAAAAAATTTTTTAAATCAAGTGAGTCACTTTAATCGAACAGTACTGTATGTGCACTGGAAGATATGCAAGAAGCACAAAATAACAAGGTTAATAGAATGTGGGGAATGAAGAATGAGAATGTACCAATAGTAATCAGTGATCTGTGTCACGAGAAAAAACGCATGGACAATTTTACTAACAGGGTCCCAGGTAACATCAACATACAAGTGACCCAGGAGATTGCCCTACTATGAACATCCCATATACTAAGAAAAGCGCTATCAATTAAATGACAATTCTCCTACAGGGGCTAAAAACGATGGTTTGAACTTGGCACTAAAGGATACAAATCAGGAAACATAACATGCACAAATAATAATACTAAGAAGAATAAAATGGAAAATTACAGAAAGACACTCAATAGATTTAGATTTTGTTGCAAAGATTAGGGAACTGGAACAAGAATTCATAGAAAATTTTCGTTCTCCGACAGGAATTGAACCTGTTTCTTATACGGAACCGTCATATAGCTTGACGTACCTTAACCGTTTCGGCCACAGAGGAGTGTTCAGTTAGCAAGGTCAATTTTACTGTCTTTAAACTTCAATCTTCCATGAATCCCTTACGTACATTCATATCTGCTCAAAGCGTATCCAAATGTAAACAATTGACGTCACACATTATGAAATGACAAAGTCCGACAATTATTTTAAGACATTTATTTTTGTTTATACATTCTTTTTATAGATAAAAATATTAATTAAATGCCCTGTTTTATAATAAATTTATAATAATTTCTCGAACATTCAGGCCGGTAAATGTTGTTTAATACTGTTTATTATAAAACCGAGCATTTACTTAAATATTTGTATCTATAAAAAGAATTTATAAACATAAAAATGTCTTAAAACATATATATATATATATATATATATATATATATATATATATATATATATATATATATATATATATATATATATATATATATATATATATATAATTCATTCAAAAATACGCTTTTAAGTAGGCGCCCGAGGGGGTCGTCAGTGATGTTTTGACTTGGTTCATCAGGGAGTTTCGGGTCTTTCAACATCATACTCCCCATCACCAAATCGACCCAATCAGGGGAGATCTAACCCTGATTCCCCCTCACTTTTAAAACGCTAACAGTTACTCTGGCCTTTTTAAAGAATTCTACGAAGAAAGACCACGTATTCCGCACATCCGATTGGCTGTTTGTACAACCAATCAGCTGCGCGAACTATTTTTAAATGGCCCGCAGTGGGGACTAGCTTTTTTTTTTTTTTTTTTTTTTATACATATATATATATATATATATATATATATATATATAAATTCCCAAGAGGATAGAATCCAGGTAGAACTCAATGTCCAGGACAGAGTAAGAATATAATAAAAAAGGCTCAAACACTAATGTTGCATGGTTATAATTTATTACATTGGAATCGTAATCACGATCCAATTCATCAGACCTAAAAATTCAATTTGAATTTGTAGGTCTGATGAATTGGATCGTGATAACGATTCCAATGTAATAAATTATAACCATGCAATATTAGTGTTTGAGCCTTTTTTATTTTATATATATATATATATATATATATATATATATATAGAGAGAGAGAGAGAGAGAGAGAAAGAGAGAGAGAGAGAGACCAGAAATGTTTATTTATTCAATTAGAATATTTCTTTTATTGCTGATTTCTGGTTCATTTTGTACCATTTTTCGGTAATGAATAATAAATACGGAATGTCCAGCGAC